>BSBK01002918.1:1200000-1800000 GCA_027943335.1 Chamaecyparis obtusa
GATTAATTAATTGAAGTTAAGGGAGTTGGCAGAAACAAGGAAGGCAAAGACACTTGAGTTACAAATTGAAATTGAGGGAATTATGGACTTGATGAAAACAAGGCCATTGATTTGAGTTGAGTTCCAAAAATTTGCATGTTGAGTTCAATTCCTATATTGGAAAGGCTTGGCCATTATTCTCAACAGATAGGTTTGAAGAATTGGGTGATGGAATCGAATTGGAGATTTTTTTTGTGAAAGCTTGGATTTTCTATGTCTCTAGTCTTCATCATATTTTTTTCAATTGGTGTTTGAGAAGGGAATCTTTTATGTTAGCCTATTAGGATTGTTACCAGAGGCGGGGTTAGGGTTGTTGTGTTTTATTTTGTTTGCCTTTCATACTTTTGTGGAAGTTGATCTTGTTGTAACCCAACCTTATGAAATTTATTTTTATGATGAAATTTGTTATTGTGTGTTCTTGATATTATTTGGAACCAGATCTGGATACTTTGATTTATGATGAACTTGAGTATGGTTTTGAGATTATGAACCTAGGGTAGGTTATCTAGGTTTTAAAGGAGTAGTGGCTTGCTTTGAAGACATCGGAGCCCAAAAGTGGCTACCTAGGTATCCTTAGTAGGTTACTTAATCAAGTGATAATATAAATTAAATGGGGTTAAAATGAATTAATAAGACAATGTTTTCCTTGGCCATGCCTTGAGTACTAGTATAGGCTAAGGATGGGAGTGGGAGAAGATGCTTTACCATCTAGTAGCTACAGTGAGTCTGGCATGATCAATTATCCTTGTCTTCATGAGAGGATGTTTGGTTCTGCATATGATCACACTTGGGAGTTGGAGTTCAATGAGATCCTTCCAAGGGGTTGACCTATGTGATGAAACTTCCTAATTTCATCTTAGGTTTCCTACATGCATTAGTTTCCTCTGGATTAGTATGTGTACTTTTGATTTTGAGATGTACCCTTGAGGTAGGAGCTTCTAGGATTCTTTCTTAGTTTTACTTGATTGGATTGGTATTATTATTCAAGTGGGATCTAATGTTATCTCCTCAGCATAGTGGGAGTGGAATCATAGGTTTCCATGAGGTTGGCAAGTAGTGATTCTTTTACCATTTGAGACTCTGAAGTTCCCATTATAGTGTTGGATGATCCTTGTTGCAATTGCTTCCTATCCTATCTTCTTGGAGACTTATTCTTATTCTTCTACTTTATCTATTTTGTACCTTGTGTTTAATTGTAATAACATGCCTTGCGACTTGTGTAGTGGTTGATGGAGATTATGTATACTTCACTATTCATATGTATTAATGATGTAATATGTAGATGATTTAGATGATTATTGTAATTAATAGATGTAATTGTATTTGTGTAATTTCTAAGTCAAGAAACACTTGAGATGTGTCATCTGATATTGAGATTATGTTTATATTTATGTTTATGTGTACTTATGGACTTTATTGTTTATTTCTGCTTGTTTATTCATTGTTGTTTGTAAACATTTAACAAAAAAATTATTCTACAAACTTAGTAACATGTTTTAGGTTAATATCTCATGGGTTCCTTGGCAGGGCATTACAAAGACTTTACCATCCACTTTGCATCTTATCTAGAATAAATTCTTCCTCTATAAGGGCTCCTTATCCAATTTGTCTTGACATAGGGTTCTTTTCATTATTAGAGTTTCTCCAACTTCTACTTGATTGTCCTTCACTGATACCAATTTGATAGATTCTTCTTCCATAAAGGTTGTTCTTTTTCTATTTTCTGCTGTTCTACCAAAATTTCCTTGCTTGCATTGAAAAGATCGGTGACCTTCTACTCCACACTTGAAACAATTTCCCTTCAACATTTTTCTATCATCTCTCCTCTTACTTACATTTAGGTATCCACCCTATCCTTTATTCTATTATGAATTTCTATCATATCTTCAAAAGGGATTTTCCTTCTTATCTTCTGCTTTACCTTTGTTCGAATCTAGAAAAGATCTATGACATTTTCCTCTCTAAAATATTCCACCTCTTCCTCTTTTCCTGTATTCATCACTTTCATTCAATTTCTCCTTAGCTTTCAAAGCATATTGATATGCTTAACTTCAACACTACATATCCTAATCAATTAAATCTCATCTTGTATAGACATTCACAAACCATTCAAATACTAGTAACTTTCTCATCAACATCATCAGCATGCCCAAATATGATGTCCAACCATTATTACTCTTCAGTGTACTCCTTCACAATCGAATCTATATGTCTCAGTTTCTCCATCTTCCAAAACAAATTAGCTTGATAATCTTTTGGAAAAAAATTAGTCTTTAACTTAGTCGCCATCTAATCCCAAGATTTGATCTTCTCTTTACTTTTCTTTGTCAATCTATCTATAGTTGTTCCCATCATAATGATGCATGTCCTTTTAACTTTATGCAAGCATATTTCACCTTCGCATCTTTACTTATACCTCTGAAATCAAAGTATTTCTCCATTTCTGTAATCCAATAATTAAACTCATCATCATCAAGCTTACCAAAGTAATTTGGTTGATGAATTCTAGTTTGAGATATTGGTGAATGATGATTTGATAGAGCAGTTTGTTGATTGATTGTTTCCCTGAATTGTTAAGTAATGATTATTTTTGTGGATTCATGAGTAATGATTGATAAGTGATCCTTTAATGCTTGGAAGGATTTATCCTTTATAGTTTATTGGTGAAAGGGTCACCACCTTTCATAAGAATTGAGTTTCCACCCTCCATTTTTGCCTTTAGAGAATAATAAATTATTTTTTCCAAAATGATCTCCCTTGGATGTCCTCCTCAAATGAAACCATCTCCCCTTTATATCTTCCAATGTTAGGGAGAAATCACACCTCTTCATCACGTCTTCCCTTTGCAAGAGTCACATCCTTTCACAATAACCACCCTTTGAGAGAGTACAACTCTTCATTTCTACTCTTTTCAAAGAGTCACGATCTTTTACAATTAACACCCTTTGAAAGAGTACAAATCTTCAACCCTTTCAATGAGTCACAACCTTTCACAACATCCTTTGAAAGAGCACAACCCTTCATAAATTTTGCTTTTTGAAGTAGTCACTTCCTTATTCTCTTCCCATTCCTTTTCTTTCATTAACTCTTTCTTGATTCACATGCCCCAGGATATGTGCAAGATCATGGTAATCCAAACTATGGCCTTAAGTGGCAATGAAAAATCAAAAAGTCAAGGTTAGTCAACTTGACGTAAAAATTTGAATATCTTATCAACCTTATGTGAAAAATTTGTAAGAAAATAATTTGTAGGAAATTTAATGTAGTTTCTAAACAAGTAGCCCTTGTTTGAAAACAAATTAATCTAATTGTTCAAAATTTTAGATTTCAATGCAGTAGTACAAAAATTTTAGGAAAAAGATAAAAAGTACATGTATGTCTTACCACCTTAATCACAATCAAATGATGATATACTTTCACAAGATTATAGATATAAGTAGTAGACTCATGCCCAGATGTGACACATATTTTTGTGTAATTTTTTCATAGATAAATAACTAATTATGAATTTTATGCTACAACTTATTTAGAATAAAAAACTCTCGTGTCTGACCACCTTAACTAATTCTAAACTTTACAAAATTGAAAACTTCTTTTTTCTTATAGTAGGTGAATCATAGAATGTGACGCATGTTTCAGATTTCAAAAAGGTTAAACGGTTTCAAAGTTATAGTTATTTTTCAATTAGTATGTCAATTAGGACTTTAAAGATAACTCAATTAAAAAACAAGTAATAATTACTTACTAAACTCAAAATTTGACAACAATTATGTTGATGGAAAGCTAATAATGTCTTTAAGAAACCCTTTGTGTTTCATCAATTTAGGGTGAAAAAAGGTCACCAACTACATGGTCGAAGTCTGGAGATCAAAGCAAATATGGTGAACACCTCTTTTAGGTTGACCATTCACATTTGGCATGCCCAAGCCTAATCGGATATCTGATAATTTTGAATATCTGATAATATTAGATATCCGATATCTCCTGCCCAATTCAACATATCAATTCACTGCTTTTTCAATTTTAAGTTATATATTACAATTATATATATATATTAATATTAAATGAGTTGACTACTTTTTTCAATTTTAAGTTATATATTACAATTTATTTTTTATATTAATATTAAATGATAATAGCATAGCATTAGTATTATATAAATTTTTATATTAGTATTGTATTATATTATTATTATTTATTTCTCTATTGTATAATAGTATAATATTAGTATTAAATATTTATTAAAATATTTATATTATATGTTCAATAATACCTATGAGAGAGAGAGAGAGAGAGATTCTGACAAAATTTGAGAGGGAGATTTCAGATATATCGGATATCCGATAGTTTCAAATATATGATATTTTTGGATATTTGATTGTTTTTACTGACATTGAAAAACAAAAGTTTATTTTCTAGGTCCCTCAGTTCGAGAAGCATGTTTTTTTGAAGAGAATATCATGGGATTGTAGTTGTAAAAGACAAAAAATCACTTTTTCCCCCCTCTTGGTTGGAATTTATCTATTATCAAATGTTTTTGCATCACCTTTTTGGTCTCACTATGGGGAGTAGTAGTTGTCAAAACCATAAACAAAAGAGGAAACTCACAAATGAAGAGATTGAAGTGTATAGAGAAATGGATAGGGTTTCCCATCAGAACAAGAGACAAGGTATGTTAAATATTAATGAATATGTGGGCATAGGTGATGATATTTTGGAATGGTGGACTTGGTTTGCAAGTTGAGGGACTTCACAAGTTATCCAAACACAAGACCAACTAAGCCTTCTCTAGGATTATTCCCTTTGATCCAATGCAAGCTTCACCAAATTAGAGTGCAAAAATGACTTATGAAACCACCACCCACTCTACATAATTGAAAATATATTCAATGTCCCTCATCCAATTAGTAGAATCCTCCAAGAAACTTGATCAACACCCAAAACCCAAACTAGTCACCAGACTAGGCCTATTTTTGTTGTAGCCACACCATACCAATTTACTGAGTTTTAAAACAAACTTTCACAAAACACTAGGGAAAATAATTACATATTTGAGTACCCTTTTTGGAGTTTCATAACATATACCAAAATCACATATTGTTCCTTTGGACCAACTATCCAAACAATTACTAGTGTACAAAAATTAGCCTTCTAATTAGGCCTCCAAATACAAAGCAAGTACTAATTGCACACATCCCCAAATATTCTAACTGAAAAATAGAGTTGAGTTACCATCCCAAAAAGAGGATTTTCACATTTAAAGGAGATTCCACAAGGTTCTACTCACCCAACCACAAAACCCTCCTTTTAAGGTACTCTAACCAAGGGCTTTCTCAACCAAGTACCTCCAACCATTTCCAAACCATACAAGTGGTTCTAAAACCATTATACTAACATGTTATGACCATCCAAGTCATAAAATATGGTCCTCATGTGGACAAAAGCTTCAGACCTTAACTGGTCCAAGGGCAAGTGGCCCTTCAATCAACACTCTTCTTCAATCAGAGATCTCTTTTTCATCTCCCCTATTCACCCCTACATTAAAAAACATTGGAACACATACATTATATGAAAATAAATCCTTCCACCTTCCATCCCAACTCTAGGAGTGGAGGAATACATCTATCAATTGAATCTACAAAGCAATTTACTAGTTACACACAATCACTGTTCTAGGATAGTCATTCAAAATCAGGGGTTAAACATTTTGAAACTTCAAAAAACCCATTCAAATATATACTGGAATGATTTACCATATAAAATTATAATCCATCCCATCCATATTTCATTAAGAAAATAGTTTCAAAATATCAAAATGTAGACTGTGTCTACACGATAGAGACATGGAAGTTCACAATGGATTTACATTATATTGCTTTAAACATATAATACATTGTTTTTCTGACTTCAAACACTCCTACCAATATTTTCCTACTCCCCTCTATTCAAACTCACACACTCACTCATCAAATAGCCATTCTAAATCATTTACAACTCCCTCCTAACCGACATAGTCAGTTATATGACTGTTACAAGTAGTTTGTGGTTAATATTTGTTGTCTAGTTGACAACTAGTTGTCAACTTTGACAAACACTTAACTTTTTGCATTTACATCAACATTTTTAAAGGCTATTAGGATTCTATCCTAACTCTAAATCCTTAAACCCTTATTAACCCCTTATTTAGCCTATTAGGCTTTATTTTTCCAATATGGGAAAATTACACATTTAGCACTCTAGGTGTATTTACATCATTTTTGATGGCTCTATAGGCCATTTTAAAAACATTATTGACCTTATAGGTCCTTAAACTATCCAACTAACCTAGGATCAACCAAATCACCCCTAGTGAACCCTAGGTACACTTAGCCCATACAAATGTCATTAAGGCTTTATGATGCAGTCAAGGATGGGGATCCAATGAAGGATAGTCCAAACCTTGCAGCCAATAGAATTTACATAGCGGATTACTCAAAAATGAAACACATAGTAATTGTTTAACTCTGATTTTCATTAAGATGCTTGATTGTAAGGCCTTCCAGGTTAGGGCTAATTACAACCAGAAAATAATTCTGCAAGATTCACAACTTGATCTAATACAATCTTAGCTAGTTCATCTTTGAAGACAATCAGAAGCTGATGGAAACCCTAAGGTAGATCTTAATCTGAGCTCACAAGTGTCCAGGAAATCTCCTTGTTCCCAAGTATGCAAACCCCTAGCTTTGCTACAAATTACTATCAGATTACAATTTGATTTGCAAGAACATCAAGAAATTTTCCACAACTTCGCTCTCAAGCTTCACATCTAACTTCTAGATCTATTAAGTTGTTCTTTCCCCAAAAATGTCTACCTCTAAACATTTACCCAAGCCCTCCTTAAATACTAATCATCAACCATAAGTCGGCAAGATGAAACCCTTAAATCCCCAAAGAAATAATTAAATTCCATACAAGTCAGCTTACAAATGTATACAATCATTTAATTCTACATGTCAGCCCAAGATAATGGCTACCAACAATTAATTCACCAAGTCAGCTCAACAAATCACATAGAACTCTAGTCGATAATTCAAAACTACTGAGTGATAGTAAAATTACCAAGCATGCTAGGCATCACCAAGCACCAATGTTGACTGAGCACCGTAGGGATGACTCAGTAACACTTTCATTGAGTGCCAAAGAATATCGAGTTCCTTCAATGACTAAGCTTCCTTTAATGACTGAGATCGTCGGTCAAGGCTGCAATTGAGTAACACCAGCCAAAATACAAACATTCCATGTAGTTTCACCGAGGACATAGAATGCCCTACCTTAACCTTGGATGCCCTTGCATCAGACACCACAGGTTCCAAAAGATGTTCATATATGAGAAGAACATCTTTCAGGATTTAGCACATAAATCCCAAACTAGTTCCTCACATACAAGTCTTCCACCTTTTCTACTTGCAAATTCTTCCACTTCATTTTCTTCTGTCTCTTCAAGTCTTTTCTTGACAATGTACAGGTTGGTTCTCCATACTGATCATTCATTTTCTTTGGATCCATAAAATCAACTTGGCTACCAATACTCAGGCTTCTCTTACCAAATGTTGTATCCATCAAAGGCATCAGTGAAGACTTCCTATCATTTTTCTCAATAGTAAACACATTTCTTACAAAGTCATAAATAGCTCTACAATCATATTGCCAAGGTCTACCGAGAAATATATCACAACTATTCATCTTCACGATGTCACAAAGCACAAGATCCTTGTACTCACCAATCTGAACATCAATGAATCATTGTTCTCTAACTTCCAGAGAATGAACATCTTGTAACCAGCCAATCCTATAAGGACAAGGATGTTTCATTTTATTCAAACCAAGTTTCTGAACTAGGTCCTTAGCAACAAGGTTATCAGTACTACCACTATCAACAATAACATCATAGATTTTACCTTCAGTCTTGCATCAGGTCCTAAACAAGTTACTCCTTTGACAAGGTTCATCCTTTGTATCGAGAAATGTTCACAGAAGTAGCAAGTTCTCTTATTCAGGTTCATTCTGAATGTTCTCATTCATTACAGTAGTTCATTGGTCAACCTTCTTCTGTGTACACTCAAAAGAATGGTGTCCTTCTCCATAGTTATAGCAAGTACCCTTAAAGATAACTCTACCTATCTTCTTCTTTGGTTCCATAGGTTTCTGTTCATCTTTTGCATCAGTCTCTTTATCCTTTACCGAGTGATCAATCTTTTCTTTCCCTCAGGAGTTGCTAGGTTGTTTCCTTTTAACTTATCTTCTATCTTCAGAGCATACTGATAAGCATCTTCAACAGAATCAATCTTAAGCATACCAAGCTCATCTTGAATATTGAATCTCAAACCATTCACATACCGAGCTACCTTTTCCTTACCAAGCTCTCAGTGTCCAGACCAAATAGTAAGTTTGTAGAACTCCTTGGTATAATCTTCAACATACAAATCCTTCTGCTTCAAATTTTGCAACTTCTTAAACAAGTCAAGCTCATAGTCAGCCAGTATGAACTTAGCTTTCAACTTAGTCACCATCAATCTCCACCGATTGATCTTTGTTTCACCTTCATCTTCTTGGTCTCTTTGTAGTTCCTTCCACCAAAGAGTAGCATGTCCTTTTAACTTTGTCTGTGCTAATCTCACTTGAAGAGGATCTTCAATTTCTTCCAGCTCAAAGACATCTTCAAGTTCACCAATCCAATCAGTCACATTATTGAGCTTTAAAGTACCAGACAAAGTAGAAACTTCCATTTGGTAATTACTAAACCGAGCAGCAAGTCTAGGCAGCTGAATAGTTCTGTCTTCACCAGATCTATTGCTCTGGTCATCACCACTAGATCCAGCAGTCTCAAATTATTCAACAACTTCTTCATAGCCATCCTTAGTACCAACATTTTAAGGTATGCCAGTGACAGTTCTCATGATCTCAGTGACCATATCATTCTTCATCAATTCCATCTCAGATCTGAAATCTTATTTCACCATCTCTGTGATCCAGGATTCAACAGTATCAAAAAGATCTAAAATAACTCTAGGGTCCAATCTTCTCAGAGGAATCCTTAAAGATAAGAGAAACCCTCTACAACAAACCCTCACCGACCACCTTGTGACAATTTCCAAGTTGCAACAAGTCAGATCTCAACCTACAACCTTGCAAACAACTAGGGCACAATTTCACAAGTTTAATGCTTTAGATCTGCAGTCCAGATTATGTACAATCTTTCCTCCAACAAGATCAACTTTTCAAGATCAACCTTGCTAGGTCAACCTTCTACTTCAACAAGATCAACTCTCGCTCTGATACCACCTGATGCAGTCAAGGATGGAGATCCAATGAAGGACAGTCCAAACCTTGTAGCCAATAGAATTACATAGCGGATTACTCAACAATGCAACACAAAGTAATTTTTTAACACTGATTTTCATTAACATGCTCGACTGTAAGACCTTTCAGGTTAGGGCCAATTACAATAAAAAAATAATTCTGCAAGATCCACAACTAGATCTAATACAATCACAACTAGTTTAGCTCTGAAAATAATTAGAAGCTGATGGAAACCCTAAGGTAGATCTAAATCTAAGCTCGCAAGCCTCTAATAAATCTCCTTGTTCCCAAGTATGCAAATCCCTAGCTCTGCTACAATTGACTATCAGATTACAATCTGATCTGCAAGAACATCAAGAACTTTTCCACAACTTTTCTCTCAAGCTTTACATCTGACTTCCAGATCTGCTAAGTTGTTCTTTCCCCAAAAATGTTTTCCTCTAAACATTTACCCAAGCCCTCCTTAAATACTAATCATCAGCCACAAGTCGGTAAGATGAAACACTTAACTCCCCAAAACAATAATTAAATTCCATACAAGTCAGCTAATGTATACAAACATTTAATTCTACATGTCAGCCCAAGATAATGGCTACCAATAATTAATTCACCAAGTTAGCTCAACAAATCACATAGAACTACAATCGGTAAGTCAAAACTACTGAGCAACAGTAAAATTACTGAGCACACCAGGCATCACCAAGCACCAGTGTCGACCAAGCACTATAGGCATGATTGAGTAACACTTTCACTGAGCACCAGAGAATACCAAGTTCCTTCAGTGACCAAACTTCCTTCAATGATTGAGACCATCGGTCAAGGCTTCAACTGAGTAACATAGGACAAAATACAAACACTCCATGAAGTTTCACCAAGGACAGAGAATGCCTTGCCTTAACCTTGGATTCTCCTACATCACTTTACATAGCATGAACCTTTACAAGGATTATCAATCATTACAAAACATCACCAAATGACCATTAAGGTCTATTATAATATCAAATGGCCCAAGTTGGTCATGTTTGTCCATCACATCCATCCAAGGCCTATCAATGACCCTAGTGTACCCCTGAGGTCTTATCCCTAACCTTGGTGCTCCTACACCATACTCCTTTGCTTGAAAAATTTCCAATTCCTCTTGGAAACCCTGCAAACACAAACATGTCAGAAAAAACAATTTGATCTTCACCCTTGTTTTGAAAAGATCAACACAAAGGAACCACAACATCCTTTCATAGGGCTATTCCAAAATGCAACCTTGCTTCCTTATTATCAATTTTCCTCCCATGGCCAAAATGTAGACCACAATTTGATCATCATTCTTCATTTCATCCTTAGTCTCAATCCATGAGACCATTGCTGCTCCTTGCAACTCTCCATTGTCTTCAAATTCATTCTCCTTTCCCCTTGAGACCAATGCACCTTGCACTCCTTGCCTCTCCTCTAGGCATTTCACATCTTTTTAAGTATCCATGGTCACCTTCACAGCCTCACCAATGACCCCACTGTCAAGTCCTTCCTTACCTACTGCCTCCACTTGTTGATCTTCTTCATGCCCTTCACCTAGGCCTATCAATGTCTCACAAGTCATTTTGGCTGCCTCATTAACCATGCTATCATTTTGCTTATCATATTCATCCATCATCAAGGGACTCAATGCTACCCATAAATGAAAATTTTGACCACTTTCAAGCCTCTCAAGACCTAATTCCATGTTGCCTTCATCAACAACCTTCTCTTCAATCTTTGATGCAGTTTTAGGAACCTCTTTGCCATAAGGCTCTTCTACAACTTTAAGTGCTATCAGTTGAACTTCCTCCTCATCATCGTATGTTTTTTGTTCAAGAAGTGAGGCTATCCTCTCCAACGTCTTTCAATTCTCTTTAAGAGCTTCATCAAGTTTTGTCCATCTTTCTTCTTATTGCTTCCTCTTGGATTCTTGTCTTTCCTTCTTTGCTTGGTCTCTCTTCCTCTCATCTTCCATGTACCTATTAAACACTAAGTTTGCACCCTTGTTTCAAGCTCTCTTGGTCTTGATAACCTAGAATAACATGGGAATCATCTCTAGGTTGTGGGACCTATGCTAATTGAGATGAGACCCCTAGGTTCTAGGCTAGTTCCTCTTGGATAATCACCTTAATTTGCTTCTTGAAAGAAAAGTAAATTCTTGAGGGAAAAGGGATAAAAGGAATGCATGAAAGGGAAATGACTGAAAGCAAACTATCCTAATAGGTGATACATTGAAAAGATGATTTGAATTACAATATAGAGGATGAAATTAGTGCACAAACTTAAGTCTAGGAGATGACAACTCACTAAATAGGTTTGCATCAATATTTCATAGAAGGGTCTGCAATAGAAATAGGCTATTCAGGGAAAGAGAGAATTTCACAAACAATAGCATTCCTAAGAATTTAGACACAATCTATAACCTACAAACAAACATTCACCTTTGCAACTAGGTATAGGAATGAGACAGATTGTCAGGGGGTTGAAGTATACCCACATGATCATTCAAATCAAATCATCCACAAGAATACATATGAATTGCAGAAAGAAAGCGGGATCAAGAACCCTAAGATATTACTGAAAACATACATATACTTAATCCATTAAGAGAAAATTTAGACAAGAAAGCATAGGGATAAAAAGAATGTCACAAAATGCCTTTGCAATATCTAAACCTCAATGAAAGGTTACAAACTACAAAAGTTAGAGGGTAGAAAGAATGCCTAGGATAACTCCTAAGAAAGAGAACCTCTCTTTTACAATTGTAAACTCTCCACTCTAAAAGCTCTAAAAAACTATTATATACATCTCCTTTATTGCACATAGGTAGGAGTAAAATATCTAATTAGGGTTACATAGATTTTCATAGAATAATAGAAAACCCTAATTCTGTCACTTCTAATAATAAATGCATCCTTGAAATATCTTGGCCAATCAGATATCTGTCTCTACACATAATTCCATTTCCATAACTACCTCTGAGATGAGCCACCTTGATTCATCTACCTCTCTACAACTCGGGCTCTCCATAACTGTTCAAATTTGGTACTTCTCAGATAATTGAATTAAAAAATATAAACGGTCACAGGTGGCGCGAAGCTTTTATCCATCAACAACTGGTATTTAAACTTGATCTATCTTTAAAATGTAGCCATCAAATCCTTCAATTTTACCTGGGCACCACTTTCATTCTTAACCTTAACTCTACCTTCACCTTAGGTTCTCCTTTCCCTTTAGTCACTGGATCACACAATCTTTTCACTAACTCTAGCTTGGTCTAGCAATTACATGACAAGCATTGATCCTTACTTGATCTAATGGTGGTCACTAAGTCTCTTGATGTCTTCAACATATTCCTTCCTATCAGGAGATTGCCCGACTGAAGAGAATCTCATAGTTGCGAAATAGAAAAGAATATTCTCTTTTTATTGAGTGATCACCTGACTGAGCCTACAAACTTGGGCCCATCCTGCCACTTGTCACTCTTTCATTTTCCTTCAATTACTTTATTAGCTCTAACAAATGCCAACTATTTTGACATAACTCAACCTGTCACTGACCACAGGAGATCTGGAGATTGGGTAACTGTGTATTTGCTAGCTCGCTGAAAGATTTTCTTAACCTCGGTCAAGTCTGGAGATTACGTGAACACTGTATTCATGAGGTCGCTAGATAAAAGCCTAACCTTGAGTTATGTCTAGAGAATAGGCGACATCCATTGATCTTACTTTCATCTTACAGTCCTCGCTGTGTCACTTGATCTTTCATAACTTAGCCACTACATTACGAGACTGAGAGATAACTGTGTCGCTGAATCTTTGAATGTTTGGAACATAACCGCTAGGATCAATAGATTATGAGAAAACACAGTTGTTGGATCACCAAATGTGAAACATAACCACTAGTTTTTGACATAATGTTAACCTTTAATTTAACCCATGCACATCTAGAGATCAATCGACAACAAACTTCGCTGAACCTCATAATCCTTTTCTTAACTGGGGTTAAACCCTGGGTTACATCTAGAGACTTCTTGACTAAGGGCTTTTCAACTTATATTTAACCTCCACCTTTAATCAAGCGATCAGGTGACTATGCCTTTGATCTCTAAGTCACCTAAACCTTTGGAATATTCCATTTGTGCTAAGCGATTACCTGACTAAGGAAGATCTCACAATTGCCACACCTCATAGAATATTTGTTCTACATTATGAGAACACTCGACTGAAGCCTTAGTCATTGAATCGTTGAAAGATATTTGGAGAGCTAGCGACAACACTTTAACCTCCAAGTCACTTGACATTCTAGAATATTCCTTTTCTATTTCAAGATCACCCAACTAAGGTAAATCTCTTCATCGCTGAATGGATTGGAATATTTGGTTTGCATCTCGCGACTAAGAGACTAAGCTTATAAAGCTTGGGCCTGCCAGAGACACATGGCACCTTATCATTTGTCATTTTCTTTACCTTGAGCCAATCACCCTTTGACCATGATTATATATAGCGACATCTCGACTGAAGAAAACTTGAAGTCTCATGAACTTTTGATTGACCACGGTTAACTCTCGCAACTTCCCGACTGAAGGGAAATCCTTAACTCAGTGTTGACATGAGTTATAACTATAGATAGGGAAAATAGACTAGTCACCAGATCTTTGGAAGAATTGCTGACCTTGAGTTTCATTGAGAGATTGCCCGACTAAAGAGAAATCACTGAGTTGTTGAATGAAAATGGAATATTCCATACGATCAAGAGATAAATAGACAAAAGGAAGTCATGGAGTTGGGAGATTGAAAAGAATATTCTTCTGGGCCTTAGAGATCTCATGTCTAGCCTTAGCTTATAAAGTGCACATGCAAAATGAAGACTTAAGTGGCTGAAAAAGGTAATGATAAAATAGAACAGGCCATAGGGTTTTTAGGGTTTTTTGCCTCTAACGGTCACATTTTTAAATTAAATGGCTTATCAAACCAGAGAGCTTGAATCAATTTGTAGAGACTAGAGGAAAAGGTGCAAACCTATGAAAATTTCTTTGGGTGTTCAACAGGATTTAAGAATGAAGACCTCTGGATGGAGCCCAGCCTATGGCCAAAATTGTGTGGAATCAGGAAATTTTGGGTAATATTTTGGCGATTTCTGCTGGATGTCAGCCCGCTAGACATTAGATCAGTGGCCTTGAAACAATTCATTGGGCATGGAGTCATCTCTTGAGCATAAAACTTTCTTGACAGAGAGACAGACCTGGAACTGGGAGGAACAAAAATGTGCACGAGCACTTCTTGAAAAGCAGGAAAACTAACCTAGAAAATAGGGATAGAAAGAAAGGAAACATATTTATAGATATTTACAAGGAGGGATTGACCTCAAAACAAGGCTTCAAATGGAATCCATTAACTGATATAGGCAAGGCATCTCCTTCAAGAGTTGATAGTTGAAAAGCATTAGGCCCCTTGCATTTTGTAATAACAAATGGTCCACCCCAGAAGGAATCAAACTTTGTATGTTTGCCAAGCTTTGATATGAACTCATCCCACTTGAGGACTATATCTCCAATCTTGAAATTTCTAACCTTGGCTCTTTTATCAAAACTTTTCTTTGTTTGTATCTAATGGAACTCCATATCTTTCATGGATTTATCTCTTACTTCCTCTAACTCCATCAGTTGAGCATATCTAATTTGTAAGGGATCCCCTTCTTCAAATAGGACATATTGAGTGGCTAAGTCCAAAGCTGGCAATTTAGTTGAAATGGACAACTTAGCTTCTCTACCATATACTAACACATAAGGAGAATTCCCAATGATCTTCTTTGGGGTAATCCTGTCCAACCATAAGGTAGATTTCAATTTAGTGTGCCAATCCCTTTGGTTATCCTCCAGAGTCTTCTTGATTATCCTAATCAAGTTCTTATTAGTTGATTCTGCCAAAACCATTGCCCTGAGGGTAGTAATTTGAACTTGTGTTCAGATAAATTCCATTTTTGATTACCCATTTTGAGACTTTAAGGCCTATGAATGCCAATGCATTATCTGATATTATAGAGTCTGGAGTGCCGAATCTATGAATTATATCATCATAAAAACTTAAGACAACACTCTCATTTGATTCTTTCAAGGCAACTTCCTCTATCCATCTAGTGGAATAATCTATTATAGTGATTATCCACTTGTGGCCTACACTAGATGGAGGATTAATCATGCCAATAAAGTCTATGCCCCATCTCATGAAAGGTTGTTTTATTTTGATTGGCTGAAGGGGCAGATCTGCAAGCCTTTCTTTTCCTACAAACATGGCACATTTGATGCATTTCCTCACATAATCATGACTATCCTTAAAAATAGATGGCCAATAGTATCCGGCCCTCATGATTTTAAAATTAGTAGTCCTAGGAGAAAAGTGACCTTCAGAAGGTCCATCATGAAATTCAAATAGGACATCAGCTATCTTTTCTGAATCAATAGATCTCAAAAGGACACCATTGTGATCCTTTCTAAAAAGAACTTCATCTATCAACACAAAGGGAACAAATTGTAATCTATAATATCTTCTTCTTGCTAAATCTAGGTTTGTAGGACATTGTCCTATCTTCAAAAAATGAATCATGTTAGGCAACCAACCTGTTGCCTTGACATGTTCTTCTATAGAATGCACTACTAGAGATGCATCTGTTTGCTCTGATTTCTTTGAACTTTCATCTTCTGCTAAATGCTCACAAAGACCTCTTCCTCTAACTAGCTTAGTGGTTTGGATATCAATGTCATACTCCATCACTTTGGTAATCCAACTAGCTCTTTTCTCATTTAGGTCCTTGGAAAGCAAAAATTCTTTAACACTTGGATGAGTAACCTTCAAGTGTACCTTGCTATGGGTCAATAGATATCTAAAATTTTAAAGGCTTTTTACCACAACAAGTACATGTTTTTCCACAAAAGAGTATCTCTATTCATACTCTTCTAAACCTTCGCTAAATAAAGCAATAGGCTACTCTAATCCATCTGAATTTTCTTGAGTCAGCATCACAGATATAGCCTCATGACCTCCATAAGTATAAAGGATAAAATCCTTACTGAAATTTGGGTTTAATAAAGTAGGAGCTTTTGTCAAGGCTTCTTTGATAGCTTGGAAATTGGCTTTCCTTTCTTTAGTCCAGTTGAAGGCTAAACCCTTCTTTAACATGGTTGTCAAAAGATTCAGTAAATTTGCAATATTAGGTAAGAAACGCCTAACAAAATTAATCCTTCCTATGAAAGATTGAAGGCTTTTCTTATGATGTGGCAAGGGTAGCTCTAGGATGGCTGCAATCCTTTTAGGGTGTACTATGATTCCTTCCTTGGACACTATGTATCCTAACAACTTCCCCTCATGAACTGCAAACACACATTTCTTGGGATTAAGAGATATCCCAAACTCCCTACACCTTTCAAAGATCTTCCTTAGATGTTTGATATGATCTGCTGCATGTTTGGAATAAATAGTTATGTCATCTAAGTAGACCACTACAAACTTGTACATGAGGCTTTTAAAGGCCATATCCATTGCCTTTTGAAAAGTAGCACCTACATTTGACAAACCAAAGGGCATCTTTTGATAAGCCATGGTTCCCCACTTGGTTGTAAATGTAGTTTTGTATTGGTCCCTTTCATTAACTAGGATCTGATTATATCCTGAATAGCCATCCAATAATGAAAATCTCTCAGACCCAAAGACACATTATAAGATTTATTCCATGGAGGGTAATGGATGGCGGTCTTTTAAAGAATCTTTGTTGAGATCCTTGAAGTCAACACATAACCTCAACTCCCCATTCTTCTTCTTTATAGGAACAAGGTTGGAAACCCAACTAGTATGCTTGACGGGGTAGATGATACCACTTTCTATCAATTTGAGCACTTCTCTATGCATAAGTGGCTCAAGCTTGGGATTAACAGGTCTTTGTTTTTGCCTTATTGGCTTGGCATTAGGCTCTAGCTCAATAGTGTGTTGAGCAAGGGCTAGATTAAAACCTTTAAGGTCTTCATATTGCCATGAAAATACATCACTGAATTTCTTGAATAATTGGGTATAAGCCTACTTTTCTAAATCAGTATTTACTTTTCAAAATTGTAAGTTTTTACTTGGTTCCAACTCTAATTTGACACAATGTTCTTGTTGAACTACCAGGCCAGCTTTATTCTTCTTAACTTGATCATCCTTGTTGAAGATAGTTTCTAAGGTGACTAGACCTCTAGGAATCTTATTAGACTTAAGTTGTATCACTTGGTCACCATAGTTCTGCAATAGTCTATCTTGGTTATGTTTTGAGAAGACATCCTCTTCAAACAAGAACTACAAAATTTTCTCATCATTGTCAAACACTTGCCAATTGACATTGTTATCAGGGATAGAAGGTCTGATAGTTACTTTGATATGCTTTTGGGTCTCCTCCTTTGAAATACTATTAGGAATATCATACTGAGATCCAATAGCAGCTAATCTATCTACATTTTGATTTAGCTTCCTAGGGATGGCAACAATATTGAAAGCACAAAAGTCTTCAATTGTATCCCAAACTCTATGTTTGTATGCTTTCATGGTGTCATTATTGGTTGCACTTATCCCTCTCACTTAGCTGAATACTAAATCATTGTCACCATAAAATTTTAAGGCTTTGAGCCCTCTCATCCTAGCCCACTCCAGTCCATTCACTAGACTTTCATACTCTGTAGTGTTGCTAGTAGAAGAGAAACTGAATCTGAAAGTTGTATAATATCTTTCTCCATCAAAAAAAAATTCCCAAACCTTGTTGCTCTGATCCTCTAAATCAGTGTCCTCTTTGAGAAGGTTTGGCTCTATGGATCCACTTTCTTGTATCAAATAGCTTCCCAAACTAGCATCCAAAATAACATTTTCTTGGGCCTCTGAAGCCTTTTCTAATTCTAGTTCATCTAGTAAAATATCAGGGATATTTTCTGTCTTAGTGTTTTCTTCTCTGATGGTTGGGAAGTCATTGCTATCAAATGCAAGGTAGCTTGCATTGATGGTATTGGACACATATGGTTCTATATGGTGTGCTGCCAATGATCCAGATTTAATGGTGACCTTGGTACCATATCTTGTGTGGAAGAGCATGTGAGACTAGTCAGAAGAAAGGTAGCCTCCTATCTTGGCTGTAAACTCCCTTGACAGACATATGGAAAATAAAGCAGGGAGATCTATGATATATATATCAAGTAGGATGGAGAAATTAGGACTTGCATGAAGTATTAAACTGGTATTCTTAGCCACACCTATAGTGTTAACTGAGGATCCATCAAGTTGTGTAACCTTCTTTTGGAAGGGTTCATATTTAAGTCCTAGTTGGTCAGCCACCTTTTTTGGCATTACAGTACTAGTAGCTCCACTATCTACCATACAATTATGTACTAAGGATTTTCCAATAAGTAAAGATACATAAAAGGGAGGCGGTTTTGAGTTCCTACCTTGAATGGTATTGGCTTTGGAGTTGCAACTTGGAGCCTCCTTTTCTTGATCAGTGTTGACCAACACTAACTTTGTTGTCTCTTTTGTAGGCTGAGGAGTTGTTACTTCAGTCATGGCTTTCTTCAAGATCTCAGGTTGTCTTGGAATAGCCAAAGAATCCCACATAGACATAGTAACATTCACCTTCTTCATGTTGTCTACAATGTTGAAAGGTGTCATAGTATGTACTCTTTGTTGTGCTTTTGCTATGATAGGTTTCACTTCTTTGGAAAGTTGGCCTTCTTTGCTTGTAATGATAGGAGCCTTCTTAAATATGGTGGGAGTAGCTTGTTGTAGTGGTTCTGCAGATGTAGTAGCTTTAGTCCTAGAATCTGCTTGCTCCATGTCTTGAGCTCTTCTCTTTGATCTTGTGTTGGCAGCAATGGAAAATTCACCATTGACTCCATTGAAGTCTTGCTGCTCCCAATTGAAAAGAGCAGTCTCATCAACTTGTGATTCTTGTTGAGGAATTGATCCACTAGAAGAGGCCTTCGATTGGGCATGTGAGACATTTTGGACCATTAGGGCTTGATTCATTCACCCATTTGAACATGTAGCCTGATTGTGAGGTTGATTACAAGGGAAGAACCATTCATTGTCCAAGGCCATATTATTTTGACTAGGAACCATGTCCCTAACTGGATTTGCAGAATTAAGAGGTGCAGGGTTGTATGGTTGGAATGGTCTTTGATTAAAATTTTGCTTTTGGTAAGCTCCTTGATAACCTCCTTGGTATGGTGGCCTATTTTACTGATAAGGCTATCCTTGATTCTGATATTATTGATTAGGACCTTGGCCTTGTGGCTAAAAGGGGGGTCTAATTACTTGCCCTTGCTTCTTTAGGTTTGTAACCTCTTTAGTTAAATTCTGCAACAAATTTGTCATTTCTTGCTGACTGCTTTGCTGAATATTCTTCATCTCTTGTAATTCTTGAGAGAAACTTGCCTTTAGCTCCTGACTGCTTGCACTAGCCTGAGGTGCTAATATGGTGGGAATAGGGATAAAAGGAGGTATTTGTAGAGGTGTAATGGGCTGAAGGCTAGGAAAGATGGGCATGGATGGCCTTCTTGCTATCATGCCTACCTAGATTAAACAGTTTTAAGCTCTGACAACTATGTCAAAAGCTTGGGGTAGAGAGGTACCACCCACAGATTGGATCATGACAAAGATTTGACCATTCAAAATTTGCAAGAAGTATAGGAAAGCATGATCAGCAGATGGCCTTACCGAGACTGGAATTCTATTCCATGTCTTGAGCAATCTATTGTTATAATATGTCATTTGTTCTTGAGGGTCTCTTTTAATGGTTGTCAACTGCTCAACCAAAGACAAGATGTCTAATTTATCCTCAAAATGTTTACTCAATGCATCCCCTAATCCATCCCATGAATTAATAGAACCAACAACTAGAGTTCTAAACCATTCAAGAGCCTTAGCTTTGAGGGAGGCTGCTAATAGCTTAGTGGCCACATCTTCTTGAGTTATATTATGTATGCTACAGATAGTGGTCACATCTCTAATGTGTTTAAAAGCTATAGTTTGTCCTTCACCTGTGAAATTAGGTAGACTCTTTAGTGCCACCAAGGGCACATCATGATGTTGAGAAAAAATCAATGGACTTCCCTGGTTGAAAGGTGCAAAAGCGAACTGCCTAGCCATTGTAGGAGCTGAAATTTGCTGAGTAGCAACTGTGTAAGTTGTATTGGATGTTGGATCTGAATCTTCTTCTAGATATCTGGTTAGAGATCTTCCTCTTCTTCTGAGATGAAAGGGCAAAGGTCTCCTTTCCAAAGTATCAGGTGGTGTAGACTATACTCTCCTTGCAGGGGATGTTCTCTGGGTTGATCTACCTTTATAGCTTCTTTTTAAGGGCAACTCTAAAAATTCAGTGGGCTTTGAGCTCTTAGTCTCAATCTTTCTCATATACTTTGAACAAGGTTAGCCTAAATCTGTGAAATCAATGGAGTCGCCAGATATACTTGAATATCAACCTTTGAAAGATCTATATTATGCAATTAGTATATTAGAGATAACATAATCTTTTGAAGATGAACTTCTCTTTGATGTCAGAAATGTTATGCCCAAGGTGAGGTGTCTTTGAATCTAAAATTTTTAACTTATAGGAGCACCTTTGAACCTAAATCTGAACTTTGGTCCCACTAGGCATGCCAGAATTGTTAAACACTAAGTTTGCACCCTTGTTTCAAGCTCTCTTGGTCTTGATAACCTAGTGTAGACATGAAAAATTGGCCAAAGGCATCAAATCATCAAAATAATATGAAAAATCAATAAATGGAACAAAGGCAATTCAAATCAAAGGAAAATAATTAAATGATTAAATGATTAAATAAAGCTTGAAAAGGGGAAAAACACTACGAAATTGATTAAATTGAATTAATGACATAGTTGTTGAAAGCAAAAATCAAAATGAACATCTTACCCTTCATGGCTAAATTTAATTACTTTAATTAATTAATAAATACTAATTTCCCTCAACAAAGCAAAAGGAGACAAAATGGACACAAATCACTCACTTTTGTTGAAATGGTCCAGCCTTTTGAAATCATTTAAATGATTGTCCCCTCTTTGTCTCCCCATTTATGGACAAAGCAAAGCCAATTGACCTTACCCAAGCATAACTATGGTTATCTCACTCTACCCCCTACCCTTGGGAAAATCCTATAAGTAGAAAGCATTTTGAAGCATAATTGCATCCACTCCATATCTTTGAATTGCAGCAAAGCTCTGACAATTTGCATCCACATCACTCACTTATCATTTGTCATTGCTAATTAGCTTAAATTGCTTTGATCATAGTAGATTGTTCATCAAATAGAGCTAGAATTTGATAGAATAGATCTAAATTTGCATATCATATAGCTTAATTCTCATCTTTAGAGTGTCACTAGTGAGGATCATAGCTGAGAGCCTCATTTACCACTTTATTTTAGAGATCCATGAGATATTTAGATTAATTATGCATTATTTAGATTAGTTTGCTTTGAATAGTGTAATTGTCTTTTAAATCTTGTTATTTCATGAAGGTGTAAAACTCACACACACAAATGGCACCCACCGTGGGGCCCTAGGCCTCAAATTTATCATTATTTTCATGTTATTTGCAAAATTTAGGCTAGAATTACATGAATTTGCTCGCTATTTGTAGGTTACAGAGAAGAAATCACGCCTGCCAGTAAAGAAGTCACGCCTAAAGCAAAGAAATGTCACAGATGCCGAGTTAAAATATCACCTACAGTCTGAACTCTTACGTGTTTTAGCCTACAGAATCACACTTTTTGTGAAAGAAATCACATGTTCAAAAATTAAAATCTCACCTTTTGGATAAAGGATTGATGCCTTTGGTCATTTAAATGTCACTTAATCAGACTTAAAAAGTCGCGGCTGAGGAATCATTTTCCATCTAGTGTCAAGGGAGTTTCCTACCTTACTCATTTAATTTCTCACTGTTATCATTTGAAATGTCACCTTTGATAAATTAGATATCACTTTTATAGCATTAGTTTGTCGTGTCTAGTAAAGATTTCATGCGTAGATAAGATTTGATATCGCACCTAGTTATTTTAATCTTGCTTGAGCCCTGCAAGGTGATGCTCATGGTTAAAGTAATCACATCTTTGCCAAATTAGATCTCACGTATAGTCTAGAAAATGTCGCCTGACTGCACTTTTATATTTTATCAAAATAATGACTGTTGTCGCATCTGGTAAAGATTTCACGCGTAGGTAAAATTGGATATCGCACCTGGTTATTTTAATCTCACTTGAGCCCCTCAAGGTGACACTCACGGTTAAAGTAATCACGTCTTTGTTAAATTAGATCTCGCGTGTAGTCTGGACAATGTCGCATGGCTGTACTTTTGATATTTTATCAAAAATGTTAAAATAATGACTATATTCTGACTTCACATCCATTTTTTTTGTCTCAGGAGTATGGTCTGTCATAAGAAAGTTCAAAAACTAGAGAGAAGGCATAACTTAGAGGAGAAATTGATCGCTAAGAGGATAAGAAAGGAAAATCGGGTACACACTACCTTTGTTCTCAACAATGACTTAGAAAGGGATGTAGAGTTATATGCTAAATACATTGCTATTGTAGATGCTTACAAATAGAAATACGTATCATTAAATTGGGAGTTTAGTCCCTAAGTTGGTAAAAATTTTGCAAATTTTGAAGAAAAAGAAAGCATAAAAAGCATAATCAAAATTGTGGCATTCTAAGCATTGATTTTGGTTTCTCCTCACTTTGTTTGTTTGTGTTGACTAATTTTCTAGTGGAGGGAATGTTTCATTAAGGTAAGGGAAAGATTTGGAGAGAAAATGAGAAAATCTACTACTTAAAAATGTGCCTAGCCTTTGCTAGCATCGTTTGAGGTATTTCTCTCATCAAGCTTGCAAACTTCCCTTAAATTGTGGCATTTTCAATGTTCAAAACATAGTTTAATCATAAAAGGAAAAGAACAAACATTTCAATTCTAAGAACCCCTTTGTCACGGGGTTGAAAAAGAACCAAATTGATTATGAGTGTTTGGGATAAGGGAAAAGCAATAGGGATATGCTCTTCACTCTTTGAGTGAATCAAATTCCCAAACTTGCTATACCAAATCCACTTTTCATGCTTTCAAATGAACATGTTTAAAACTTAGTGGGCTCACCTCCTGAGATTGCCTTAAAAGGGCCGGTGAGAGGGACAACCCAAAGTGGGATACACTTGCTTTTGCTGCGAGAATCCGACCCACTATAAAATGAAATGCGTGTATCCTTAATGGGGTGCATGACAAAAGGATTTTAGCTCTTTCAAACTTCCTCTAGTAGTCTTAACAGATTGCCAAAATCGTGCTTTGGTGCGTGTGGGAAGCCCCTTAACATACTTGGGGGATGAAAGGCTAAGATCTATTTTGAACGGAAAACTTACTACATAACGGTAAAATAGAAAAACTACCTATTAGAGCCATGTTTATGAACCAATTATGTGCTAGGTAGATTGTGTGGAAGCTATTCTTGTGTTCCAACCTGTGAAAATGTTCAAAAATACACACATTAGAGCATTCTAGGGATATGGTACCAAATTGATGTGTGTGTTGAGATTGTTTTTATATTTTCAAACAAGATATTCCAAAGTTATTGATCAAAACAGCATTAAGATTCTAAACCATTTAAAATTGATAAAAAACCTTTACCTTATTCCAAAAAAAAATAGCTTATCAAAAGAAGAAGTCAACATACCCTTAAAGTTTGTTCATGCCTATTCTTACAAGATCACACTCTATAAAGAAAACATTACAAACAGACGGGACCTACAAATGAGAAGAGCTCCCATTTCTAGAGGACACTTTCATTACTTCACAAGTGATTGAAAAATATGCTAAGGCAAAGGACACTAACAAGATGTTTAGCGGCACCCTAGGAAATACCGATCCTAACAACCAAGGAAACAACATGAATGGGGGTATGGATCCTAACAAAAATCAAGGAAATTCTAATAATGGAGGAAGAGATCCTAATTCCCAAGAAGCAAATTCACAAGGCAACAACTTACCTCCTCATAATACAAACCTACCCCCAACTGTGGAAGAAGCCACGGTTGAAAGAGCGTTAGAGGCAAGACAATGTCCTTATTTCATAGAACTAATGAAAAAGACCATGCTTATGGATAAAGAAAAACACTTCATGGACTTGATACAAATGGGGGTAAAGCTACCTAAAGATTTTGACATAGAACAACTAAAGGCCAAGGAAATAGAAGACCCTATGGAAGCAATAAGGGAGCAATTCAAGGCATTACAAATGGAAATCGACAGTTTGAAACAAAACGGGGCTCCTAAGCCTTTTTCTATTGAAACATTATGTCCTTTTCCATTTGATAAGAGTTTGGTCATGGTGCCTTTTCCCATTAATGTTACATTTCCTAAGTATGATAGGTATGAAGGAACATCTGACCCACATGATCATCTTCAAGGGTTTTGTGCATTGAGTCTTGAATTCATGCATGATACAACCTATTTAATGAGACTATTCCCAAGAAGCTTGGGAGGAATGGCCATGGATTGGTTTTCAAAACTACCATCCGACATCAAAACCTTTGAAGAATTAGCTTCTAAATTCATGACTCATTACTCCTATAACATCAAACATGAGGTCAAAATGATAACATTATGTAACACGAAGCAACAAGATGGAGAAGCCTTCCTCACATTCTTGCAAAGATGGAGGACTACATTTTCTAGATATCCAAGAAGTGTACTAGAAAAAGAGAAAATGGATATCTTTATTAATGGTTTACGCAGTGAATTAAATTATAGACTAAGGATGCAATGTCCTAAAACTTTCTAAGATTTGATTGATAATGGAATTACAATGGAAGAAGTGTTGATTAAGAGTGGAGAGCTGAAATTGTACAAGGAAAATAAGAACAACTCTAACTCCAACAACAACAATACCAACAATAACAACAATCAAAATAAAGGTTGGTACAATAACAATAGCCGTTATGCTGCAAAAAATAACAACAAAGACATTGTTAATGATGGTGTAGTGGAATCCAACAACTTGAAGGTGATTCCATTTGCCCTTACAAAGACACCAAATCAAGTGAATAATACTAATCAAGCATATAATGCACCTTCCAACAATAACAACAATGCCAACAAGAATAATCAAGGAAACAAGGATCAAAACAGCAAGTATGATAAGTATTTGAAGCCCACTCCTTCAAGACACTTTACACCCTTGGGAGAATCACTTGAAACTACATTAAAGGCTCTCATGGCTAACAATGTTATTACATTACCTGCTATTAAGCCTTATGAATCAGACCACAAGCCGGGCTGGTGGGATGCTAAGAATCATTGTGAATATCATAGGATTCGGGGACACACTAAAAATGAATGTCTACAATTAAAGAATGTGGTGCAAGACTTGATAGATAATAACATAATCACCATTGATGGACCCCAAAATAATGAAGATCATACGGCCTTCAAACAACCTTTTTACAAACATGATAAAGGTGAGTCATCAAATGGCAAGAAACAAAGTGCCAATAATCTCAACTTTGCACCATCATATGATCATATTGTTAATGCTATAATAATTAATGAACAATCTCAAAAGGAAGCAACAAATGTCATTACAAGAGGGCAGAATTCTAGAATGACTTTACAAGGGATAGTCCCTCAAAAAACCAATATCCCACAATCCAACATTGTGGTCAAACAACCTCCTACAGCAGCAAGGCCTTATAGTTTGGTAGATCAATTGCAACGTACTACAGCACAAATCTCAATCTTAGAGTTATTGAAGTTGTCACTGAATCATAAAGAGATTTTAGAAAAAGCTTTAGAAGAGACACATGTTTCTACTACCTTAGGGGAAGAAAAGTTTCAAAATATGGTAGGACATCTCGTGGCTCCTCATTGTCTTTCATTTTCCGATCAAGATGACATGTCTATAACTCATCCTCAAAATTTTCCATTACATATAGAGGTTTTGATTGAAAGGCATAGAGTCAAAAGAGCCCTTATTGATGGAGGGGCTGGTCTTAACATATGAACATTAAGTCTTGTAAAATCCTTAGGTTTATCTGAGTCTTGCATTGACCCTACAAAGAAAATCACCATAAAAGCTTACGATGAAGTTGAAAGAGCTTCTAAAGGCATGATTGTATTGCCTATCCAAGTGAGACCAGTCAAGAAGGAAACCAAGTGTCAAGTGTTGGACATGAAATTAACCTATAACATCTTATTGGGAAGACCATGGATTCATGAGATGCAAGCCGTCCCATCCACATACCACCAATGCATCAAGTTCCCATACATGGGTGAAGAAATCACAATTGGAGGAGACTCAAATCCATTCCAATATTGTAATGCACTCAAACCCTTGCATGAATTATACATTCCACATAATCATGAAGGAGTTATTCCAAGAATCACCAATGAAGATACACAAAATCCTCTTCAAGCTAGCTCAACTACATCAACTAAGGGCAAGGAAAAAGTGAGCTACGAGGGTCCAAATGTAATGGAAAGTCCATATTTAGCACCTAAATTGGAGACAGTGATCTACAAACCTATGAAAGAGGAAAAGGAACAAGCTAAAGAAGATCATTACCAACACATGAGTGAGATGATGAACAAATTTGACAAACAATGCAAGATTAGTTCAAAAGGAGTAGGAGAATATTTAGTTTCTCTATTTGACATGCCCATATCTCCCAAATCACATGGTAAACCCTCAAAAGAACATCTTCCACATAAGTATAATTATTATTTTGTGAGGGAAGATAGCAAAGCCACATGGGATAAGGAAGAAGATGAAGTCCTTCAATGGCTTTATCATGATGAGGATGATACCTTAGATACTCCCATGGAAAGAATTCAACATGTCAATATACAAACCGGACAATATGGGAAAGGATTTGATATTATACAAAAGATGGGATACAAAGGAAGAGGACCATTAGGCCAAAGAAATAGAGGGTTATTAGAACCTATTGAACCTATTTGGAGGGCAAGTCATGAAAAATCCAGAGTAGGTTTCCAATACAAAGGAGAAAGTTCAAGTCCAATGCATGATTTTCATCCTCAAATAAATGCATTAGAATCCGAAGGAGATAGCGATGACTCTCAGGATTATGAATGGGATAATTTATCAGAGGAGTCATGTCAAGATAAAGAAGTCATTTCTATACATACTTATGCAAAAATCCCAAAACAAGATGCTCCAATTAATGAAGAACCTCCTATTCAAAGGCCTAATATAGAACAAGCATCTAATAGTGGAGCATGGATAGAAACATTTTGGACACCTTCAGAGGAGGGAAATTCAAACGTTAGTTTTAACCCACTTGTGGCTTTTCCCACATTGTTTCCCGTAGAGGTTGACAAGGATTCGAGTGAAGGGGACTTTGATCCTGCTTCCATGGATCATCTTGAGGAAGCGCACATCATAGATCTAAATGATACAATGTATGAACCCTCAAATGAAGTCATGTCCATTAATCCTATTGATGATACCTTACCCAATAATTCCTTAATTTTGATGCACTCGGACCTCATTGATTGGGGTCAAACTGAATCAAATAACTTACTTTACTTCTCAAATGACCAAGCAACAAACCAATACCTCAATGCGGTTGAACCCTCTTTCACCAACGAACTCAATGCGGACATAATGAAAATAGCAAGGGTCCAATCTCTTAGTCAAAAAAAGAAAAAAATGAAAAATAAAATAAAAAATGAGAAGTTCTATTGGTGATAAACCCAACTGTGGCACCATTAGAACCAAAAACAATGAAAATAAAAGATGTTTATTTTGGTGAAAACCCAACTGTGGCACCATTAGAAGAGAGATTGGATACTTTTCCTGAACATGAAGAAGAAAGGTCATCTATTCTTATAGAACCAACAGAAAAAGTTAACATTGGCATGGAAGTAGATCCAAAGGTCATACACTTGGCTACATCACTTACATCCCTTGAAAGAGAGGACTTTATTAAATTCTTCCAAGAACAACAAGTGAATTTTGCATGGTCATATGCTGACATGCCTAGACTAGATCCTGATTTCATAATGCATCATCTGAATGTTAGACCCGGAGTTAAACCTGTGAAGAAAAAACTAAGGAAAATGCATCCACATGTGGCTCTCCTAGTCAAGGCAGAATTGGAAAAATTGTTAAAGGTGGGGCTCATAAGAAAAATAGCATATGCTGATTGGATCTCTAACATTGTGCCGGTTACTAAGCATGATAAATCTATCCGTGTGTGTATGGATTTCAGAGATTTAAACCTTGCATGTCCCAAAGATGACTTCCCATTGCCAAGCATAGACACCATAGTGGATCTGACAACAGGTCACACAATTTACTCATTAATGGATGGATTTAGTGGCTACAATCAAATAAAGATTTCTCTTGAAGACCAAGAAAAGACAACATTTACTTGCCCTTGGGGTACTTTTTGTTGGAATGTCATGCCCTTCGGTCTTAAAAATGCTGGAGCTACATATCAAAGGGCCATGACAACTATTTTCCATGACATGATGCACACTTTCTTAGAAGATTATGTGGATGACATTCTAGAAAAGTCCCACAATAGAGAAGAACATTTACAAATCCTAAGAAATATATTCATTCGGTTAGAACAATTCAAAGTTAGATTAAACCCAAAGAAGTGTGCCTTTGGTGTCCAATCTGGCAAGTTATTGGGTTATATAGTATCAGCAAAAGGAATTGAAGTTGATCCTAAAAAAGTACAAGCCATTCTAGAGATGGAAATTCCAAGAAACATTAGTCAAATGAGATCACTACAAGGAAAGATTCAATCAATAAGGAGATTTATATCTCAATTAGCAAAAAAGTGTCACTCCTTCACCAGATTGCTACACAAGGACACTACATTTATGTGGGATGAAGAATGTGATAAGGCCTTCGCTATTTTGAAGACTTATTTGATAAACCCACCTATTCTTATGTCACCTATCAAGGGCAAAGAACTATTGTTATACATATCAGCCACATAAAGGTCTCTAGGCATATTGTTGGCACAAGAAGATGAGCAAGGAAAAGAAAGGGAAATATACTATCTTAGTAGAACCTTAATAAAATATGAAATAAATTATTCATTCATGGAAAGAGCATGTCTAGCAGTGGTCTTTGCATCTCAAAAACTAAGACATTATATGTTGATGCATAAGATCAAATTAATTGCCAAGATTGATCCTCTCAAATACTGGCTAAGTAAAACTGCCTTAACAGGTAGAATAGCAAAATGGGTCATGATCCTAAGTGAATTCGACATTGAATATGTTGATAGAAGAGAAATTAAAGGACAAGTGATAGAAAATCACTTAGCAGATAACCCAATGGAGTCTACACAAACCATTCAAATTGAATTTCCAGATGCAACAATTGTCAACATAGAAGCAAAGACATGGAAATTATATTTTGATGGATCTTATACACAAGGAGGTTCTGGAGAAGGTATCTTATTGGTTACCCCTTAAGGGTACACCATTCCAAAGTCCTATAAACTCTTATTTCCATGCACCAATAACATAGTGGAATATGAGGCATTAGTCATTGGCATCAAAATGGCTTTGGAATGGAATATTGTAGAATTACAAGTGTATGGAGATTCCCAACTCATAATCAATCAGGTTAATAATGAATACAATACTAAAGATATAACATTGATGAAATATAAAACCTTGATTGATGGATGGAAGTACTTTTCTTTGATCACATTTGAACAGATTCCAAGAGAAAAGAATAGAGCAGAAGATGCCATGGCTACCTTGGCTTCATTATTACAAAAACTAGATCAAAATGAGAAGTATGAGTTCTTGGTGGAAGAGTTGGTAAAATCGGCATTCAACCTTCCTGATACCCAAATTGTTGCTCTTTTACATGGACATGACTCTCCTTGGTATGGACCCATCTATACTTACCTTAAAGACCAAGTACTTCCCATAGACCAAACTCGTGCCCAAAAACGTAACTTCATATGCCAAGCCACCCGTTACCTAATCCTTTCAGACACATTGTATCGTAAGGGTCTTGATGGGACATTACTTAGATGTCTAGAGGAAGAAGAGTCTAAGTTAGCTTTACGCGAGGTCCATGAAGGCATTTGCGGGTCACACTCAAGCGGTCTTAATCTAGCTAAGAAAATCCTTCGTTTAGGGTACTTTTGGACAACATTAGAAAAGGATGCTTGTCAATTTATGAAGACATGTAGCAAATGTCAATATCACGGTAACATGATACATGCACCGGCTCAAGAATTACACCCATTCATTACACCATGGCCTTTTTATCAATGGGGTTTTGACTTGATTGGAATCATACATCCTCCATCTTCAAATGAACACAAGTATATCATCACAGCAACAGAATACTTCACCAAATGGGTGGAAGTAGTTCCATTAACAACAACAACTGGCAAACAAATTTCAATGTTCATATTGAACCACATAATTTGCCGCTATGGTATTCCACATGCCATTATCATGGATAATGGGAAACAATTCAAAAATCAGGATATTGATGAACTTTGCATGACATTCCACATTACACATCATTCATCATCCATTTATTATCCACAAGGCAATGGACAAGCTGAAGCAACGAACAAAAATATCCTCAAAATATTAAAAAGATCAGTTAACAAATCAGGAAGAGATTGGCACGTGCAAATAAATCCCGCACTATGGGCTTACAGAACTAGTATTAGAACACCTACAGGAGCCACCCCATTCTCTTTAGTTTATGGAACTGAAGCAATTCTACCATTAGAAGTTGAAATTCCATCTCTACGGGTTTCATTAAGAGGATTGATCACTGATGAGGATTATAGGATTGCTAGACTGCAACAATTGGAATTATTAGCAGAACACCAGACTCAAGCTTATGAGCATTTAAGAGTTTATCAAAATAGGATTTCACGCAATTACAACAAACACATCAAACCAAGAACTTTTCAAGTAGGAGACTTGGTATTAAGAGAAAATCCCAAAAATCAAGCTGAAAGGGAAAAAAAAGGAAAGTGGGAAGCTAATTGGATAGGCCCATTTGTGATAGTGTCATCCTTTGGAATTGGAACATATAAGTTATCAGATTGTAATGGTGAAGAGTTACAAGAACCCATAAATAGCATTCATTTGAAGAGGTTCTACACCTAAAGCAGATGAAAGAGTATAAAGAGTATCAGATGAGAGAGCATCATAATTATTGTACATAGTTGAAAAGAGATCTTGAAAATACAAAAACATTTGAAAATGGAAAATCCAAAAACATTGGAAAGGAAGAAAGATAAAAAATAGTGGAAAATTGAGCAGGAAGAAAGCAAAAACATTTGAAAAACTATCTCTTGGTGAAAACCTAGCAATAGGCACCAAGGTGATAAGGAAAAATACAAAAAAAATGAAAAAGAAAAAAAGTGCCTTGGTGAAAACCTAGCAATAGGCGCCTCGGTAGCCAAAAAAAAGAAAAATAAAGAAAAAGCACCCAAAGGTGAAAACTTGGCAACAAGCACTTTTGGTTTCCTTAAGTCATTTCTTTCCTAGTCACATGTGTACATAATGCATCTCATCATCCCATTTGTCCAAACCTTCATTGCATCCGTCATTTGTGCATAGTCATAATAACATCTTTAGCATCATCCTTTGCATTGCCCAAAAGTTGTCAAAACTGATACATTAAACACTTGGGGGTAGCATAAAACAGATCAGAAAGTGGATACCTCAAAAAGGATTCAAACGAGCAACATTCGGTCACAAGCAGAAAGGGATCAACATTTTCAGAAGAGAGATCAGATTTTTTGTAAACCTTTGATTGATATCATTGTTTACTAACCAAGAAGTTGACTACCACAACAAATCCTTGAGCCTAAATTGACTTATTATTCAGGATTAAAAAAAATCAAACATCATTCCATGATCAAAACACTTGGAAATATTATTTGAAGATCAGAAAACAATGCAAAACACCTAGATAGATTCTTTTGAAAAGTTGGTTAAAAATCTGTTTACTTACATTAATTCAATTTGTATCAAGTCTTTTTAGCTAATCAATGATGTTTTGACTAGATTGGCAATGATGGAGACATGATATTTTTCTTGACTATGAAGTGAATGTTTGGAGGAAGATTCATTGCCTTATGAGAATTCATCTAAAGACATGGTCATCAAAGAACCATCGAGGATTATCTTCTAAAATGATGAGCTACCTTTTGTTTGTTTACGCAATCGGATACCTTGGATATTTAGATTCTTCATATCTAAATACCAAAATCCACTTGCAACATAGAATCCAACAAAATCAGTATTCGTACTCTCATGATTGTTTGTAATCAGTGATAGTCGTATCGATGAGACCGATGGGAAAGCAGAATGGAGGTTACCATATGAGTAATAAAAAGTGATATTCATATCATCATGTCAGTGGGTAGTGGTGATGGTATCAACTTTCCGGTCCCAAGTGCTCAATGATGAAAATTTATCCTCAAAGCATTTATTTGCTAAAAGCTAGTGACACTTAGTTGCATTGCATTGCCATGGAAGGTTAATTGCATTATCATGTTAGATTAATTGCATGTGCATTTGTTTGTAGTATTTTTCCAAGGGAAAAGGGGGGTCATTCAATTGAAATCTTGATCAGTCATAAAATGGGTTCAATCAAGAATCAAGGAAAGTCCATAAATCATAAGTTTCCATAATATCAAAGATCCATGAACTTTGTCTAATCAAAGATACAATGTCATCAAAGTGATACATTAAAGTCCTGATCAATAACTAAAACATGATACAATATTAATAAACTGAAGGAGCTCCATAATCAATCATCTCAATAACATATACTCTAGCTGGGTCAAACCCATGACTTACATCCAAATATCCAAGAAGCTAAGGTCCGTATATATATCATTTACAGAAATGTACCTATTTCACAAATCAAGGGAATCATATCAGTATTCTATATCAGTGAGTCATTTTACGTCAATCAATCCTATCAAAGTATCAAGCAATCACACCCTGTAGCATTTGTTCGTGTCTCTGTGTCCTGAGAATGAAGCAAAAGTATCAAATCATATCAGTTTTCAAACTGATTGATTTATCCTATTAGGATCCCATATCGGTTTTCACACTAATCAAGATCAATCCTATCAACTGTATCAGTTTTCACACTGATCAGTTATCCCATATCAATTTTACTATCCTATCAGATTGACAAATCACATTCATTGGTACCATTATCCTGTTATTATAATCACTTGTTTTGCTTAACTACAACAGATCTATCTATCTTGGATATGCAAATTTGTGAGTCATGGAATATCATTAATATTTTTCAGAAATGAAAACATATTGGACCAATCAATCAAAATATTTCAAATCAAGGAATCAATATGTTTTATTTCTGAGGGGGCATCAGAGTATCAAATTGGCATCACATCAAAAACATTTATCAGTGGGGCATATCATATCAAGTTATCATATCATATCAATTTCATATCGGGAGGCAAATCAGTATCAGATCAGTTTACCATATCATATCAAATATATCAACATATCAGAAATCAGTGAACCCAGGACCTATCATCAAACCAGGACCCATATCATATTAGAGGCATCAGAATCATATCAGCACCATCATCAGAGGTACATCATCATCATCGGGAAGTACATCAATCAGAACGATCAGAGGCATACCAGAACCAGGACCTGAATCAGATCATCATACTAAGGGAATCTTTGAATCAGTGTTCTTCGCACATTGACTCAAAGAGGGGCATTTGTAGACATGAAAAATTGGCCAAAGGCATCAAATCATCAAAATAATATGAAAAATCAATAAATGGAACAAAGGCAATTCAAATCAAAGGAAAATAATTAAATGATTAAATGATTAAATAAAGCTTGAAAAGGGGAAAAACACTACAAAATTGATTAAATTCAATTAATGACATAGTTGTTGAAAGCAAAAATCAAAATGAACATCTTACCCTTCATGGCTAAATTTAATTACTTTAATTAATTAATAAATACTAATTTCCCTCAACAAAGCAAAAAAGAGACAAAATGGACACAAATCACTCACTTTTGTTGAAATGGTCCAGCCTTTTGAAACTATTTAAATGATTGTCCCCTCCTTGTCCCCCCATTTATGGACAAAGCAAAGCTAATTGACCTTACCCAAGCATAACCATGGTTATCTCACTCTACCCCCTACCCTTGGGAAAATCCTATAAGTAGAAAGTATTTTGAAGCATAATTGCATCCACTCCATATCTTTGAATTGCAGCAAAGCTCTGACAATTTACATCCACATCACTCACTTATCATTTGTCATTGCTAATTAGCTTAAATTTCTTTGATCATAGTAGATTGTTCATCAAATAGAGCTAGAATTTGATAGAATAGATCTAAATTTGCATATCATATAGCTTAATTCTCATCTTTAGAGTGTCACTAGTGAGGATCATAGTTGAGAGCCTCATTTACCACTTTATTTTAGAGATCCATGAGATATTTAGATTAATTGTGCATTATTTAGATTATTTTTCTTTGAATAGTTTAATTGTCTTTTAAATCTTGTTATTTCATGAAGGTGTAAAACTCACACACACACCTAGTATAACATGGGAATCATCTCTAAGTTGTGGGACCTATGCTAACTAAGATGAGACCTCCAGGTTCTAGGCTGGTTCCTCTTGGATAATCACCTTAATTTGCTTCTTGATAGAAAAGTAAATTCTTGTGGGAAAAGGGATAGAAGGAATGCATGAAAGGGAAATGATTGAAAGGAAACTATCCTACTAGGTGATACATCAAAAAAATGATATGAATTATAGTATAGAGGATGAAATCAATGCAAAAACTTAAGTCTAGGAGATCACAACTCACTAAATAGGTTTGCATCAATATTTCATAGAAGGGTCTGCAATAGAAAGAGGCTATTTAGGGAAAGAGAGAATTTCACAAACAATAGCATGCATAAGAATTTAGACACAATCTATAACCTGCAAACAAACATTCACCTCTGCAACTAGGTATAGGAATGAGACAGATTGTCATGGGGTTGAAGTATACCCACAAGATCATTCAAATCAAATCATCTAGAGGAATACACATGAATTGCAAAAAGAAAGAGGGATGAGGAACCCTAAGATATTACTGAAAACATAAATAACTTAATCCATTAAGAGAAAAATTAGACAAGAAAGCATAGGGACAGAAAGAATGTCACAAAATACCTTTGCAATATCTAAACCTCAATGAAAGGTTACAAACTGTAGAAGTCAGAGGGAAAAAAGAATGCCTTGGATAACTCCTAAGAAAGAGAACCTCTCTTTTACAATTGTAAACTCTCCACTCTAAAAGCTCAAAAAACTATTATATACATCTCCTTTATTGCACACAGGGAGGAGCAAAATATCTAATTATAGTTACATAGATTTTCATAGAATAATAAAAAACCCTAATTTTGTCACTTCTGATCATAAATGCATCCTTGAAATATCTTGGCTCATTAGATATCTATCTCTGCACATAATTCCATTAGCATAATTGCCTCTGAGATGAGCCTCCTTGATTCATCTACCTCTCTGCAACTCGGGCTCACCATAACTATTCAAATCTGGTACATCTCAGATATTTGAATTTAAAAATATAAACAGTCACAGGTGGCGCCAAGATTTTATCCATCAATGGCTAGTATTTAAACTTGATCTATCTTTAAAACGTAGCTGTCAAATCCTTCAATTTTACCTAGGCACCATTTTCATTCTTAACCTTAACTCTATCTTCACCTCAGGTTCTCCTTTCCCTTTAGTCATTGGATCGCATGATCTTTTCACTAACTCTGGCTTGGTCTAGTGATTACATGACAAGCATTGATCCTTGCTTGATCTGATGGTGGTCGCTAAGTCTCTTGATGTCTTTGACATATTCCTTCCTGTCAGGAGATTGCCCGACTGAAGAGAATCTCATAGTCATGGAATAGAAAAGAATATTATCTTTTTATTGAGTGATCACCTGACTGAGCCTACAAACCTGGGCCCATCTTGCCACTTGTCACTCTTTCAGTTGCCTTCAACTACTTTATCAGCTCTGACAACTGCCAACTATTCTGACATAACTCAACCTGTCACTGACCACAGGAGATCTGGAGATTGGGTGACTGTGTATTCGCTAGCTCGCTGAAAGATTTTCTTAACCTTGGTCAAGTTTGGAGATTATGCAAACACTGTATTCATGAGGTCGCTAGATAAAAACCTAACCCTAAGTTATGTCTAGAGATCAGGTGACAACCATTGATCTTACTTTCATCTTACGGTCCTCATTGAGTCACTTGATCTTTCATAACTTAGTTGTTGCATTATGAGACTGAGAGATAACCATGTCACTCAATCTCTGAATTTTTAGAACATAACTACTAGGGTCAAGAGATTATGAGAACACACAATCATTGGATTGCCAAATGTGAAACATAACCACCGAGTTCTAACATAATGTTAACCTTTAATTTAACCCAGGCACATCTGGAGATCAAGTGACAATAGACTTCTCTAAACCTCATAATCCTTTTCTTAACTGGGGTTAAACCCTGAGAACATACAACCAAAGCAATCTCTAGGTCACTAAGAACTTTCTTTACCCTGGGTTACATCTGGAGACTTCTCAACTAAGGGCTTTTCAACTTATATTTAACCTCTACCTTTAATCAAGCGATCATGTGACTATGCCTTTGATCTCTAAGTCACCTAAACCTTTGGAATATTCCTTTTGTGCTAAGTGATTACCCGACTAAGGAAGATCTCACAATCATTGGACCTCATAGAATAGTCATTCTGCATTATGAGATCACTCAACTAAAGCCTTAGTCACTGAATCGCTAAAATATATTTGGAGATCTAGCGACAACACTTTAACCTCCAAGTCACCCGACATTCTAGAATATTCCTTTTCTATTTCAAGATCACTCGACTAAGGAAAATCTCATCATCGCTGAATGGATTGGAATATTTAGTTTGCATCTCACGACTAAGAGACTAAGCTTATAAAGCCTAAGCCCACCAGAGACATGTGACACCTTATCATTTGTCATTGTCTTTACCTTGAGCCAATCACCCTTTGACCATGATTATATCTAGCGACCTCCCAACTGAAGTAAACTTGAAGTCTCATGAACTTTTGACTGACCATGGTTAACTCTCATGACTTCTCGACTAAAGGGAAATCCTTAACTCGGTGCTGACATGAGTTATAACTATAGTTAGGGAAAATAGACTAGTCGCCAGATCTTTGGAAGAATTGCTGACCATGGGTTTCATTGAGAGATTGCCCGACTAAAGAGAAATTCTGAGTCACAGAATGAAAATAGAATATTCCATACAATCAGGAGATAAAGAGACAAAAGGAAGTCATGGGGTTAGGAGATTGAAAAGAATATTCTTTTGGGCCTTAGAGATCTTGTGACTAGCCTTAGGTTATAAAGCACACACGCAAAATGAAGACTTAAGTGGCCAAAAAAGGTAACGATAAAATAGAATAGGCCATAGGGTTTTTTGCCTCTAACGGTCACATTTTTAAATTAAATGGCTTATCAGACCAGAGAGCTTGAGTCAATTTGTAGAGACCAGAGGAAAAGGTGTGAACCTATGAAAATTTCTCAGGGTGTTCAATAGGATTTAAGAATGAAAACCTTTGGATGGAGCCCAGCCTATGGCCAAAATTGTGTGGAATCAAGAAATTTTGGGTAATAGTACCCTTTGAGATCATTGTACAACTCCATTTAATATTTAGTTAGGTACATCTTCACACTCTTCAAGAATCATTTTGACACCTCTGGTATACCTTTCAACTCTGTGACACACAAGGAGGAAAATTGGCACTCCAAGGCTTCAACAAAGGAACCAGTGTACAAGTGACCTCAAAAGACTTCTTCTTCCTCTCAGCCTAGGATTATCCTAAGCTCTGATACCAATCTCATGCAAAGGTGGGAATGGTGGACTTGTTTTTCAAGTTGAGGGACTTCACAAGTTATCCAAACACAAGACCAAATAGGCCTTCTCTAGGATCATTCCCTTTGATCCAATGCAAGCTTCACCAAATCAGAGTGCACAAAAGACTTATGAAGCCACCACCCACTATAAATCATTGAAAAAATATTCAATTTCCCTCATCCAATCAGTATAATCCTCCAAGAATCTCCATCAACACCCAAAACCAAAGCTAGTCACCAAACTAGGCCTATTTCCCTTATAGGCCTGCCAGACCAGTTTAGTGCGTTGTACAAAAAAATTTCACAAAACACTAGGGGAAAAAATTACATATTTGAGTACCCTTTTGGGATTTACATAACATATCCCAAAACCACATACTATTCCTTTGAACCAACTATCCAAACAATTACTGGTGTACTGCAATTAGCCTTCTAATTAGGCCTCCAAATACAAAGCAAGTACTAGTTGCACACATCCCCAAATCTTCTAACCCAAAAAAAGAGTTGATTTACCATCCCAAAAAGAGGATTTTCACATTTAAAGGAGATTCCACAAATTTCTACTCACCCAACCACCAAACCCTCCTTTTAAGGTACTCTAACCAAGGGTTTTCTCAACCAAGTACCTCCAAGCATTTCCAAACCATACAAGTGTGTCTAACACCATTAGAATAACATATTATGACCATCAAAGTCATAAAATATGGTTCTCACATGGACAAAAGCTTCTGACCTTGACTGGTCCAAGGGCAAGTGACCCTTCAATCAACACTCTTCTTCAATCGAAGATCTCTTTTTCATCTCCCCTATTCACCCCTGCATTAAAAAATTAGAACACATACATTATATGAAAATAAATCCTTCCACCTTCCATCCCAACTCTAGGAGTGGGGGAACACATCTATAAATTGAATCTACAAAGCAATTTATTGGTTACACACAGTCACTATTCTAGGACAGCCATTCAAAATCAGGGGTTAAACATTTTGAAAATTCAAAAAACCCATTCAAATATATATTGGAATGATTTTTAGCATATAAAATTATAATCCATCCCATCCATCTTGCATTAAGAAAAGAGTTTCCAAACATCAAAATGTAGATAGTATCTACATGGCAGAGACATGGAAGTTCACAATGGATTTACATTATATTTCTTTAAACATATAATACATTGTTTTTCTGACTTCAAACTCTCCTACGAATCTCCCCCTACTCCTGTCTATTCAAAATCACACATTCACTGATCAAATAGCCATTCTAAACTATTTTACTTCTCCTTCCTAACTAGCACAGTCAATTATATGACTTTTACAAGAAGTTTGTGGTTAATATTTCTTGTCTAGTTGACAACTAGTTTTCAACTTCAACAACCACTTAACTTTTTATGCATTTACATCAACCTTTTTAAAGGCTATTAGGATTCTATCCTAACTCTAAATCCTTAAACCCTTCTTAACCCCTTATTTAGCCTTTTAGGCTTTATTTTGCCAATATGGGCAAATTACACATTTATCACTCTATGTGTATTTACATCATTTTTTATGTCTCTATAGGCCATTTTACACACATTATTGACCTTATAGGTCCTTAACCTATCCAACTAACCTAGGATAAACCAAATCACCCCTAGTGACCCCTAGGTACACTTAGCCCATACAAATTCCATTTAAGGCTTTACATAGCATGATTCTTCACAAAGGATTATCAATCATTACAAAACATCATCAAATGACCATTAAGGTCTATTATAATACCAAATGACCCAAGTTGGTCATGTTTGTCCATCACATCCATCCAAAGCCTATCAGTGACCTTGGTGTACCCCTCGGGTATTTTCCTTGACCTTCGTACTCCTGCACCAATAGGCCCACCCTTAAATGTGGTTTCAATTGAAGAAGAACATGCATTTGAAATGATTTATGAAAATAATATTAAAAATGAGAATGTAGGGATTGAAGATGAAAATGTAGGTTTTGAAAATGAACATGTAGATCTATGGACAATGGAAGTGTGGACATTGACAATGACAATCCACTGATTGAATATGAAAGAATTGACAATGATAATTTTACACAAGAACCAAATCAACATAATAGATCTCCAAATTATATGAGAAATGAAGTCCCTTGGGAGGAAGAAAGACAAACTTCAAAATTGAGACCTTCAAGAATAACAAAATGGTTACTTGAAATTGATGAGAACATGGTGAGCAATTTCGATGGTAGGAGATTAGAAAGAACTGTTTGGTTGTGGGTTTCAAAAAAAATTGATCAATTTTTTAGCCATAAGATGTTGTTTGAGAAATGTCAAATGTTTGTGCAATTGTTTAAGATGCAAAAGATGAGATGTATACTAGTCAAATTTAAGATTATTGTGAACAAGAAAAAGGAGAGGAATGTTATTATTGTGAAAAATCTTTTTATTGCTCTCAATTCCATTAGGAAGAATACCAAGGAAAAAGATAAGAGAGCTGCTAGGAGGGTTATTACAACCTCCTTAGTAAGTCATTATTTGAGAAAGGCTTGTTTGATGAGAGAAACTTGTGTTGACTTGAACCTAAATCGTAAAAATTTGGATAGAGCACTTGCAAGAAGAGAAAGACTTGATGATCCTCTTCATAATGATACATGGGCTTATGGTGGGAAAATTTCACATTGTGATAAGAAGATTACCGATGGTGTGAAGGATCAAATTCAACTATTTTGGCAATCAAACTCAAGAGTGTCACCAAATGTGAAGGATGTCTTGAAGTTGAGAATTGGCATTCGAGATCGCACCCCACATCCCAAAAATTATTTGGAGGTGAGTCAAACAATGTTGTTCAAAACAATTTTTGAGACATGTCAAACATTTCAAATATCACAAAGAGCTATTGAAGCCCTCAATCATTTTTTTTGTGTGCCTCTTAAGATTTGAAATACTTATTGTTGCAAATATCATGTGGAGTTTTCAATGCACCATGAACTGTTACGATCCCTTCATTCTACTTTGCATACTAGTGAAATGTTGGAGGAGTGTGGTGCAAGTGCTCTTCAAAAATCATCAAGAGACTTGCTAGATCATTTTTTAAGTCCTAGAGATGATGGATGTTTCTTTTATAGAAAAGATTGCTTAAATGACAAGTGCTCAGAGTGTGGTGGGCTAGTGAAGTTTGTTGAATGTTTTCATGAGGGATGCGAACATGATTTTGGAAAGATGATTGTCCACAAAAAGGTATATGAAACCATTAAATATACATTGAAAAGTGGAGGTTAAGGCTCTAGATGTGAGTTGGTTATAAAAGAATGCAATGTAGCTGATTTTATTTTAGATTTCAGGAAGAATCTTTTTTACAAGTATGCAAGGCATAGTCACAGGTCTCAGTGGTTGGATCAACAATTTAGGATGTGTAAGGACACTTTCCCAATTGCACTATTATATTGGCCATTGACTTTGTAGAGAACTATAAATTGAAGCCCCAGAACAAGTTGCAAGATCAATATAACAATTCTATCTAGGTTGCTATTTTTGTGCACATAACATATAGACATTCCCTTGATAGTCCAAAAGATGACCGAAAGATAATCAGAGAGTACCATTTTTATATGAGCGATGATAGATCTCACTCTCACGAGTATGTCCAACATTTCTTTGAGAATTATTTTGAGTGGGTGTGGACAAATAATATTTCTATGGATAGACATATCAATTGGTCAGATAATTGCACAGGTCAATTAAAAAATGCTTGCATATTTTATTGGTTATGTAGAATGCATGTAGAGAGAGGTGTACCTCATATTTGGAGATTTTTTTAGGCCGGTCATGAAAAAGGGGAGCATGATGGAGTAGGTGCATGCGTAAAGAGAGCTCTAGTTAAGGAGTAATTGAGGAGTTTAGGTGCAGGACTCCTTGATGCTTGTTCTATTATTGATTGGTGTACTTTAGCATTGTCATAGGGGGGACTCCATTTTCAACAGTGCATAGATTATTTTGGTTGGTTGAGTTGGGCACAATAGGAGATAGGTTGGATTGTCAAATCATGAAATATTCTTAAAAAATGCATTCATTTCAAAGCTCAAATACTAGTACATGGACCATTTGGACACAAGAGTTGTCTTGTTATTGTCTGGGGTGTCTTTAGTGTGATTGGGATCAATGTGAGTCAAGTGAGTGGGTTGATACTTGGGTTCTACATTATCTAACTCCTTTATCTGTCATAGTCTTTGTAATAAATGATGACATGGATTGATCACTTGACTACGACCATCTTTCAGATCTTCTATAACCAGGACATGTTTTTGCATTGGTTGCAACACAAGGGAACGATGAGAGATCAGATTACTCATTAGCACATTGTGTACGAGGAAAGAAAAAAATTGAACAACCAACAATAGATGATGATATGTTCACATATCCAACAAGATCACATGTTATTGCAGGAACATGGTTGCACACATATATGATTAGAAATAATGACATTCCTACATTTGAAGACTACGAGAAGCACAAAACCATTCTCATGTATTCACACCTTGTTATAGCAGCCAATGTTAAGTTGTTGAAACATCAAGGAAAACCAAAGACAAAGGAACTCTGGACTATTAGTACTATTGATCATGAAGTAATATTAAATACCCTCAAGAAGAGAGATGACCCTTTAGGCACACTTCAATAGGTAAGTTCAACTCACTGCAAGGTTTTCCATATTTATTACAATTATGTTTAATAAATTAATTGTAGTTTTCTGCTTTATTTGTTTGATCCAATAAACTTGGTTTTGTATGTGGATTGTAAATGCAGTTGGATACATATATGATAGATATAGAAAATCAAGGTGTGCATTTGATTAGACCATCTTTTATGATGGTAAACTTCACTATGCATTGGCTAGTCATGTTCTTTAGTTCGTTTAGTTACGTATACATTCATAATCTTTTTGTCAACCTATATAAACTTCTTATATTCTCTATTAACTTTTCTTCTAGCTTTCGAATGTAGAAATTGGAATGTAGATGTCATCAAGTACCATGTGTTAAACTTAAACACTTTAGGAGTGGAAAGGACACTTGTTTTTTATATATAGTTGTGTATCTAAGATTTTGTATATAAAAACAACAATCAACTGTAATGTACATATTTAGATGCCAAATTTTGTGTATAAAAACAAAAATTAACTATAATGTGCATATTTAGATGCCAAATTTTGTATATATAAACAAAAATGAGCTTCATCATGTGTATTAGATGAAAAATTTGAAATATTAAAGTGCCCATGGGGTTGATTTACAAATATTAAGAGCCCACATTTGTATCATCTTAATGCCATGTAAAGTACAAAAATTGTGATTCCTTACTATGAATGTTGTATCCTTATATGTGTATCATCTTAATATTGTATCCTTACATTTGTATTGTCTTAATTCCATGTACATTTTTATCGTTAAATGATGTAATTGTTGGAGTCATTGAGTCAAAATTGGTCAAATGTGTCCAAAGTAAAATGGTAATTCCTTGGGGTGAAGGGATAGTGTTGAAGGATTTCATCCTAGCACCAAATGGACCATGCCATTAGCTCAAGTTGGGTAGGTAAATGCTAGTGACAACCCCATTTTGACCATTGAGTCACTAGAACATTCGTGACCATGCCAGACCAAAGTGTCCCCAAGGTCCACTAAGCACAATTGGGAAGCCATCTTTTGAGGATCGTATCTCAAACCTTGTGAGATGTATTGAAAAACCATGAGATGCCATAGGACCATATTTTTGAGGCCTACAATAACCTCTCTCCATTTTTGGAGATTCAAATTTGTTTGAATTTGGTACACCAATCTCGCTTGATGCAAAAACTTGTAGTGAGGGTCAGTTGAAAGTTGCAGCATTGGGTTTCTTGGACAAACCGTTCATCTTGGCACTGAATGGTCTGTGCCATTAGTTCTAGTTGGGTGGGTAAACGCTAGTCACAACCCCATTTTGACCATAGAGTCACTAGAATGTTCATGAACATGCTGGACCAAAGTGTCCCTAAGGTGCACTAAGCATGATTGGGTAGTGATCTTTCGAGGCTCGTATCTCAAAACCCGTGAGAGGTATCAAAAAAACATGAGATGCTATAGGATTATGTTTTTGAGGCCTACAATAACTCTATCCATTATAGGAGATTCAAATTTATTTAAATTTGGCACGCCAATCTCGCTTGATGCCAAAACTTGTAGTGAGGGTCAGTTGAAAGTTGCACCACTAGGTTTCTTCCAAACTGTTCATCCTGGCACCAAATGGTCTATGCCATTACCTCTGGTTGGATGGGTAAATGCTAGTGACAACCTTGTTTTGACCACAATGTCACTAGAACATTCACAAACATGCTAGACCAAAGTGTCCCCAAGGTGCACTAAGCATGATTGGGCAACAATATTTTGAGGCTTGTATCTCAGACCTTGTGAGAGGTATTGGAAAACCATGAGATACTACAGGACCATGTTTCTAAGGCCTACAATAACCTCTCTCCTTTTTGGGAGATTCAAATTTGTTTGAATTTGGCACGCCAATCTTGCTTGATGCCAAAACTTGCAGTGAGGGTCCGTTGAAAGTTGCACCATTGGATTTCTTCCAAACCATTCATCCTGGCATTGAATGGTTTGTGCCATTAGCTCTCATTGGGAGGGTGAATGCTAGTGACAATGTTGTTCGAAACATGAAGTCAGTAGAACGTTCATGAAAAAATGCCAGACCAAAGTTTCCCCAAGGTGCACTAAGCACCACTGTGTATGTTGGCGAGCATTCTGGTGTGTCAAGAGGCAAAGTGGGACCATTTATAGGGTAAACCTACCCAACCAGACGTGATGGAAGCATTGGTTTTTGCCCATAATGAATAGATGTTTCTACTCTAAGGGAGATGGGGACATGACCATAAAGGGTCAATGGAAAATGTAAAGAGACCAAGGATGGTCATTTGAATGCATTGTGGAATGTGTCTATGATTTGAAATGGAGTATATTGATTGTCTATTGTATTGTTATCACTTCCATGTTCATATTGCATCATTTCATTGGCCTTTTAAGGTAAGGAATTAACTAGTATCTTGTACAATAGTGTTTGGTTGTAGGGATATGCAAGATATATGGTGGTGGAGAGACCACAAATGGTGGTAAATGCTGATTAAAGGTACATGAAGAAACACCAGTTGTAATACCCCAAAATTAGCACGTTACAATTCTAATAAGTTTTGGTGTATTTTCTTCCAATTTCTACATCTTTAAAGTCCTATTGTACTAGGCAATTTTGCCTCCCATTTGACTTTATTTGACTTGGTGTCAAATGCAAAAAACCCTAAATTTTCATTAATCACACTATATTTAATTCTTAAATATTTGACATTTATTTGCTAAAAATCCCTATGATTAATTAATTTAATCCTAAAGTCCTAGTGCTTTAAATTAAATTAATTCCACCCCCTTTAGCTAATACACATCAAAGGAATTAAATATTATTTGGTTATTTGATTGGACATCTCTATTTGAATTTAATTATTCAAAATAAATTGAAAAGCCACCCATGTGGAAATATTCATTCATTTAATTAAATAATTCTTCCAATTGTCTCACCTTCCTCCATGGAGATGAAGAGTCAGCTGTTTCTTTTCAAGAAACTCTTCATCCTTCTCCTGGGCTTTTCTATATTATGAACCTTCTTTTCTTCATTTTGGAAGAGGCAATTTTAGAGTACCAAAACTATAGTGGATTTTTGTCTCAGTTTTCATACTTTCAAGCTTTGTTATTGAATAATTAGAATAATTTCCCATTCTAGTATAATTGCATTCTTATATTGATTAGTTGTGTATATGTTTTAGCTTAATTCTCATATTCATTTTCAAGTTTCTTAGAATAAATCTGCACTTTCATTCTTAGATTACAATTGCATCTTCATTTTAGATTAATTTTAATTCAATCATCTTCATAGCATTTTCTTTAAATCCTCCATTTTAGAATCAGTCTATGGTTGTTGGCTCTCATTCTGAGAGTAATTCAAACACCCCATATAAATAGGAGGCAATAGGTCGATTCAATTGAGTGTGCGAATTGGACAATTCATGTTCATTTTCGTATATGATGATTGAGAAATGACTATGTTGTGTCTATGGCTGCATTAGAGGTCCACGTTCAGCTATAAACATTTTGGTACCCACCATGGGGCAAAAAATTGATTTTTGGCCTCATTGATCTTGAACTTTTTTAAAAACTTTTTTTTAAAATTCTACACTCTGTCGTATGTCCATACTTCACTGTGTATGGATTCTCGCGTGAGATTTATGAGCGTACCGGGTGAAGTTTTTCTTTCATTAGCATTCTCTCATGTGAAAATGCACTACCTCATGTAGGTGCCTACATTTACTTGCATGACACCTTGTACTTCCTTGCGCGAGACTGGCCATTATTTTTAAAAAAAATATCTCAGTTTCTACAAATTTCCTATTACTGTTTCTTGACATTTATTATTTGCTATTGTTTTTATATCTTTGATTTTTCTCTCTGATTTTTCTGACAGCATAACAATGGGCTGCAGAACGCTTGACAAAGACTACAAAACTTGCTAATGGTTTCCTTGCAGGATGATTGTCGAAGACTATTTTAAAACGTTGTGCTTGCTTACTATTTTTCATTCACATAGTATAACTAGGGTCTTGTGAAGATTTCTTAAGGGTCTTGATAGTGAGCTAGGGTAATAGGCTCTTCATTACATGGAAGTGATGCCCATGGATGAACCTAAGACCTAGATCTTGCTAGCATGATAGATACCTGGGGAAGAAAGGAAAGGTAGTGAATCTTTAGCACATCTACTTGTTAGGGGATTATACTCTTCTCTCTCTGAGAGACCTAGAAACCCAAAAGCTTATGGATTGGTTGAAGAGGAACTAGCTCAGTGATAGACATGTCTTGTGTATTTGGGTAAGGTGAAGAGGTAGAGAAGTATGCTCTTCTCTCTTTGAGAGAATAAAAAAATCCGACCCTTGGTCTAAGCCAAAGTCTATGTCACCTTTAGAGGGCCTACCAAAAGTTGAACCTCTCGGAATGACCCAAGTGAGTATGCACCTATTTCCGGTGATTCCACCTCACTATAATAAAGAATACTTTGTTGAGTCTAAAGACTCCAAATCCATGTTAACTTCTTTCTCTTGATTTCGACTATCATCTTGAGGAAATTCCATTTGTTGTACTAAGCGGCGCCACTCCTAGCCCTACTTGCGAGGGTGTATGAATTTTAGGTGTTGGTGTGGATGCGAGGCCCTACCCCTATATCAAGGGCACCAAAGGTTAGTGTGAATGGAAGCCCACTAAACACTTTCTTAGTTAGTTGCCTACCCAGATCACCTCCGAAAGGAGACATAATCTTTGCGTAGAGAGGGGGAAGAATCTCTCCCCTAGATTCTCACCATAGGCATGCACTTGGACATTTGAAGATGGTATAAGATACTAGCCCCTTCTTCAAGGGTAACCTTTGAACATATACTATTGAGTCCTTGGAAACACCAAAAACACGGGCACCCTCTAGGGGGTGACACAGGTGTGTGAGGTGAATGCATGCACATAAGTTGTGATGCACAAATTTTGTCTTCTCTACCATTTTTTTGTAGGGATAACTAAGTGATTGTTTTGAGTCTTAAACTATCCATCATGATTAAACAAAGACTCCCATGATTCTACCAAGTTGCTTTGTCCTTGGTAGAACTGTTTGCGACTACTTCTTGCATCACTATTTCTTGATCTAAAACTTCATGCTTGTAAACAATTGCTTGCAACATTCAAACTAAGATTGCTAATTCAAACTATCTTGAAACTATCCAAAAACTAGAAATTCTATCAAAGAATAGTACACTCTATGTCTCAAAATTTGAATTTTATCTTGAAAACTATGTCAAAATTGGTCTTTTCCTGCGTGAGATTTCTGAACTTGAGCATTTCCTCACGCGAGATTTCATTCTCTCACACACAGTCTGGCATTTCCTCACACAAACTAGCACTTCCTTGCTCGAGACTATACCTTGATTTTCAAAACAGCGAGCTATTTCCCATTGACAGGTGAATTTTTTGCCTGATTTGATTTTTTCCTGAGGTCTATTTTCCTGTTCTCCTGCTATTCACTATATGAAATTGAGTGTCTCGAGTTGCGAACCAAATTATTACTACTTAAACTTATATTTTCTCTCTATTATTTTTCCTATCTTTCTATGCTTTTATACCTTGCGGTGTGATAGTCACATCTCGATTGTTCTAGGCATACTCTCTGATGCAGGAGCATCCTGGGTGTAAGAGCAATCTTGCATCACCCAAAAATATTTTGGTTTTTATATTCAATAAGGGCTATCTTGTGCAGAGTTGCTATTTATGGAAACTTTCTATTTTTTAGTAAGTTGGTCTTATGATCTTGGAATGTCTGATTTTACATATGGAGGTTCATCTCAGTCATATCAGCCTGCCAACAAAGTTTCATGGCTAGATCAGGCATAGTTTTGAAGATATTGAAGATTTTCAATATTGGCAATAGGGTACAGAAACTTTGAACTCAGTTTTGAAGGCTTTAGAGGCCCCGGATGAGGTTGAAAATTTGGGTGATGGGCACTTTGTGTTGGTCAAGCCTATAGAGCGCTTCGTGGCATTTCTAGAATGGGGTTATAATAGCCAATCGAGTCAATGGGTGATGACTTATGGTCTTCGAAAGTTGGGTCACCTGAAATGGCAGAAAATAATTTTTCTTCAAAATTTTTATTTGGGTTTGAAAACTCATTTTGAGCCAACTTTAATGTAATAAATTGTAAAATAAAATAATTCTAAGTTTGGTCGGCCCCAAGGGCTAAATTTCTAGAACCTTCTCGGGCGGTGAAAATTACCTATATAAAGAAGGCCCGTAGTGTTGTCTAGGTAGTTCTGGGTAGTAGATCTCGGTATTGATTTGAGGCTTTGTCCTACAGAATATTGTAAGGGAATGCCCATGTGGCTTTGCATATTGTAATTCTGAAAGTTTGTAATTCCACATTTGTGGAGATAATAAGAAGCCAATTTTCTGTTCTTGCATATTATTGTTGTTGTTTCTCTATTTCTGTTATGTGCTTGTGGTATTAAGGGGAGCACCCTTCATCAAGTGGTATCAGAGTAGGAGTTCTTGAGTGTAAATAGATCACCGACTATGAGACAGTTTGCACTAGGACCGTGGTTAGGGTTTCAACGCGCATCACAAAAATGCCTCCACGAAGAGAACATGGCAGAAGAGCTGGTCCTGTGACACCTGAGGTTAGAGAGCTGCAGAGACAAGTGCAAACATTGCAAGAAGAGATTCGTAGAGGAATGAATCTTAATGTCAGAGACAAAAGCGAGGATGAAGCCAAAGAAGAATATCAAGAAGGACAAGCTGAAATTGTGAACCAAGAGGAAGAAAGGCTTTTTTGGGTGATTTCCAAGATTGGGAAAAGACCTAAGATTGAGGTTTCTACATTTTCTGGAAATCTTAACCCAGAGGAATTGATCGACTGGATCAATGAATGTGAGGAATATTTTGAGTATGAAGATGTTGAGGATCCTGATAGGGTCAAATTTGTGAAGGTCAAATTGAAAGGTCATGCGAAGATCTAGTGGCAAGAAATTCAATTGGAGCGAAATAGAAGAGGGAAAGATAAAATCACAAGATGGGATCAGATGGTGGATAAATTAAAGCGACAGTTCATTCCAGTTGATTATGAGCTTGACCTAATAAAGAAAATGTAAAGTTTGAAGCAAGCAGGAAGATCTGTTCAGGAGTATACAGAGGAGTTCTATCGACTTCTCATTAGAACAGGCCATGCAGAAGCTGATAAGGAGAAAGTTGCCCAATACCTTAATGGGTTAAAGCCAAGCATTCAGGAGGAGTTGAATTTGGTTCGAATGAACAGTATTGAGGAGACATACTAGTTTGCCCTAAAAGTAGAGGAAAAGCTGAACAAGAAGTTTGAGAGCAGACAAAATGGAAGAGGTCATGGTGGAAGATCTGGTGGATGGTCATATGGTGGCTGAAATGAAGATCTGAAAAAGAAGGATGAGGCCAGTAGTAGTCAGAATCAGAGAGGAAATAATTCCAATCATTTTCAGGATCAGAGTAATAGAGATCAGAGAGGAAGAGGAAGAGGATAAGGATCTGGAAGAGGAGGCTTCCGTGGAACATGTTTTCACTGTGGAGAAGAAGGTCATAGGGCATTTGAATGTCCTCAGCACCAAGGTAGAACAGACAGGAGAAATGAAGGCCAGGCCAGAGTTGCACATGTAGATGAAGATGCTAGATCATCAAATTTTGAAGATGTTGAAAAAGGAGAAATGCTAATTAACAGAAGAGTCTTGCTGAGTGGTGAGAATGAACCTGAACAAAGGAGGAGCCTGTTTTGCACTAGATGCAAGTGTGAGGGTAAATGCTGTGATGTGATTATCGATAGTGGAAGCACTGACAATTTGGTGTTAATAGAGATGGTGACAAAGTTGAAGCTCAAGAGATAGAAACACCCACATCCATATCTAATTGCCTAGGTGCAGGATGACCATAAGGTCATGGTCAGTGAATAGTGCCTAGTAAAGTTCAAGATTGGCGGGTACCAAGATGAGGTACTATGTGATATCATCTCTATGGATGCATGTCATATGTTTTTGGGTAGACCATGGCAGTTTGACAGATGTGTTGTACATGATGGTCATGCAAATATCTATTCCCTGACAAAGGATGGAGTGCGACATAAGCTAAAGCCATTGAAGGAGACCGAAGAAAAGGTATGTGGTAATGCAAGAATAACATTTGTTGATGGAAGAAAATTCCTAGATGGTATGAGGCATGAGCATGTGTGTTTTTCTTTAATTCCAAAAGTTGGTAAAGAAGAAGTAGAGGATGTACCTGTAGAGGTTGCAGATTTGTTGAATGAGTTTTAGGATATTGTATCTGATAATGTACCTAATGGATTACCACTGGTAAGGAAGATCAATCATCAGATGGATTTGATTCCAAGAGCTAGTTTTCCAAACAAGGCAGCACACAGAATGACACCAGTAGAAAGTGAAGAGTTGAATAGATAAGTACATGAGTTATTGTAGAAGGGGTTGATTTGAGAGAGTCTAAGTCCCTGTGCTATACCAGCGGTATTAGCACCAAAGAAGAATGGAGAGTGGAGGATGTGTACAGATTCTAGAGCAATAAACAAGATCACAATCAAGTATAGGTTTCCATTGCCATGAATGGATGATATTATGGATTGTTTGAGTGGGGCTGTGTATTTCTCAAAGATAGATCTGAAGAGTGGATATCACCAGATTTAGATCAGAGAAGGAGATGAATGGAAGACTGCCTTCAAGACAAAGGAAGGACTATATGAGTGGTTAGTCATGCCTTTTGGGCTAACCAATGCACTGAGCACTTTCATGCGGCTCATGAATGAGGTTCTGAAAGAATTTCTGGATAAGTTTGTCATTGTTTACCTAGATGATATTTTGATTTTTAGCAAGACATTGGAGGAACATAGGATGCATATTCATATGGTGTTTGAGAAGTTGAGAGATGAGAAATTGTTGATTAATTTGAAGAAGTGCAGTTTTGTGAAGAAAAAGTTAGTATATTTGGGATTTGTAGTTTCAGCAGAAGGTCTAAAAATGGACCCAAAGAAGGTACAGACTATCCTTGAATGGCCTACTCCAAGGAGTGCTACTAAGGTAAGATATTTTCATGGTTTGGCTAGCTTTTACAGAAAGTTTATCAGAAATTTTAGCAGTATTTGTGGACCCTTGATTAAAACAATGAGAGGGGATAGAAAAGAGTTTAAGTGGACTAATGAGGCAGAAAAGAGTTTTCAATTATTGAAACAAAAAGTTACAGAACAACCTGTTTTAGCACTTCCAGATTTTAATAAGGTGTTTCAAGTAGATTGTGATGCTAGGGGTACTGCAATAGGAGCTGTTATGAGCCAAGAAGGTAAACCTTTTGCTTATTTCAGTGAGAAGTTAAATGATGCCAAGAGAAAATATTTTGTTTATGATCAGGAATTTTATGCTATAGTTCAGGCATTGAAAAAGTGGAGGCACTATCTGCTTCCTAAGGAGTTTGTTTTGTATACTGATCATCAAGCTTTGAAATATTTGAATAGTCAAGGAAAGTTGAATCAGAGGCATTTGAAATGGGTTGAGTTTTTGCAGAGTTATACATTTGTTTTGAAACACAGGAGTGGAAAGTCTAATAGGGTTGTGGATGCTCTTAGCAGAAGGAAACTATTACTGACAGAGATGCAGATTGAAGTGGTTGGGTTCAAGGAACTCAAGAATTTGTATCCAGAGGATCCTGATTTTGGTGAAGCTTGGAAAGCTTGTAAAGAACCTGTTACTCTAGACAGGATGAAATGGTTGGATTTTATCATCTAAGATGATATGCTATTCAGAGGGAGTCAGTTGTGCATTCCATGAAGTTCTATGAGGGAGAATCTCCTCAAGGAGAAGCATAGCGGAGGATTGGCTGGACATTTTGGTCGAGATAAAACCCTTGCTTTGGTTAGTGAAAATTATTATTGGCCATAGTTGCAACAAGATGTCAAGAAGTTTGTACAGAGTATGTCAGATGGCGAAAGGAGTAAAGAAGAATACAGGGTTGTATCAGCCATTATCTATACCAAAGAAGCCTTGGGAGGATATCAGTATGGACTTTGTTCTTGGTTTACCAAGGACACAGCGGGGACATGATTCAATTTTTGTAGTAGTTGAAAAATTTTCAAAGATGGCACATTTCATTCCCTGCAAGAAGACTAATGATGCTGTTCATGTAGCAGAATTGTTTTTCAGAGAAGTGGTGAGACTACATGGTTTGCCAAAGACCATAGTTTCAGATCAAGATACTAAGTTTGTTGGATATTTTTGGCAGACATTGTGGAAGAAGTTGAAGATAGATTTGAAGTTCAGTTCATCACATCATCCACAGACTGATGGACAAACAGAGGTGGTGAATAGAAGTTTGAGAAATCTGCTGAGATGTTTGGTTGGAGATAAGCCAACAGGATGGGATTTGATTTTACCATAGGCAGAATTTGCATACAATAATTCTATCAACAGGAGCACTAGTAAATAACCATTCTAGATTGTATATGGAAGTAGTCCAAGAAATGCATCTAAGTTGAGAGAGATAGATAAAGGAGAAATAAGTAGTGCTAAAGCTGAGGATTTTGTAGAACATTTGAAGAACATCCATGAGGTGGTGAGGAAGCATATTACCAAGATGAATGTGTAGTATAAGATTAAGGCAGATGAGAAAAGGAGGCATAAGGAATTTCAAGTTGGGGATGAAGTCATGGTTCATTTGTGGAAGGAGTGGTTTCCAGTTGGTACATATAACAAGCTAAAAATGAAGAAGTTTGGACCATGTAAGATATTGAAGAAGCATGATTCAGGAAATGCATATGAGGTAGAATTGCCTAGTGAGCTGAATATTTCACCAGTGTTTAATATTTTAGATTTGACAGAGTATCATGAAGGAGGTGTTGAAGATGAGGTTGCAGTAGCACAGTGGAGTATTCTAGGAACTAGTTCAGATATCAAGAAGATTAAAGACATACTGGACAGTCATGTTGGCAGAAGCACAAGGAACAGGACATATGAAGAGTATTTGGTCAAATGAAAAGGATGACCTGTTGAAGATTCATCATGGCTAACAAAGGAGGAGGTTAACCATCTTGGTTTTCCTCTGCACACCTAAGTCATGACAGGTTCACTTCTCAAATTACCCTGAGTGTCTGATGCAGGAGCATCCTGGGTGTAAGAGTAATCTTGCATCACCCAAAAATATTTTGGTTTTTGTATTCAATAAGGGCTATCTTGTGCAGAGTTGCTATTTATGGAAACTTGCTATTTTTTAGTAAGTTGGTCTTACGATCTTAGAATGTCTAATTTTACATATGGAGGTTCATCTCAGTCATATCAGCCTGCCAGCAAAGTTTCATGGCTAGATCAGGCATAGTTTTGAAGATATTGAAGATTTTCAATATTGGTAGCAGGGTATAGAAACTTCAAACTCAGTTTTGAAGGCTTTAGAGGCCCCGGATGAGGTTGAAAACTTGGGTAACAGGTGCTTGGCTTTAGAGTGCTTCGTGGCATTTCTAGAATGGGGTTATAATAGCCAATCGGGTCAACGGGTGATGACTTATGGTCTTCGGAAGTTGGGTTACCTGAAATGGCGAAAAATAATTTTTCTTCAAAATTTCTATTTGGGTTTCAAAAATCATTTTGAGCTGACTTTGATGTAATAAATTGTAAAATAAAATAATTCTAAGTTTGGTCGACCCTAAGGGCTAAATTTCTAGAACCTTCTCGGGCAGTGGAAATTGCCTATATAAAGAAGGCCTGTAGTGTTGTCTAGGTAGTTCTGGGTAGTAGATCTTGGTATTGATTCGAGGCTTTGTCCTACAGAATATTGTAAGGGAATGCCCATGTGGCTTTGCATATTGTAATTCTAAAAGTTTGTAATTCCACATTTGTGGAGATAATAAGAAGCCAATTTTCTGTTCTTGCATATTATTGTTGTTGTTTCTCTATTTCTATTATGTGCTTATGGTATTAAGGGGAGCACCCTTCATCACTCTCGATGATTCATACTGGGTGCATCTCACATCTTGGCTGTTCTAGCCTTTATCTCCTTTTCGCTATCCTAGAGACAGAGTTCTAGCATAATGCCAAGTCCTCTCTCATTACATTTTTGTCTATGCCTGTTACGACTAGAAGGGGCAACACATTCGCCATTCGTGGTATCAAACAAGGTAGAGGTAAATCTCATAATCAAGGAAGAGGTCATTCCGAACCTATTATCCAATTTGAGAGTTGTGAGGGATCCTCAAGTTCCACTTCATTGAGTACATTAAAAGACAACCCATCTCAATCATCATATCTAGTGTTCCAACAGTGTTATAATCCATTGTTTCAAGCACAACCCGACTTATTGTTTCAAGAACAAGATAACTCATTGTTTCATAACTTTGGGAGGCCACTTCCTCAGACTAATCCTATTAGCATTATTGAACCTACTAACTCTGTCAAACCTATCAACCCATTTGAACCTATTGACCCTTTTGATCTTGTTAAAGCACCAAAGGTTACCTTAGCCATGCCCTTTTAGCATCATTCATATCATTTTACTAAGTCTACACGCGTTGCACAATCCTACATTGATAAGATGGGAGACCCCTTTGACTTCCAACTAGGCCAATACAGTAAAAGTCATGACCAATCTCAAAACAACCAGTGTCATGATCAATCTCAGAATGACCAACATCTTGATCAATCTCAATATGACCAAAATCAATCCCCCAAAAAGTCTCAAGGCAACTGACAACCATATCACTATCCCCCTCCTCCACATGACCAAGACCAAGATGATCAGAAACAAGATCAAGTCCCAAGCATTTATGAGGTTCTTGGTAATGAAGATGAGGTAATAACCCAAAATGACATAGATGCGGTGAAAGCCAACAAGGATCTTATCAAGACAATGGAGATCCTCCTTCTAGAGGAGGAGAAATATTTTCTTGAACTAGCCAAACAAGGGGCCAAATTACCTTTAGAATTTAAAGTAGAAATGATTGTGGCCAAACAAGAAGAGATTGAGACCACCAAGTTGCAAAAGATGATTTGAGATATGCAAGACCAAATTAGCTAACTTGCAAAGGATAAGGATAAACCAATGCAATAATTCACAATGGAAAGCATCTGTCCTTTCCTATTTGATAAGAGTCTTCGCATGCCGCCTTTTCCCAAAGGCATCAAGCTGCCTAAATATGACAAATACTTGGGTACTACTGATCTCCAAGATCACTTGAGAGAGTTTGGTGCTTTATCTATGGAATTCATACATGATCAGACATATCTTAAGCGCCTCTTTCCTTGTAGTTTGGGTGGGTCAGCTATGGAGTGGTTTTCTCGGTTACCCACTAGAATTAAATCTTTTGATGAGATTTATAATCTATTTATCCAGCATTATTCACACAATATTCAACATCTAGTCAATATCCAAGATCTTTGTAACCTGAAACAGTGACAAGGGGAACCTTTCCTAGCATTTCTCTAGAGATGGAGATAGCTCTGTACGAAATATCCCTGCAAACTACATGAGTCTGAAAAACTCGACATATTTTTGGACAATCTTGTCCCAAATTTTGGATATTAAGTATAATTACAAGGTCCCCTAACTTTCAATAGCATGATTAAATAAGCTATGAGGATAGAAGCATTTATGATCAAGAAAGGAGAGTTGACTTTGCAAAAGGATAATAAACAAGGGTCTTCCTCCTCAAACAAAGATAAAGGGAAGTTTTTCAACAAAAATAGAGATGTTGTAAATGATGTAGTGGTTGATAATGTGACCTTAAATCCTGTGAAATCTATTTTCAATCTTTCCTCTAGTATATAGGTGGTCAAAGCCACTGAGAAGGCTACAACGAACACTTAGTAGCCTTCAAGATTCACTAAAAACAAGCCTTGGGCATCTTGACCCAAGCGTGAGTTCATGTCCTTAGGAGAACCACTTGATGTGGTTTATAAGACTCTCATGCAGAATCAAATACTCACTCCTTTGGAAAAGTGTCTCTATGATCCACAACCGTGACCTCATTGGTGGAACAACAACACATACTGTAATTATCACCAAAATAAGGGTCATAAAACTTCTACTTGTCTTTAATTGCGCCATAAGGTACAAGGTTTGATTGACAATGGTGACATTATTGTGGACAACCATAACAAGAATTTAGGTCATCAAGCATTTAAAGATCCCTTTCCTCCTCATGAGAAAGGTGAATCTTCCAAGACTAAGAACACCAATGCTAAGGTCAATTACACATACACTACCAATGACAATGTCATTAATATGGTTGAACCTGTTGAGGTTGAGTATTACAATGTGGTTACTATTAAGGGGAGTGAAGATGCTCCTAAGACTAAGACTCCATTTGTTTTGCAAGGCCCCAGGTCTCATTCTTCCAAACCTAAATCATCTCAAGATTACACAAACATTGTTACTCACTCTCATGCGAAAATAACCATTAAGGGTCCTGACCCTTCTATATCCACTCTGAAGAAACTTGCAGATAAAAATGTTGTTGGTCCTACCAACAAGAACTTGAAATCAGTCCCTACACCTAGTGCAGCTAATTATAGCATTCTAGATTAGCTACAACATACCAACACTCAGATCACTATCTTTGAGTTGTTGAATATCTCGCCTACTCATAGGGAGATTCTGGATAAAGCCCTCACCAAGGTGAATGTGCCAAAAGATTTGGATCTTGATCGGTTTCAATCCATGGTGGGCCACTTGATGTCGCCACTCTATTTTTCCTTTTCTAAAGAAGATGACCATTCACTGAGCCATCTGCACAATGCTCCTTTGCATATAGAAGTCATGATAGGTCCAAAATGTGTTGGTTGTATCCTCATTGACAATGGTGTTGGCCTCAATATTTGCTCTGCTAAACTACTCACCCAATTAGGCTATGATGAAGATTGCATAGATGTCCATAAGAAAATTACTATTAAGGCATATGATGAAGAAGAACACAAATCTAAGGGTCTGGTTGTGCTGCCAATCCAAGTTGGGCCTGTTGAAAGAGATGTAATTTGTCAAGTTCTAGATATTCCTCTAGCATATAATATATTGTTGGGTAGACCATGGATCTGTTAGCACCTACAATAAAATTCATGGCTGTGTAAGTTTTTCCTTGGCCTCTGCAATGGTTTTCCATGTCCCTAGCTTGAAACCCTAGGTCAAATTTCAAATTTCTAGCCATTGCATGTAAAAACCCTAGTTTACCCTAGCCAAGTTTTATTTCGTTGTTACTTTTTCAGGCTACTTAAGTTTTCCTTTATGCACATGCACTTTATCTTTCCCAGTCTGTCGCCAGTTCGCATAGTCCTCTGGCGGTTAACATTTTCTTTTAGTGAATACGTGACTGTAGTGGTCACATAGTCTCCTATTCCCATTGGTTTATCTCTTAACAGTTAGTGACCTAGCATGGCGGTTTATCTTTTCTTTGGTCACGTATTTGCATGGTCAATGGGGCTCAGCATCATAGTTACTCTTAATCTAACAGTGGGTGCATGATCGCATGGAGTAGGAATATTCCATGCGATCATGCAACCACTCGATCTTCCAACATATTGCGGCCTATGCACGCTGGGTCCTTGTTTGCCCAGTCATCCTGACTTGGTGGCTTTTCATTGGCCAAAGTGGATTATGATGTGTATCATGTTAGTGGGGCCTGTAGTGAAGGTTTTTTAATCTATGGTGGGCGCATTATCTCATGGAATATTCCTACCCCATGAGATCATGTGCCATCCATTGATTTTGAATCTGACCGAGGATGGTGTCAGTGGGTCCGATGCCAGGTGTTGTGGAAATGGCAATTTCTCATTGGTTGGCAGGTTTGTGACTTGGTAGTTGTTAGTGGGGCTGGTTTCTCCAAAGAGGTTAAAGCACTACGAGATCTTGCGGTTGTCATTATACCGCTAGGGTAAGATGCATGATGGTTAAGTGCACGGTGTAATGATGACCGTTGATCTCGTCTATAGAGATAAAGATGCAGTGGGACTGTGTTGCCAAGTGTGCTGATTTGTATTGTTTTGATTGGTCGGCAGGCCGATGACTGGGATGTGTCAGTGGGCCTGAAATATTCAAGAGGATGACAGATTCAAGATCTATGGCTAGCGTAAAAGTGCATGGAATCTTCTGAGCTCATGTGATCTTACGCTGGCCATCCAATTAAAGGCTTATATTCAGTGGGTCCGATGTGCTACATGGCACTGATGTGCTCGATTTTCATTGGTTGTTGACTGCTGACATGGCCAAGGACTTTTCAAGGGTCTTGTGACTATTATGAGATTAATGTGAACTACTTGATTTGCTGGGAAATAACTGGATCAATGGTTGCATTTTAAAATTTTTTAGGTTAACCGTTGTAGTTCAAATTTGAATATTTTTAAGGGTTTTCAGCGATAGAAAGGACTGGTTTTTAATGCTTTCATGGCTAGATTCAGTAAAGTTGGTTTTGTCAACTGTTGCAAAGTGGTCCAGGGTGTCTGATGATTGAATGCAGGGGTTTTTGTACCATGAAGTGTTGCTCGAGGCATCTTGCAGGTGGACAATTAGATTGATAAGTTTAATAAATTCCTGATCCTTGGTACAATTCATAAAATTTTCTATTTATGAGGATCATTCTAGGATTTTCTTTCTCCAGGCTGCTTGGTTTTCCCCCAATTGTAATAAATTCCTAATTGATCTTAGTTGGTTTGGTGGGTAAAACCCTAACCGTAATCATCCGTAGCTTGTTGCATCCTATTTTGGGGATCCCAAGATGATTAGTGGTATATATGGTCATAATTTTGACTTTGTAAGGGTTCACAGTTTTTGGTCCTAAGTTTTTGGTTCTAGAGCTGGTTCCATGAATGTTTTGCCTTGTAAGTATTTCCTTCTTCTCTGCATATAGGGTTCCCTCTTTCCTTTTTGGCTATGGGGATAGAATACATGTTGTAACAGATATCTTATGTATGAGTTTGCAATATATTTGTACTGCTATTAGATTGTTCCCATTTGAGTTTTAGACTTATTGATTGAAACATCAAGGGTGTTTCAACCTTTCTATTTGCATTTCCTATGTGTCTGCAATAGAGTTGTTTTCACAGAAGCAACTAGATCTAGGACTAGTTTTCAGATGTGTATGAGCTGGGGTATCAAGGGTATTTCATGCTTGTCTTTTAGTGGATGCTGATTAATGTATTACTTGTTTATAGGTCTCTTCTAAGGGGAGGGTTAAAATCCTTTGAATGGGTGATAGCATATTTGGATACATAGGTGGTTTGGTAATGTATGATCTAATTTGGGGTAGACTTATTGTCTCCTTGTTTCATAGCTTTGTTACAATGATGTATTTAACTCTGATGCCCATTGGATAAGGCACTGGTCTATGAGAGACTTAGGGTATTTTAGGGGTCCATTCAACCCAACATCAATCATTCAAATGAAATACCTTTCCCTTTCATGTTGGTAGTAGTAGTAGGAGGTCCTTTCTAGTTTTTAGACTCCTTCTATGCAAATAGGGTTGTTGCATAAGATTTGGTTTCATTGGGGTATTGGATACCCATAGGGGTCTGAAAACTATTCCACAATAATATATCTATAGGCCTATTGTTTGCCATGAGTTATCTTGAGTGTGCAGATAAGGCAATACCTACTTGAGTGATGTGGAGCTCAAAGAAGAAGGAGGATTCCTTTCAATCCTCATCATTTGGACTATTTCTTGTCAAACTTAAGTGCATAATCTGAGAGTCAAGCCCACATATTTATTCAAGTTTGGTCCTGCAAGGAAAAGCTCTAAGAAAATGGCGACTCTGTTGGTGAAGAAGTAAATGACAGCAAGCTTCCTTGCTTGGCTAGATTATCCCAGAGTCTTGGTTGAAAGATCATAGAGTCAAATAAAAATAAGCATTTGCTAAATCTGCTTACTAAGTATTGAGTGGTGACTCTAAGTTCTCTGTTTGATCAGTGTAGTCCCTGATAAACAGTGTGTAAATCCTAGTAGATTTTTGGTTGATTGGAAGAAGATATAAGAATAAGTACAATATTTTCCTCTTCAAGGAGGTGGTGACTCTACATAGCAAAGAACCTGATGGAGTTGCATGGTGAGCTCTAGATCTACCTTGCCTTCCAGTCAACAAGTTCTTGATGCAGAACTTCCAAGTATTTTGGTTTTCATATCTTTTTTTTATGAAAATCAGTTGTAAAGAAAATGTTTCTCTATCAAGTGTTAAGCACTAGTGTAAAGGGATAAGTAGTAGTGGGTAGTTCCTTATGGAGGAATATAGGCCCTTTTGTTTTGATGGCATTGAAGGTGCCCCTAATGAGTTCTCTACTGAGGATGGGGAATGCTTGCCTAGATTCATGGTTGGTGGATCTATTTTGGCAAGCCAGCATATAGATGATGTCATGGGTCTTTTTGGTGAAATGGATATTGAACATGAAGATGTTGCTATGAGACTGCTTGTGTAGACATTTACTAATGGTGCAAGGAATTGGTTCATGTCCTTGCCTTCATGTTTAATCCCTTCTTGGGATGTATTGAGAGCAAAGTTTATAGAGCATTTTGATGAGGTTGCCGCTCTCAAGAAGGAAATAGAAAAGAGAAAGATTGAGATTTGGTAGTTAGATGAGGACAAGAGATTGCGTAGACTGGTGGTTCCTTATGTTGATCATGCAGAGGCTAGTGTTTCTGATGTTGATTCTCATTATGTAGAGAGTGTTGATTATGAAGCTGACATTGAGGTCAATGCATATGAGGATGCTAATGATGAGTTTGAGGCTGACAATATCTCTAGTTTGTTTGCAGATTTTTCTTCTATTCAGCATGAGAAGGCATCTTTCTTGTCCCGGTGTGATGATGTTTTGTGTGAAGGGAAAAATGTTGGATATGATGCAAATGATGATTCTTGTAGTGATTGTTTCACACAAGATGATCTAAGGCTAGAGATGTCCATTCTTGTCTTGGACAGGGATGATGTTTGCAGCACTAGGGGTGAAGCTGAGGAAAACAAAAACAAGGCCCAAAGTCCATTGAGCACTGAAAAGATTTCAACACTCTTGGCTAAAGAATTTTAGAGGTGTGCACCTTGCTTGGACTTTGATTTGTAGCTCCCCTATGATATATCATTTGACACTGATAATGAGGCCAATTTTCAAAGTGATCAGGAAGACCCATGTATACCAGAGTTCCCCTCATGTAGTGACTTTGCAAATAAAGAGGTTGAAGACTATGATAGTGTGTTTTCCTGTCATAAAAATTGCAGTGATGAACAAGTCTCTTGTTCAAATTCTTTCCCTTCTTTTGATAAGTATGACAGTGATGGTGACAATATTGAGGACCTAGTCGTCAGTGATTGGGATAGAAGTTCTTTTGACAAAGATGATGATGCAGATCTATTGTCCCACTGTCACAATATTTGTTAAAAAAACCTTCACTTGGTTCATGATTCAGTTAGTGAAGACATCAGGGATGAACTAAGTTAATCAGTGGCTGAGGCAATGCATGAAGGCAAATTAGAATATCCAAGTCCTCCTCAGCCAGGTAATTATGTTGTAATGCATGATGCTCAACATGTTTTATATTCTGATGCATTACTTGATCAATTTTTAATTTCCAGTCATCAAGAAGAAGTAAATGATGTTCCTTACTTCTTGGAGTATGAATGTAATGATTATGACTGGAAAAACATGGGTAGTAATCAGTACAATTTTATTCTTTAGCCCATGGTTATTCACATATGTTGGCAGCAAGATGGTCAAGATAATTTCAGGTGTTTGGTCACATATGTGGATGAGAATCAGACCTTTGATTTAGGAGGGTCTTTGATTTTCTTATGGTGGCCCGGGGCCATCAAGTAAGGTTTTAAAGCTTGTAAATTTTGTAAATATTTCCTTTTTGTTGTGTGTTTTCCTTTTTGTCCCCCTGTTTCAGTTGCCAATTTTTGAGGTCCCAATTTTTGTCCTGTGGGTGGTTTGCTTCACCCTGAGATCTTGGATCCTTGCTATGCCTACAAGAGGCATACATCCCTAGATAGAACCACTGTTAGCACCTGCAATAAAATTCATGGCTGCGTAAGTTTTTCCTTGGCCTTTGCAATAGTTTTCCATGTCCCTAGCTTGAAACCCTAGGTCAAATTTCAAATTTCTAGCCATTGCATGTAAAAACCCTAGTTTACCCTGGCCGAGTTTTATTTCGTTGTTACTTTTTCAGGCCACTTAAGTTTTCCTTTATGCACATGCACTTTATCTTTCCTAGTCTATTGCCAGTTTGCATAGTCCTCTGGTGGTTAACATTTTCTTTCAGCACATACACGACTGCAGTGGTCGTGTAGTCTCCTATTCTCAGTGGTTTATCTCTTAATAGTTAGCAACCTGGCGTGGTGGTTTATCTTTTCTTTGGTCCTATATTTGCATGGTCAGCGGGGCTTGGCATCACAGTTACTCTTAATCTAATGGCAAGCGCATTATCGCATGGGGTAGGAATATTTCATGTGATCATGCGATGATCGCCCGATCTTCCAACATGTTGTGGCCTGCGCACGGTGGTCCTTGTTTGCCCAGTCATCCTAACTTGGTGGCTTTTCATTGGTCAAAGTGGATTATGATGTGTATCATGTTAGTGGGGCCTGTAGTGAAGGTTTTTAAATCTACGGTGGGCACATGATCTCATGGAATATTCCTACCCCATGAGATCATGTGCCATCTGTTGATTTTGAATCTGATCAGGGATGGTGTTAGTGGGTCTGGTGCTAGGTGTTGTGGAAATGGTAGTTTCTCATTGGTCGGTAGGTCTGTGACTTGGTGGTTGTCACTAGGGCTAGTTTCTCCAAAGGGGTTAAAGCACTATGAGATCTTGCAGTTGTCGTTATACCACTGGGGTAAGATGCATGATGGTTAAGTGTCTGGTGTAATGATGACCGTTGATCTCATCTATAAAGATAAAGATGCAATGGGATCATGTTTCCACGTGTGATAATTTGTACTATTTTGATTGGTCGGTAGGCCGATGATTAGGATGTGTCAGTGGGCCTAAAACATTCAAGAGGATGACAAATTCAAGATCTATGACTGGTGTAAAAGTGCATGGAATCTTCTGAGCTCATGTGATCTTATGCTGACTATCTAATTAAAGGCTTATATTTAGTGGGTTTGATGTGCTATGTGGCGCTGATGTGCTCGATTTTCATTGGTTGTTGACTGCTGACATGGCCGAGGACTTTTCAAGGGTCTTGTGACTATTATGAGATTGATGTGAACCGCCTAATTTGCCAAGAAATAACTAGATCAATGACCGTGTTTTAAAATTTGTTTGGTTAACCGTTGTAGTTCAAATTTGAATATTTTTAAGGGTTTTCAGTGATAGAAAGGATTGATTTTTAATGCTTTCTTGGCTGGATTTGGTAAAATTGGTTTTGTCAACTATTACAGAGTGGTATAGGGTGTCTAATGACTGATTGCAGGGGTTTTTGTACCATGAAGTGTTGCTCGAGGCATGTTGCAAGTGGACAATTAGATTGATAAGTTTAATAAATTCTTGATCCTTAGTACAAATCATAAAATTTTCCATTTATGAGGATCATTCTGGGATCTACTTTCTCCAGGCTGCTTGGTTTTCCCCCAATTGTAATAAATTCCTGATTGATCTTAGTTGGTTTGGTGGGTAAAACCCTAACCCTAATCATCTGTAGCTTGTTGCATCCTATTTTAGGGATCCCAAGATGATTAGTGGTATATATGGTCGTAATTTTGACTTTGTAAGGGTTTGCAGTTTTTGGTCCTAAGTTTCTAGTTCTAGAGCTAGTTCCATGAATGTTCTACCTTGTAAATATTTCCTTCTTCTCTACATATAGGGTTCCCTCTTTCCTTTCTGGCTATGGGAATAGAATACATGTTGTAACAGATGTCTTATGTATGAGTTTGCAATATATTTGTACTGCTATCAAATTGTTCCGATTTGAGTTTTAGACTTATTGATTGAAGCATCAAGGGTGTGTCTACAATAGAGTTTTTTTCGCAGAAGCAGCTAGGTCTAGGACTAGTTTTCAGATGTGTATGAGCTGGGGTATCAAGGGTATTTCATGCTTGTCTTTTAGTGGATGCTGTTTAATGTATTACTTGTTTATAGGTCTCTTCTAAGGGGAGGGTTAAAATCCTTTGAATGAGTGATAGCATATTTGGATACACAGGTGGTTTGGTAATGTATGATCTGATTTGGGGTAGAATTATTGTCTCCTTATTTCATAGCTCTATTGCAATGATGTATTTGACTCTGATGCCCATTGTATAAGGCACTGGTCTATGAGAGACTTAGGGTATTTTAGGGGTCCATTCAACTGAACATCAATCATTCAAATGAAATACCTTTCCCTTTCATGTTGGTAGTAGTAGTAGGAGGTCCTTTCTAATTTTTAGACGTTCAATCTATGCAAATAGGGTTGTTGCATAAGATTTGGTTTCATTGGGGTATTGGATACCCATAGGGGTCTGAAAACTATTCCACAATAATATATTTGCAGGCCTATTTTTTGTCATGAGTTTTCTTGAGTGTGCAGATAAGGCAATACCCGCCTGAGTGATGTGGAGCTCAAAGAAGAAGGAGGATTCCTTTCAATCCTCATCATTTGGATTATTTCTTGTCAAACTTGAGTGCATAATCTGAGAGTCAAGCCCACATATTTATTCAAGTTTGGTCCTCCAAGGAAAAGCTCCAATAGGATCCATGAAATGCAGGAGGTTCCGTCCACATATCATCAATGTATCAAGTTCCCATTTCATGGAGCAAAAGTGATAGTACCTACCAATACCAACTATTCTTACAACACACTCACGCGATCTACAAACACTCTTGTCCCAAATAATAGAGAGTCCACTGAATTCTATGATGTCAAACTCAAGGAAATGGAACAAAATTTGAAGTTTAAGGATACAGGCATGGGAGGGTATCAAATTTAACCTATGTTATCATTAGCAGCTCTACCTTCGTCTCCACATTCCTATGGGAGACCCTCTGGGAACAACAAACCTTTTGATTGTTCTCCCCAAATAATCTATGAGGGCACCTTTGTCAAGGCCACAATGCCATTAGAGGATGAAGATGAGGAAAGAGCTATTACAGCTTGGATTTATAAAGGAAAATAAACATTTGAATAGATCACTCCTTCTCATGACTTAGAACAAGAACCATATAGTGAAGCCTTCAAAATCATGAAGCGGTTTGGTTATAAAGGGTAGGGGTGAATGATAATGGTTTTATTAAACCAATTGAAGCCACAGGTCATTGTACCAAGGACACCATGGGTCCAGGCTTCAAGAAAATCCTGTTTCATCTAGGGATTAACAAGTTTGTACCAAAGCTAGAACTAGAAATAGAATTCTAGCCAGAATTTGAGGACATTACCATAGTTGATAAATCAGAGAATAGTTCTGACAAGGATACTTTTCCATATCCTATTCCTCTAGAATTCGCTGCACTCTTTGCACAATCGAATGAACCTATTATACCTATCCACCTGGTAGAGACTGATAGTGATTCCGATGACACCACTTTAGTGCATCGACTCACATATGACCAATGGAGAGAAATAAAAATGGCTAATCTCAATTTTTAGGGTGAATGGTACATACCACCACATTTCCAAGAGTGGTTTGAACAAGATCAACTTCAGAAAACCATTAATACTACAAGAGATGAAGATGAGTCAGATGGTATAGCTGGTATTGATGGAATTCCCATATCAAGCATCATTGACTCACATGAATATGATTTTGATTCTCTATCTAATGCAACTTTTGATAAAGATATAGATGTTGTTCATGTATATGAAAACCTTTTCAAAGTAGGTGAAGGGTGTAGTGTTAGGAGGATCGAGTGTGAATTTACTAATGCTGACATTCCCTCTACTTCTGCTATGAGGACTTGAGAAGAATCGAACACACCTTTGGATGAGATTTCTCTAGGTCTCAACTTACTCATCCACACTTTTGATGGCTATACTATGAATGAACTTGAACCCACCACTTCTCTTTCACTCCACCATCCCAAACTTATCAACTAGAACTCTCCCTCTCTAGCCAATGAAGTCCTTATGTTCGAGAATGACTACACTCTTGCCTGTTATCTCAACCTTGTCGAACCTATAATGTTATCCACCAGTGAAGACATTATCAACATGACCGAAGCTGATATCAATTATGTTAGTCATAAAATTAAAAGAAAAAAGAATAGGTGCTCTAATGGTGAAAACCACATTGTGGCAGTGTCAAAGCCAAAAAAAGTAAAAATAAAAGATGTATCTGAGGGTGGAAACCTCTCTAAGACACCCAAGGATGAGATGCTTAATACACTTCCCAGTCATTTTCAAGAGAGATCATCAGTATTGATTAAGCCAACCCAACCAGTGACCTTGGGTATGGAAGCTGCACCTCAGATTATTGATTTAGCACAGTCTCTATCTACAGAAGAGAAAGAAGAGTTCACCAATTTCTTTCAAAGAAAGAAAATTAATTTTGCATGGACTTACTCTGATATGCATGGATTGGATCCCAATCTAATCATGCATCATCTATCTATTGCACTAGGTGTTAAGCCTATCAAAAAAAAGCTTCGAAAGATGTATCCACATGTGGCACTTTTAGTCAAGGCTAAGTTAGAAAAACTTCTCAAAGTTGGTTTCATCAGAGCTATTGACTATGCAGAATGGATCTCTAATATTTTTCTAGTTACAAAGAATGATAAATCTATTCCCATGTGCATAGACTTTAGAGACCTAAATAAAGCATATCCTAAAGATGAATTTCCATTACCCAATATTGACATGATAGTGGATATGACAACTGGCTACCAAATGTATTCTCTAATGGATGACTTTTCTAGTTATAATCAAATAAAAATTGCACTAGAAGACCAAGAAAAGATAGCCTTCACATGTGCTTGGAGAACATTCTGTTGGGATGTCATGCCCTTCGGACTTAAAAATGCCGGAGCTACATATCAAAGAGCTGTCACTACTATTTTCACGACATGATGCACAAAACAATGGAAGATTATGTAGATGAAACTTTGGCTAAAAGGATGCAATAGAAAACACGTCTTGTAGATCTAGGTCCTATACTAGATTGAATGGAACAATTCAGTCTTAGACTCAATCTAAAAAAGTGTGCATTTGGTGTCACTTTTGGCAAGCTGTTGGGTTATATCATATCTCCTAAAGGCATAGATGTAGATCCTGAGAAATTTCAAGCTATCATGGAGATGCCTCCACCAAATAACATTAGTCAGATGAGAGGACGTCAAGGTAGACTACAATCTATTCAGGGCTTCATTGCACAATTGGCTGATAAGTCACAACCATTCACCAAAACTCTACACAAAGTTGTGGCTTATGAGTGGAACAAAGAATGTGACAAAGGGCTCACTCAAATCAAACAATATCTTGCAAATCCACCAATCTTGATGCCTCCTATTCATGGGAAAACACTCATCCTTTATATTTCAGCTACAAACACATCTCTAGGTGCTTTGTTGGCTCAAGAAGACCAAAATAATAAGGAAAGAGCCATTTATTACATCAATAGAACTCTGGTCTCTTATGAGATGAACTATTTAGTCATTGAAAAGGCTTGTCTAGTAGTGGTGTTTGCTTCATAGAAAGTATGACACTATATGCTTGCTCACACTACAAGACTCAGTGTTAAAATTGATCAATTAAAGTACTTACTCAGCAAAGTTTCTCTCATAGGAAGACTGGCAAAATGGGTCATGATACTCAATGATTTTGACATTGAGTATGTAGAGAGAAAAGTTATTAAAGGACAAGCTATTGTAGATTAACTAGCAGAAGCTCCTTTCAAGGATCATTAACCATTGAAAATTGAATTTCCAGATGAGTCTATAATGCTTCTTACACATCAAACATGGAATATGTTCTTTGATGGCTCATTTACCCAGTAGGGGTCAGGTGTCAGAATACTATTTGTCACACCACAAAGATACTCTTTACCAAAGGCATATAAGATGTTGTTCCCTTGAACAAATAACATCACTAAATATGAAGCTTTAATCAATGGTATGAAGATAGCTATTGAATGATGTGTAGATGAACTTAAGGTCTTTGGAGACCCTCAGTTGGTCATCAATCAAGTTAATGATATCTATCAAAGAAAGGATGAGAAGTTGATGCCTTATAAATGAATGGTTGATGGTCTCAAATAGTATTTTGCACATTTCTTTCTAGAAAATTCCAAGGGTAGATAATAAAGCAACCAATGCCATGGCCACTCTTGCCTCCATGCTACAAATGGCAGAAAATGACTTCAAACGTGAATTCCTAGTGGAGACATTATGCTGCCCAGCCTACAATACCCATGAATCAAAGATGATTTGTTCAGTCATTGGGCATGATTCATCTTGCTACCATCATATCTACTCCTATCTTTAGGATCAAATTATTCTAAACACTTATACTTGGAACAAAAAACATCACCTAATTCATAGTTCTTCACGATATGTCATAGTGGCTAACGACTTGTATAGATGAGGTATAGACGGTACCCTCCATAGGTGTCTAGAGTGCAATGAGTCCAAACATGCATGAAGGCATCTATGGTTCTCATTTGAGTAGTCTGACATTAGCTCGTAAACTTATTAGAGCTGGTTACTACTAGCTGGAAATGGAAAAGGATGCTATACAATATGCTAAGTCTTGTAAACAATGTCAGCTTCACAGAAATTTGATCCATGCTCCTGCCAAGGAGCTCATTCCTTTCATTGGTTTCTAGCCATTTCAATGATGGGCCTTTGATTTGGTGGGTCAAATACATCTGTCTTCCTCAAGAGGACACAAGTTCATTATCACAACCACATATTATTTTACTAAATGGGTTGAGGTAGTGCCTCTAACTATAGCTGATGGAAAATCTATAGCAAGATTCATACTGAATTACATCATCTGTAGATATGGTGTACCCTCCTCAATAATCACTAACAATGGGGGGTAGTTCAAGAATCTAAAGATCTAAAGGAGTTATGTACTAAATTCAAAATCATCCAGCATTGGTCCTTGATCTATTATCCTTAGGGTAATGGATAGGCAGAAGCTTCCAACAAAACAATCCTCAAGATCCTGCACAAAATAGTTCACAAATCTGGTATGGATTGGCACCTCCAGATTAATCTAGCTTTATGGGCCTATAGAACAAGCATTCAAACTCCAACAGGGGCTATGCCCTTTTCCTTAGTCTATGGTGTGGATGTTGTGTTGCCCATTGAGGTTGAGATTCCTACATTGTGAGTCTCTCTGAAGAACCTCATTATTGATGAAGACATTAGAATATCTCAGGTGCAAGAGCTAGAGTTACTGGATGAACGTCAAAAAGTGGCATTCAATCATCTAAGGGCATACTAGAAGAGAATGTCTAAAAGCTATGATAAGAAAGTCAGACCAAGGGAATTCCAAGTGGGTGATCTCATCCTGAGAGAGAACCCCAAGAATCAACAACAACAGATACAGAAGGGAAATTTTGAACCAAACTGGCTCAGTCCATACATTATCACTATAGCATTTGGGTCTGGTGATTACCAACTCTCTACTACTAAAGGAGAACAGCTCAAAGAGCCGATCAATGTTTTGCACCTAAAAAGATTCTACAGCTGAGACATTCTTTGTATGCTCATGTACATACTTTTTTTGAAAAAATCCTAAAAATTGCAAAATATCCTGAAAAAAATGATCATCCTAGTGAAAACTTGGTAAACAAGAACTTTGATGTATCTATTATCCTAGTGAAAACTTGGTAAATAGGCACCTTGATGATACTAAAAAAATTGAAAAATTTAGAAATACAAAAAAATGTGAATTCAAAAATACAAAAAAATAAAAAAAGAGAAAAGTACAAAAAAAAATTGAAAAAGAAAAATGTGCCATTGATGAAAACCTGGCAAACATGCATCATGGTAGCAAAAATATAATATCTACCAAGATGGTGAAAACCTGGTAAATAGGGGCCTCTTGTTCCCTAATGCTATACCTATTGCAACACCTCTTGGCTCTTGCTTTCCTACTTTAGTTTTTTTTCCTACTTTAGTTTTCTTTCCTGTTTCCTACTTTAGCTTGTTTCCTGCTTTAGTTTGCTAGCTCATGCATTTGCTTTTAGTTATCTCTCAAGATTTTTCTCAACTCTACATTGATTGAAAATGGTCACACTTGGGGGAACCCTCTGGTCTAGGGGGCATTGTCCTATCATTTTCAAAGGATTTTCCTTGCATCAGTCACTAGTGGTTCTCATTGTGTTTGCCTACTGATGCCTAGCTATTATTGAGATTTCTCTCCTTGAGGATCTCTTGTGTATCAGTCACCAGTGGTTCTCATTGTGCCTACCTACTAATACCTAGCTATTGCTTGGATCTCTCTTCTTGAGGATCCCTTGTACATCAGTCACCAGTGGTTCTCACTGCGTCTACCTGCTGATGTTTCATTTGCTCTTAGATTTCTCTCCTTGAGGATCTCTTGTATCAGTCACCAACATTTCTCACTACGTCTACCTACTGATACTTCATTAGTATTCTGATTTCTCCTTGAGACTATCTCTCACGTCACTCACTAGTGGTTCTCACTATGTCTGCCTACTATCACTATCCTATTGGGACTTCTCAAACTGTGTACTTTCGATCTGACTTCAATCCACTAAAATTGAAACTGAAAACTAGATTTGTAACTCTTTGAAGCATGCTAAAATTTTCCTTTGAGTTCTTATTTTTTTGCTTTATCATTTCCCCTCAAGCGAATCTAAGATTTTTGTCTTGATTGAGAAATGTGAAGACTAGGGGCATGATCTTTTCTTTACTTTCTATTTGTTGGTTTAGTTCCAATGATCCAAAGGATTCACATAAGAGGGGTGTCCACTATGAGAGCCTTCATCTCGTGTTGGGTGGCCATGTGTACCTCGACTCCTTTTATATGGAAACTTTGGTGAGGTTGGTTCTTCTCCTTGTTTGTTTGAGTGACTTCTTTCTGCTAGAAGTGAAATTACAAACACTCATCCTATGAAGTGAACATAAGGGTCATTATGAGCACCTTGATATGCTTATCATTCACTTAGCAAAAGGAGAAACTCTTGCATGTCTGGCATGTTTTTATGCAAGCAACATTCAAGTCATTCTAGCAATTGTGCTTTAATGCTTATGTTAACTTGGTAAATTAAAAGGAATAGGTGTTCGGGTCATTCTGGCTTCTTGTGCCTTAATGCTTACACCTTAGTCTGACAAATCAAACACTAATTTCATATTCATATTCTCATTATTGCAATATCAGTGAGGGTTGTATGGCATCCTACGAATATTCCTTACTAAAAACTCTATGATGATAATAAAATGAGTCCAACAACCAAGTCCTAGGGTTGCATCTATCTTAGGCTTGCATTGAGATGGTATTTTGGTTCTCTCTTTATTATCTCCTTAATCTATTCACCAAAGGTTCTCATCTTTCATCCCGAGTTCATCTTGGTTGCACAAGTGTCTGGTCCTCATTCTCAATCTTCAAACATTCTTTTGGTTAGTACCTATCATGTATTACTACATCTTGCATGAGATGATTAGTATCATATACATTGCATTTCCATTTGCATCCATAAATCGTATTTACATACATTCTACATCTACATATCCATATACATGTGCATTCATTATAAGCATAAATCAAATCATACATTACATTTATCTATCATTCCATTTCACATTACATACATAAAACATGTGCATATTCATCTGCATATCATAAAGGAACCATGTTGATCTCATTTACATTTTCATACATAATCTCATATCTATCTATGCATGCATCTAGTCATATAGGAAACATCTCATAAAGCATAAATATCCAAAGAAATATATGCACAAGTACAATGATATCAAAATGATGATCTCATATATATCTCGGTCAATCAATGTCAATGTACATCAAAAGAATGGTGCTACTTGAGGATAGTATCAAAAATGGGTTACAATGTATATCAAGATGAGTCTAGCTCTGCCCATCACCACCTCGAGGAGGTGGAGGAGGTGGACCCTATGGTGGTGCTTGAGGAGGTGTCTATGGTGGTGGTCCCTATAGTGGAGGTCCCTATGGAATGACCCATGACCCAACATACTCTGAAAATGGTGGCACCTACTCTACTAGATCTGGCACTACTCCCACGTATGCTTCATAATAGTAGGCTGACTATGCAACCTCATAACTGGTCTCTAGCTGAGACCTAGCAAGTGCCTCCTAGAGCCCTCTAATCTCTTGTTCTCACTTAGCTACCTGGGTGTCCTACATGATGACCTGTGTGTGATAGTCATCTCTCTCCCTCCACACCTGCCATATCAACTCTTGGCTCTTCCTTAGAACCTCCTTTACCTATGCATCCTACCCTCCCACAAGTGGATCCTGCATGATAGTATCATCAACTTGGGCCCCCTTGTTAGGAGGCATCTTCTATGATGGGTCACCTATCCTCTATCTTGTGGACCTCTGCTAGGTCCCACTGCTACGAGCACCTACATCTAAACCCATAGTCCTAGGAGGGATAGCAGTCTGGCCACTCCTCAATCTCAATACCCTTTGCTATTGTTACCAAACAACCTACTACTACTATTGTTCCTGCTATTGGTGTGTAGGCTAGACTACCTATTGTGCCCTCTATCCCATACAAATAGGATCCATGTACCTAGGGTACGGGTATGCTAAAATGTGATCTCTGTATGTAGGCGTCACCCCTACATTGGTCACATTTTCCATGTAATCCCACTAAGCTGGTGGTATCTATGCCTCAATCATGCATCTACCCTAGTCTAATATGGGCTGCCAACCCTTCTTCATCTCTTTGACAAATCATGCATATGTGTAGTGCTGGGAGACGTCCTGTGGTCTCCTGAACTGTTGTAGGACCCATGTGAGCAAGAAGTGCTCAATAACAGAAATGGTACATCCAATCAATGGATGCAAGAAGAACATATGGGAGAGCTCATGCCTAGCATTGTCCCAAACCTCTGTGGCTACCCATGGTCTCCATATGATTGCTACCATGTTGTCCAGCTGTTCGCGCCACTACTCCATCTTACCTAGCACTAACTGAGTCATCGGACCTACATACCTATAAATATAGGGCTCTAAGGGCTACCTAGTATCATGAAAGATTGGCCTACATACAGGGAGATGCTCCCAGGCCTAGATTTGTAAAATGAACACTCCTACGGCCATGGTCCGTGCACTCTGATACATGATCTCGTGCATCTCATGGTACATCTACATGAGCATGCACTCACCCAATCCAAATCACATTGGTGGCTGCTCCAGCATCCACTCCAGTGTGCATCCCCAACTACACTCTAGTCCATGTTGTCCCCAATCTAGCATCAGATAATAGCTTAAGAACACTGCTAGGATGACCACTAATCTATGCCCGGCTCCATATCGACCTATCAGCTCATCCCATGAGATGGCCAAACCCATCACTAAATCATCTTGGAAAATGGCCCTTAGTGCTAGTGTGCCCGCTCTCAGCTAAATGTCATACTCCACATGGGCCACGTGGAATGGTATCCTTAGTATCCTATATATGTCCTCAGGAGTGATTGTCATCTCCCCCATCGGAAAGTGAAAGGTGTTTGTCTTCGATTGGAAATGCTCAACCAATGCACCTAGTAGTCCGTGATTCACCTGAATGTCAGGTAGATCACATAGATAAGTCAATCCTAGCCCATCTATATGGGCACCCTCAGCATCGTCCAATCTTCGCACTAACTCCTCGATGACTAGGTGGTGGGATTGGAATGCAATATCTAGGAAGTCAACCTACAAAGCAAGTGATGAAATTCAATCAATATCTCAATCATGATGATTTTTCAAAGCAATAACAACAAGTGAGGCTATGCACCTATCCTAAACACAACTCTTGGACACTCTAATTGGCTAAATGGGATGAAGACTCTACAGAAATGCAGCAGCTTCTCGCATGAGATTTTCTCTGTCGCACGAGATAGGATCTCATCTCGCCTGAGAGTTCATCACTGGGGATGAAATCTTATGTGGTGTCTTCAAGCATATCATGCAAGCTCATGGAGAAGCCCAGTACGAAGAAGCCCTAAACCTCCTGAGGAAACTATTTCCTCATGTGAGGGGGGACTGAGGCCGACACGAGGAAACCATTTCCTCACATGAAGATTGAAGAATTAAGCTCTAAAATGCCTAAAATCTAACCTAAATGACCTAAGAAAGTGTTATAACTTGAAATGCAAGATGGTTTATCGACTACTTATAGGTGTGTCATACTCCGATGGCCGGTTGTGTCATTGAGAGTGCTCAAATTGATGTGTATGCACTGGCATGTTCTCCATCTCTCTTAGAGCTCTCAATTCACTAGAAGACAAAAGTGAATAATGAATTGAAAATGACCCCTCCGAGCCTTATATAGCTTTTGACCTAATTTCAAAAGTGCTTAGTTTTTCTCAAAAACTTCACCCTTGGCTAAATCAACCGTTCTGAATCCATTTTGAGATCAAAATCGAAATTGAAATTTGACACTCCTAGATAGCTCGAAATCGTGTTTTAAATTTTGGGACCATCAGGATCGGACGCTTGTGCAGTTGACCTTTTGGTGTCATTTTCTTGCCAGAATCTTATCTCATCATCATTTTCTCAAGATCTTCAGGGTAAAAGCACAAAGCTGTGTCACGTTTCAGGACAACTTATCAGCATGGCTAAATTTGAGTATTTATAACTAAAATTATTTTTTATCAAACATATGGTCTAGCTAGATTCATTCTAGCTAAGTTAGATAAGTTCTTCACCTTTTCCAATTGGAAATATCTATTAAATGCATGTTTTATAACAATTACTAAAGAAATAAAATTATTTCAAAAAAATGATGTTTCAATAACTCTTACTATTTTTAATGATATTTTTTTACAAATATAAAAATACCCTTTTTTAGAGCACAGAGTCAAGATTATCATTATATAATTTTTATAGTATTTTAAGTAGTTCTAATATATTATAATTTCAAAATACTGCAATTAGGTATTTTAACAATCGAGAACAAGATGCTTCAAAAATAGAAAAAAATAGTAAAGCTTATCAAAAAAATTGAAAATTTGTATTTAACACTAGAGGAGAGAGTTATCTTTAAGAGTATGTAATTTATTTTCTGAATGGTGTAGATTTGATAGCGGAAATTTGATGCGAGATGAAAACTGTCGATTTTAGGTATGTTCGACTTCGAGTAGTTATAACAGAGAAAATATAAATTGAAAACTAATTTTTCTTATTTTTTGCACTAGCTGTACATTTTATCTATGACATATTTTGAAATCAAAAGAAAAAAAGATTATTTGCATATACTTTTTTGGTGCGGACAAGACCCTCATTTTTCAGCAAGTAAAAAATGGACTTAAAAAATTTAAAAACTATGTGAATTCTTGTTCAAAAAAAATTAAAAAAATTATAGGCATAAACTTCATCCACTTTTAGACATTTCATTAGTTTACATCATCTCCAAATTTTAAACATAAATGTCATTTTTATGTCATTAAAGTTAAAAATTTTGTTTGTTGTTGACCTTTTCCTTTATAAAAGTGTGACACAGCTTTGTACTTTTACCCTTCAATATTTTCATCAAATTCAACTCTAGTCAAATCTAGTCAACCATGGTCAATCTTTGTCATCAGTACCCCCAAATCGCTCCAAATTGCTCCTAGAGCTTCTCAATTCTTCCGTGATCTATTTTGAGTTTCTCTCGATCTTCAATTTTGTCTATATCTGCAACCTTTTTCTGTCTATCATCTTTCTAACGTGTCATCTTTTGATTTCTCTCCTAAGGGGGCAGGATGATTGCATCATTGAATCTTGTTGAGTCATTCTTGAATCAGTCTAATCTTAATCAAAAGTCCTCATCGCTTGGGGCATCTCTTCACTAGGGGCATCTTTGAGCCTCGCATCTTGTCATCTTGTCATCAATCTTTTAGGTATTTGAGCAATCTAACTCGGATCCTTGAGTATCAAGCTTCGTTCTAGAGATGGTTCTTGAAATATCATTAGGTATTGGGGCAATCTAACCCTAATTCCTGAAAGTCAAGCTTCATTCTGGAGATGGCTCTCGAAAACTCTTTTGGACCGTTATCTGGGCAATCTAACCTAGGTCTCAAAGGACTAAGCTTTGTTTTGGAGATAGTCCTAAATCTACATCTATTATCATCTAATCAACGGGCATTGGGGCAATCTAACCCCAATTCCAGACATCTCTCAAGTGTTAATCCGATAGTTGTCTTCGTGATCTAACTTAGACTTCAGAGAATCATACTTCATTTTGAAGTTGGTTCTACATCTTGATCTGATTTGTATCTTGGTGATCTAACCTCTACTTTTGAGGGTTAAGCTTTGTTCTGGAGATAATCCTGAAACCTCATCATCTGTCACATTAGATTATTCTTTGAATCAATGCGTTTCTCGCACATCAATTCAAAGAGGGGAAAAATGTAATACCCCAAAATTGGCACCTTACAATTCTAATCAATTTTGGTGCATTTTATTCCAATTTCCACATTTTTAAAGTCGCATTGTACTAGGCAATTCTGCCTCCTATTTGACTTTATTTGACTTGGTAACAAATGCAAAAAACCCTAAATTTGCATTAATCATGTACTATATTTAATTCCTAAATATTCGACATTTATTGGCTAAAAATCCTTATGATTAATTAATTTAATCCTAAAGTCCTAGTGCTTTAAATTAAATTAATTCCACCCCCTTTAGCTAATTCACATCAAAGGAATTAAATATTATTTGGTTATTTGAATGGACATTCTATTTGAATTTAATTATTCAAAATAAATCAAAAAGCCATGCATGTGGCAATATTCATTCATTTAATTAAATAATTCTTCCAATTTTTCTCACCTTCCTCCATGGAGATGAAGAGTTAGCCATTTCTTTTCAAGAAACTCTTCATCCTTAGCCCGGGCTCTTCTATATTATGAACTTTCTTCTCTTCATTTTGGAAGAGGCAATTTTAGAGTACCAAAACTATAGTGGATTTTTGTCTCAATTTTCATACTTTCAAGCTTTGTTATTGCATAATTAGAATAATTTCCCATTCTAGTATAATTGCATTCTCATATTGATTAGTTGTGTATATGTTTTAGCTTAATTCTCATATTCATTTTCAAGTTTCTTAGAATAAATTTGCATTTTCAAGTTTCTTAGATTACAATTGCATCTTCATTTTAGATTAATTTCAATTCAATCATCTTCATAGCATTTTTTTAAAATCATCCATTTTAGAGTCGGTCTATGGTTGTTGGCTCTCATTCTGGGAGTAATTCAAACACCCCATCTAAATAGAAGGCAACAGGTCGATTCAATTGAGTGTGCGAATTGGACAATTCATGTTCATTTTCGTATATGATGATTGAGAAATGACTATGTTGTGTCTATGGCTGGATTAGAGCTCCATGCTTAGCTATAAACACCAGTCATTGTTGCGAGCAAGAGTCTTTTTGAACAAGCCCTAGCCTAGAGACCTTAGAAAGGAGGGTTTGGTACCTAGAATGATAGGTCATTGTTTTCTCAATAACAGTTTGACAAATTATCGATGTAGAAGCATCATTCCATGAATGTGCTTACTAGTTCTCATGGAATGATGTGTCTTTGACATGTATAATAGAGTTCTAACATGATACATTGCATAAGAGTTGATTTGACAAGGTGATCATCAGATTTGTGAAGTGAACTTTGAAGGATTTTCCTTGTTGAGAGCATCAAATACACATGAATACAATGTAGCACATAAATTTTCAATTCACTTAAATGATGAATTACACATGTGAACACACGTAACACATAAAGTGTACACATAATTTTTCTTAAGTCATGAATACATGTAGCACATAGATTATAAAGCATACACATGAATTCACTTAAGTCATGCATGTAGCCCATACACATGAATTTAGGTTATGAAGAATGTACTTGAATATACATGAATATACTGAAGGCATAAATACTACACATGAGTACATACACACAAGTATATTTACATACTAACAATGAATAAATGAACACACAATTAACAAATTGGATTGAATATCAAGTTTCATATATATCAAAATGAATAATAATTCTATACATATTTACAAAATCAACATATCTTGATAAAATATGGCATATGCCATCTCAAAATGTGTCATATGACATCTCAAAATAAGAAATTCAACTACAAATGTTTCTAGGATATCCTATTCTATTGGTGGATCATCAAAATGCAGCCTCTTTGAAGTACTCTTTGGCTTTGATGGATCCTACATTCAAACACAAAAGTGAAACCCAAAGTTAGATTACTTAATTTATATGGTTTCTAAAAATAAAAAATAAAAATTCAAAATCATAGTCAACAATAATAAATAAATAAAAACTAAAATTTAACTCTCATGTACCTTGCCTCTTTGTCTCCTCATGTAGATAGGAGACATAATATATGTCCTCGGTAGTGAAGGGACAATGCCACCAATGTTGACTCCGACCTGTATATGTTTGTGAACATGAGATTGATCTATGAGTTATACTATTTAATGTTAAATCTTTGGTAGAAAATATATGTTTACAAAATAACTGAATTAACATTAAAACTTACTTGTGTTGAACTTTCTTCAGGAAATGTTGGCCGAGTCATCAATGATACAAACCCTTGGCATTCTACCTCTCTCAAACTAGGGGTGACCTACAAAAGTTAAACAGATACTTCATACAATCATGACTTGATCATATTATATATATACTTGATAGTAAAATACACACAAATAACTTTAGAAATATACATACCATGGGGCTATCACTATGAATTGAGATGCATGTGACTCTATCATGGTGAAAGGGTCTCACAACATCATTAGACACCACCATCTGTCAAATAAACCATGAAAAATTAAAAATGAGTACACAGAATTGACAAGTATACATGTATGCATAAACAATCTAAATTACTTAATTACCTTCCGCTTGTCAACGCCAGATGCCCGAACCCCCTCACATTGCCCCTTAAGTGAAACCAGTGACACTTGCATCAGTATGTAATAAGATCATCATAAAAATTAGAAAACACATGTACATATACAATTATAATAAAAGGAAACCAATGAGTACATTAAAACATATGTACCGTGGAAGTGTCAAGGCCAAATGATATGGCTGAAAGTGTGGACCCCTCCACCTGTGCCATTTCCTCCTCTGTCATCAACTGAACATAAATGTAACACATAAAAGAACATAAGTGGAAAATCATTATAAGAAAATTCTACTAAAAATACGAACGTTTAAAATTAAATACAATGTAACAAGTGAACTGTTTACCCTTACCATAACAATAGGAGTCCATGGCTTTGTATGCCCCTAATGCACATCTTCATGAGGTGCTTCAGTGCCTATAGTGTGTTGTGTAGTATCGTCCACCTCGAAGACTTAGTTATATGCATCATTATCATTCAGAGGACCTAAGCACAGATTCTTGCACATGATACAAGTGTGGGGCACACAAACATGTGAGCTCGTGAATGATGTGGAAGGGCCAGAAGCATCAACATGAGGAGGCAATAATGTCATGCTCTGCATAACCAGTAGATCACTCAAGGTGTGAATGGCTTGAATAATATGTGAGCTGGCCTCAGCAATAATATCAGGATGCTACACTGTAGGAGGTGGTGAAATCTTGGGAGAGGGGACATATGTGTGGGATTTCACCTAGTGTGCCAATGGCCTGTCCTGAGGAGTGCCTAAGCCTACACCTTGGTTTGGTCTCATACTCCAATAATTTACCTTGTGATCGAGCACAAATTCAATATGCAATTTTTTTATAAAATAGAATGGGACATCCAAATTTTTGTGAGGTGGTCTATCAAAAACCATCCACTAGCGGTCCCAAAAGTTATCATGTATTGCATCATTTGTGCACCATTCAATTGACAACTTGGGTTTTTTAGGGTCCACTTTTAAACTGGTTTTGGGATCCACAAAAAGATTACATATGCCATGTTTTGTTATGTTTAGGTTCATAACTTGATCATAGTGAAGCCCATTGTCAAACTGGGCGTGCATGGAATCATGCCAAAGAAGTGCAACATTATGTTTCTCTATAAGTTTCTCCATGTTTTCAATAATGGAGTTCAACATGGAAAACATGGGCTGCAATGTGGGGATATTGGCATATGTGTTCTGATATCCCCAAAACTCTGCCCAAGTCTAGGCAATTTCTAAGTGGCTAAAAAGAAAGACTCAAATGCAAATTGATGAAAAAGATTAATGGAGTGGGGTAAGAAGATGAATCAAGGTCAAGATGATGATTTTGTTAATGTAGATCCTTGGTAAAATTCAATAAAATTAGATAAAAATAAAAGTAGATCATTGAAGAAAAGAGAAAGAGTTAGAAGACCAAGTAGAAACAATGATTTATGGGATTTGAGAGTTCAAGTGCATGATGAGGTAATCCCAAGAGGAGGTCAAAATCCAACCACCTCTTAGGATTCTTAATCTCGAAAGACCCCAAATTTTTGCCCTATTGTCCTTGCAAAATCTTGACAACCTTAAAAAATTTGCCCAGACCTAAGGACATTCCAAATGAAAGATTTCAAGTTTAAGTTGGTCAAGATGATGGAAAATAAGGATTAGAAACAAAATCGATGAGGTCTTGAAGAAGGATAATTAGATTTGAAATCAAAGTATGGATCGAATTTGGATGAAGATGGACTTTGATCCATTAAAGATACAAAACACGACAAGAAACTATGAAGATCAACCCTTGAAGTGAATTCAAAAGCATGAAAGAAGAGTTGGAAAGGCTAGAGGGTAGGTTGAGAATCAAAACAAAATCAGAAATAATCCTGAAATAGGGTCAAATTCTGACCCCTTGTCAAGATTCAAAACATCGGCATTGCCCAAATTTCTACTTGGCATTATAAAGTGGTGAGTTTTGAATGCTAGAAATAGGATGTCACCCCCCCCCCCCCCCAAATGCAGATCAAACTGTTAGGAATGAATGCAAAGTATTTTGGCAGTCATTCTGTATCAGTTGTTGTTGCATTCATGACTTGGATTGTCATTGATGTCAACACAGTGATATTCTGGATATTAGCAGGAAAGTAGGTATAGTTTTGTTTTGCGCACATGTTGTATTGCAGACTAGATTTTGCGCAGTTGATGGTATGTTCTTTGGTGTGTTATTAACCTATGTTTAACAACGCAAAAAGAAATTCATTCATTTGTGAGAGTTATGAGCATTTTGGTGAAAGCAGTGTTTAGACAGTGTTTCTATGAAGCGATGTTCAGAAATCGAAGGATATCTCTTAGCTGGGATGGAATCTAATTTTGTGCAGTTAAAGGGATGTTGGAGACTCATTAATGATGATGTGGTTCATAGCACAAACTTCGAGGATATGTTTGGAGAAAGTTACAGTATCTGGAAGCCGACAGTTTTATGTGAATTCTGTGTGTAGCATGTAGAATTTATTATTTTGTAATTGAGGACCGACTCATTTGTAATTATTTGAGTTTGGTATATAAGAAGGAATTTTTTCCTTGTTGTAATGTGTACTATGAAGATTATGATACGAATATATGCATGAAGTGAAGAAAAGAGCTAATTCAGTGATGAAGGAAGACTTGTGAGTACAGAGATCTGGAATTGTGATTTTGTGTAGCAGAGAGTGCAGTTTTGGCACAGTGTGAAGGAGGTAATATATTTCATATTATTTTGTTGAATAATTCTAAGATCTTTTGGACAGTGGGTTCAGAGATCTTGCCTTGAAGCTGTTTGGGCAGTGGGTCCTTCTGTCTTCCATAACCTCTTAACCAGGTTAGAATCTTTTAACAGGGATTCAAAATCTCCTAACAGGGATTTATATGTACTGAATGTATTTCATAAGACTCCTAACAGGGTCCATCCTCTAACAAGGAACTTTCATATTAATGCATCATTTTGTGGGCATCATTCCCACCGGGGTTTACTCTTTTCAAGAGGTTCCCTAGTCAACATATCTTGTGTTATTGTGCAATTGTGTATGATTATCTTTCTATGGTTGATCAGTACATTGATTACATTGTTTAAAGTAGTTGAATGGATAAATTATCTGATAACTGATTCACCCCCCCTCTCAATTATCTTGGGGATCTTTACTTTCTAACACACACAAATTGAAGAGGCCAAAAACAACATATTGAGTCTCGACAATAGGTTAGAACCCTACCTCTTGTCGAGATTCTAAATCTCAATACTAGGTCAGAATCTGACCTCTTGTTGAGGTTTTCAATCTTGACATTGTTCAAAATTATGCCTAGATTAGATAAGGGGCTTGAGATCACACCGATGGGATGTTGAAAAAATTGAAACTAATTGGTCAATTAACCAAATCGGCCTAAACATCAATGCTGAATTGGTGAATTAAAATTTGAATTCTATCAATTGATTGGGTCAGCCTGATTAAAGAGCATTAAAATATCTAATAAGTTACCCATATGCAAGTCGGCCCAAACCAAAAATCACCACCCTTGGCCTTGATCGCCTATATAAAGGGGGAATTTGATTTCATTCTCACCACATCAAATTGTCATTTTCATGAGCAGGTCCAACTTATAATAAAAGGCAATGATTCCATTGCTTGGAGGTCAAATCTATGTAATGTCCAATCAATAATTTATTCTTTGAGAAATAAAATAAGTAATGTTAAGTATTTAATATTAGTCAAATACATTATGAACTAATATCAAATAATTAATTTTAATAAATAAGATTAAATATTTAAATATTAGTAATACAACATAACTAATATTTAAATAATTAAACTTTGTAAAGTTCAGTTTTAGTTCAAAGAAATTGAGTTATGGGAAAATTAAGGAAATTTCCTCCCTTCAAAATGACATTGATGAGGAGAAGAACATTTATGAATTTTATAGGAAATTCTCAGGAACGAGATTCAGGACCATTTCACCAGTGAAATATTCTGGTCTAGTTGGCTGAAATAAGAGCCAAGTATCAAGAGAGGAATTGAAGGCTTTGTAATATTCAGAGGGTGACGTGTATTTCATTTTTAATAGAGTGCTTTTGCAAACATGAGCAGTTTCCATTACTTACAGCCTCCATAATATTAAACACTCACAGCATATTTATATCAGACTGCAGTATCAGAAGTTATGGCATGGGAAGATTCTCAGTTTGATGGTAGCAAGCAAAAATTTTAGCAGCGTTACTCATTTTGGAAGGGTGACTGAAACTCATCAATCATTTCAGCTTTCGTGGAGGGCAATCAAACTACCAAGTGCAAATAAATTTTTGTATATTGTCGTGGTGGCTTTTGTAATGGAAAAGAATTCATCGAGAGTAAGAGACTCTTCAAATATATCATGTATATTCATTAGCGGGCATTCATTGGTGATCTTATGGAAATCATCTTATATTGTGTTGCGATTCAGTCTTGTGTGTCTTTGAAAAGATAAACATCAGTGTTTTGCAGATTATATATGCTCTGCATTGTGTGTGAGCAGCATCAAAGTCTTTTCTATCCATTGTTATTAGCATGAGTTAGCTCACATCTGTGTATTGTACTTATACACTCTTTCACTCTTGGCCATATAGCATCCAATCATTGTGTGATCATTTGAACAGTATCTGCAATTCATTTGTATAAGTTAAATTTCAGGCTTATTGACTGTCAAGCTATAGACATCAATAAGGAGCAAGAATAATTTGTATTCAGTTTTGAGATCATAATAAAAGAGGAAGTTTTTGCGGTGTGGTTGGGTTTGTCCCTCGAGTAGGAGGGTTTTCCAGGATAATTATTGTGTCATCTGTTATTGTATTTCTGATTATTGCATTCTTATATTCTAATTCTTAAAGTTCACAGATTTTATGAGAAAATCAGAATTGAAGGGTGATGTAGGGAGCGAAATTGGGTATAAAACAAAAATCAGGGCTTAGAAAATCAAAATTTGAGGAGAATTCACATTAAAATCAGAAACTAGGCACCCCGATTTAAGGCATCAGCTAGCAAGGTAAAATTTTTATGTGATTTGCTGATGAAAACCCTAGAAAGATTGAAATGGTAAAATTATCATGTCTTGAAGCAAAATCGAATTCAATCTAGATGACGATTAAATCAAATTTCTTATTTCTATTTGGAATCCAAACTTGAGAAGTGAAGGGGTTGGCTCTTTCTTGATTAGGATGAAAATGATGTTCATAAGGAAGATAAAATGATTTACCTTGTTTATTAAGTTTTACTTTCTAATTGAAATTTTGGAAATTCAAAATCTAATGGAAGGTGTTGAATGCAGATTCAAGAATGTCAGGAGCTAAGACTAGAAACTTGAAGAAGGATAGGCAAATCCAAGTAAAAAAATGAAAAGAAAGAAATGACACCAGAGACTAGCTTCTCTTGGAATTACAAGAATATTGGAGGTACCAACCTTGGACCAGTCAATATGTTAGAGATCGAATGTTCAAGGGTAATCCTTCAAAGATGGCAAGGCGTATAGTAAAAAATGGGATAGTACAAGCTGTTGTTGTTCCTCAACAATGCAATGTACAAATTTAATACTTGAATGCGCCATGCACTACAATCCTCAAATAAAATCAATTCATTATGGATATGATAAGCAAATAATGATAGTCCTCACTGAATGAGAAATCAGAGATACATTCAACATACCACACCATAGGTTGGGTGTTAACATGACAAAAGAGCAAGCTCTATAGTACTATAATGATCAAGTAGATGCTTGTACAATCAAGATCAATGAGGAATGACTAATTGAACCAAGGAGCCACCATTCCAAAATACTGAAGTTATCCAATTTAACCAAGTCAGATTTTAAAGAGGACTATGGAGACCTCATCATCATTTTAAGAAGGGTAATGGGGTGCCACAAGGAACTATTTTTTAGCCTTGGATTTTTTATTTCATGGACAAGATATCTACCAGAGAGATTATGTTCGAATGGGCAAAGATAATTAACAATAAACTTGATCATTCAATTAAGAATGATAAGGAGCACAAAGACATTTTCTATGACTTCCTATTTGGTTTATATGTTGGCCAAGGTATTCAAGTATCTTGGACTAAATAGCCTAGGACAAGTTGGAACTAGAGTGGGACAATTCCTGGTATGTGAATTTTATTCACAACTACATCTTCATAACTTTAAACATTTCAAGATCTTCAATGATGAATTTTCCATAAAAATTGTGAGGACATTACAGGAGACCTCACATAAGAGGCTATCTGAGGAAGCTAAAAAGTTGATCAAGAAACATGGTTCCTGGTACATTCAATTTCCTAAGTTCATATATATCCAAGTATTGGGAAGTACTTGATGTCCAAAAATGTTATCAAGGTATCCTCCTAATAAGTTGGTGATAATAGATGTGGCAAGGCAATTAGTCAATTATGATAAGATTCAAAAGCATAAACATAAGCAAGGGGTTAGATTTCCATTCAATCTTGGAAGTCAGACTTGTCCATCTCTTTTGGTAGCTAAGGCCACAGAAAAGGAATTGGAATTTTATGCATTAGGATTCTATGAAGCAAGAGGAGATTTTGACCCATAAAAGAAAATCAAGAGGGCTTGTGGGAATGGGTTCAGACTTATTCCCCATTTGGAAGACTACCAGGTAGATGCAACTGATGATTTCAAAATCTAGAAGAGAATGTTTTCAAGGTTGACTATGGATATGATCAGAGAGTATAGATGGAAACAAATTCAAGTACCTGATCAATTAGCGGAAGATGATAGAATCATTGGAAGAGATTTTGAAACGACAAAGGACCATGAATTGGAATCCATTGTTGGATGAAAAGGAGATCAATTTAGAAACTTTGATGATCCCAGTTACACTTTTTACCCAGGAATGACTAGATAGAAAAATTGCAAGTCTAGTAAATGGGAATTCCACTAACATCGTACGAGAAAATGAATCAATTAGAGGAAGTTGAAGAGGAATCATCTGAACAACCCCTAGGAGATTAGTGAAAAGCAAAAAGGTGAAGGCAACAAAAAGAGAAAAAATACTGGTAAGGCCTCACAAAGCAAGGATTCGAAGGGAAAAGCGGTGAGGATCGAAAAACCATTAGCCAAGAAATAGAAGTTGAATGCTCCTCTATCAAAAGAGAGTGCCACTTCTAAACAAAGGGAAAACCATCCCAACGAAAGACAAAGAGGTAGGTCAAGAAGTTACTACCAAATTAGAAGCCGACATTAGTCAAAGCTCTAGTTACTCTCCTCTAAGCCAAAGTAAGGTAGAAAGAAGTTCTCCTCAAAGAGTAAGTGAAGAAAAAATGATTAACATTGAGGATTCTCCCAAGGAAGGTGAAATTCCACCTCCAAATGAAAATCCCAACAAGGATGTAGCCATAAGACCAGTCAAAGGACAAGATAAGGAAGAATTGAATATGGTGTTAGGAGAGTGTACAACACCTACTTGGATGAGAGTGATGTTGTTGTTGGCATCATCGATAAGGATACAACCGATATAGAGACCACTAGTAATAATAAGTGGAGTTGTCATTGATGTCTATGATAACAATGTCCAAATGCTAGGGAACCAGTGAAATAGTGATGAGCAAAGTGAAGTCCAGTAACGCACTTGAATAGAGTACTCAGCAAAGTACTAACTATTCAGAGTTGGTGACCGGTGAAGACAATGACTGAAGTAGTGATCGGTGTAGATAGAGAATAGAGAAGTGACCAGTGAAGATAGAAACTAGAACATTGCATAAGGAAAGGTGTAAACCAGCCTACAATGATAGTTAAGATATCATTGAGACCAATGTATGTCTAGTATTTGTTGAGACCGGTGAAAGGCATAGTTGACCAAAGAAGATGATTTCAATTAACAGATATCGAGGAGATTCTTTGATTGTGTTTTGTTGCCTAAATCATGGAGGATTTTATATTAAGGGAAATATGTGACATGCATATGATGTTTCCTTTTAAGATTGAAACATGATTGGATGGTGGATTCACAAGAGATCTTCATAGGGATCGCAATGACAAAGAGTAGGAAGATCTTTTGAAATTGAATTTGAGTGGTCTGTACTTTTCTCTCTCAACTGTACTGATGTCCTACGCTCTGCATGAAGTGTATATATTCTTTAGTTAGAGAAGAGAATCACTTGCCATCATTCTTCCAAGAAGAAAGAGTGAAATAGTATGTTGATCAAAGCTATTGTAAAAGAAAGGGAAAAGAAGAAGAGAAGAAGAAAAGGAAGAGAGTGTGCAAGAAAGCACAATAACTTGAGGAGAGCATACTAGTGGTGCCCAGTGGTGACTCTCAGTGAGTGAAACCATTATGTTATCAGGCTCTGCAAAGCCATTTCAAAAGATCAACCTTTCTATTGCTCTCCAACAATTGCAATAGCCAAATCCCAGTATTTGGGTGGACATTAACACATCCCTTGTTCTAAATCCTTTAACTGGGTGACATCTAGTTGATATTTTAAAGTCCTCTAATAAGGAAGGCTTTAATAGGCCTTATTCAAAATCCTTTAACCGGGTTGCACCTAACGGTGTGTTTGTAATCCTTTAACAGGGAAGGCTCTTCACAGGGTGCACTTCAGAAGAGTGCAAAATTTGTGAGTTCCAACTCACATTGTGGTTTTCTCCTAATTTGGGTTTCCATGTGATATATCTGGTGTTCTATGCTGCTATGATTTTGTGTCATTTATTTCCTTTATAGGATATGTTTTGCATGCAGTAATAGTTAGTTGATCTAAGAGTGACTTAGAGTTTTATTGGGTAATGATTCACCCCTCCCCTCTCAGCACCGGTTGGGACTGTCAATTGGTATCAGAACCACATCCTATTTTTAGCATGGTCTTCATGTACAACTTCATTCTACTACACTATAGACTAAATTTTTGGAACCATGTGATCACAGAGTACAATGAACCTACCGGTACCTTTAGGATAGATCAACTAAAGGTCAGAGGTGAACACATAGCTTCTATGGACATGATAGCTAGTATGTTGCCTGATAACATGTATGAAGAGATTGAAAATCTAACTACAATGTTCAAAATGTGGGCAAAACAACAAACTGTGTATGGAGGTGACCCATAGGTTCAAAGAGAAAAAGTAGAAAGCCTCAAAGGCAAATATGATGACATGAAAATGAGAGAAGGTGAAGACATTGAGAAATAAAACAACATAATAAAAGAATTGATGAAATCCATCAAAAGTACTGGAGGAACATTGAATGAGGAGGATGTGATAAGAAAGATATTAAGGACGTTGAGACTGCAATGCTATCAAGATCTCAGCTATACAAGAGCTTAGATCAGTGAGCACATCACAAGTCACCCTCGACTCTCTAATTGGTAGGTTAACTACTTTTGAATTAAGCAATTATGATAACAACTTACCTATGATTGATGCTACCTTTAAGTCTTCTGTAAATTTTGCTTCCACTAAGAAAGGAAGAGAGACCAGTAATAGTTCTACTAGGAAGTCTGCTCATTTCCTTGGCAATCTTCTCTTAAAAGAACAAGAACATGATGAGTTTGAAGCACTCATCGTAAGGAGATTTCCCATAGGAAAAGGGAAGTACAAAGGTAAACTTCCACTGAAATGCTTTTCATGTAATAAAATAGGACACATTGTGGCTAGGTGTCCTGAGAATGAAAATAAAGAAAAGTACAACTGATTCAAGAATAAAGGAAATAAGTGCTACCTTGCTGCAGAAGGTGTCACTAAAAATGAATCAGAGGAATCGAGAGATGATGAAATTGCCTTTGTGGCAATAAAGGAAGAAATCACAGTGATAAGTGAAATGGCACTTATCTCCAGCTGCCACTGATGTGAGGACTGGATCATTGACAATGAATGCACTCACAACATGACCAGTGACAAAGACAAGTCCATTAGCTTGAAGCTCAATAATGGTGGATAAGTGACATTTGGAAATAATGTTCCCTATGCTATTAGAGGTAAGGGCTCAATAGCACTTAGTGAAGAAGTTGTTTGTGATGATGTGTACTGGGTAGAAGGACTCATGTATAATTTGATGAGCGTGGCTCAACTGAACAACAAAGGATACTAGTTAGAGTTCAGATAGGGATCATGTATTGTCAAGAATCAATCAGGAGAACAAGTTGCTACCAATAGACATAGAAAAGGTAATCTATTCTACCTAAACTCAACTAAGGGAGCTTTCCCTATGGCAACAACAAAAGGTGAAATTGAGAAAACTTGCCTTGTGGAAAAAGATGACAATAGTTGGTTGTGGCACAAAAGACTATGCCACATAAACTTTGACAACATAGTCAAAGTAAGTAGAAAGAAGTCAATTAGAGGGCTTCCTGACATCATCAAGCTAGACAAGGCCATGTACAAAGAGTGTTAGTTTGGAAAACTGACCGATACAAGCTTCAACAACAAGTCTAATTCAATCGAGGATGTACTGGATCTTGTTCACATAGATCTGTGTGGACCAATGAGGAAAAAGAGCTACTATGGAGATAGGTATTTTATGCTATTTGTAGATGAATTTTCAAGGATGATGCAGACATTGTTCTTGAAGGAAAAATTAGAGGCCTTCCATATGTTTAAAATCTACTAGGCCCAAGTGGAGGAGACCAGTAAAAACTTAAAGTGTCTAAGGTCAGACAAAGGAGGTGAGTACACCCTCTCAAGATTTCATTAGCTACTATGAAGAATAGGAGATAAAAAGGCAAATGTCTGCACCAAGAACCCATCAACAAAATGGAGTCATTGAAAGAAGAAACAAGACTTTGGTAGACTGTGCAAGGACTTTGATGATTCAAAAGGTTATACCTCATCAATTCGGGAGAGAAGAAATAAGCACTATTGTATATACATTGAACCAAGTTCAAGTTAAGAAAGGGACTAGTAAAATGCCATATGAGTTATGGTTTGGTCATACACCCAGTATAAGTTATTTCAGAGTATTGGGGAGAAACTATTAAATCAAGAGAGATTAATAATTCGGCAAGTTTGAGCCATAGAGTGATGAAGAAATATTTTTGGGTTACTCCACCAAAAGTAAAGCCTATTGGTGCTTGAACAAAAGGACAAGAAAAATACTAGATAGTGCAAACGTAAAGATAGATGAGCATTCGAAACAAAGTGATGAGATTAGTCAAGGTAAATCTAACAATCACCAAGGTTATGACTTCAATGACCAAACATAATTCAATGAAATCATAATTATTGATGAAGGAGAATAGGTAAACAAACCTATTGATCATGGTAATGTGTCTAAGCAAGGAAGGGATCAAAATGTAAGACCAATTGAAGAAGGTGAACAAGAAGATGTTCATGATCATGCTAGAAATGTTGCTCAACCAGAAAGAGAAGACCAAGATCACTAACTAGTTCTACCAAGGTATGTCACCTATCATTCAACTGATAACATTATTGATGATAAACATGAAAAAATTCTAACCAAGAGAAGGGCTAGAGAAAGTACTTATCTACTTTCTAGCATAGAGCCTAGGCCTATGAGAGAAGCTCTAGAGGATGACAACTAGGTCAAAGCAATGGAAGAGGAGCTAGACAAATTAGTAAAGAATGAGACATGGACTCTTGTACCCAGACTTGAGGACAAGAATGTTATAGGCACCAAGTGGGTGTTTAGAAATAAGATGAAGGAAGAAGGAAAGGTGGCGATGAACAAAGCAAGGCTACTCTACAAAGGATACGCACAAGAAGCAGGAATAGACTATGGGGAAAGCTTTGCACTAGTAGAAACACTTGGAGTAATAATTCTTCTTCCCATAAAAGGTTTAAAGTATATCAAATGGATGTAAAATATAAATTTTTGAATGGTATACTAGAAGAAGAAGTATATATAGAGCAGCCGGAGGGATTCTCATCCACAAAGAAAACTGATATGGTCTGCAAGTTGAAGAAGGCTCTTTATGGATTGAAGCAGGCCCCAAGAGCTTGGTATGAGAGATTACACTTATACCTCCTAAGCATAGGATTCACATGAACAAGTGACAACAACAATCTATACCTTAAGACAGGTAAAAAAGAAGGAAATTTGATTTTTGAAATATTTGTGGATGATATCATCTTTGGAGGCGATGATAAAATAAGAAAAGACTTTTTTGAAGAAATGAATAAAGAATTTGAAATGTCTACGTTTGGTGCAATAATATTCTTCATAGGCCTACAAGTCCATCATCTCAGTAAAGGTATATTAATATCCCAATCAAATTATATTAAAGAGATTCTTAAAACATTTGGACTAGAAGAATCTAGACTGGTTGGTACACCAATGATAACTAACTACAAGTTATCAAAGGAGGATGATGCTAAAGAGGTTAATGAGACACTCTACTGATCAATGATCAATAATCTTCAGTATACTATGCATAGTAGACCAGACATTGCACATGCAATAGGTATTGTGGTAAGATTCTCTGCAAATCCAAAAGAGACACATTTGATAGCAGTAAAGAGTATCTTTAGATATCTAAAGAGGACTAAAGAGTATGGTCTCTAGTTTCCTCAGAAAGGAGGTTTCAGGGTAAAAGTGTTCACCGATGCAGACTGGGCCGATAACATTGATGGAAAAAGAGCACAAGTGGAGGTGCATTCTTTCTTGGAGAAAGGATTGTGTCATGGACAAGAAAGAAGTAGAAATACATTTCGCAATCCACAATAGAGGCTAAGTATGTAGCTACAGCTATCAACTTCACAAGTGATCTAGATAAAACAAATATTAGAAGGAATCCAAGAACAAGTCCCTGAACCAATAGAAATATTTTGTGATAGCACGAGTGCAATCAACATATCCAAAAATCCTATTAAACAATCAAAGATGAAGCACATTGTTATAAAGTATCACTATCTAAGAGAGCAAGTGCAAAACAAAGAAGTCAGGCTGGAATATGTTTCCACAAAAGAACAAGTAGCTGACATATTCACAAGGCCTTTAGCGAAAAGTACCTTTGAATATCTCAGACGTAAAGTAGGGGTAATTTCCCTTCATGATCTTTAGTAAAAGGACAAAGGAGGTCATCAATCTAACAAGTGCAACAGTTTCATCTAAATTGGATTGGTGGGTATGTGCAAGATCATGAGGGGCCAAACTATGCCCTTAAGTGGCAATGAAAAATTAGCAAATCAAGGTTAGTCAACTTGACGTGAAAATTTCAACTAGCTATCAACCTAATATCAAAAATTTGTAAGAATAGAATCTATAGAAAATTGAATGTAGTTTCTAAACTACTAGGCCTTTTTTGAAAAAAAGTTAGTATGATTGGTGAAAAGTATAGATTTCAATGCAGCAGTACAAAAATTTTAGGAAAAAAATAAGAAGTAGGTGTATGTCTGACCACCTTAATCATAATCAAATGATAATATTTTATTATAAGATTTTATATATAAGTAGTAGACTCATGCCCGGATGTGACACATATTTTTTTGTAATTTTATTACAAAAAAAAATTAATTATGAATTTTTTTCTACAACATTTTCAGAATAAAAAACTCTCGTGTCTGACCACCTTAACTCATTCAAAACTTTACAAAATTCAATTTTTTTTCCTTATAGTAGGCGAAGCATAGAATGTGATGTATTTTTTAGATTTAAAAAATGTTATACCATCTAAAAGTTATAGTCATGTTTCAATCAGTATATTAATCAGCACTTTAGAGGTAACTCAATTAGAAAATAAGTAATAATTACTTACCGAATTCAAAATTTGACAGCAATTATATCGATAGAAAGCTAGTAATCTCCTTAAGATACCCTTTTTGTTTCATCAAATTTAGGTGTAAAAAAAGTCATCATCTACATGGTCGAAGTTTGGAACTCAGAGAAATAGGGGAAAAACACATTTTTGAGACATTTCAATAGTTGACCATGTAGGTTTGGTGCACAAAGCAATACCAAGCCTAATCGGGTACCCGAAATGGCCGGCAAAATTTTGATTTTTCACTTTTCCCACCCCTTTCTCCCTCCCATTTCTCCATCCTATATTAGATTAGATTATATATTAGATTATATATTATATATATTAAATATTATATAATATCAATTATATTTTAAATATTATATAATATACATTTTACATTAAATATTATTATTTAATATATATTAATATGTATTTTACAACTATGTACAAAAGGTTGGAAGATTATAGAAAAATCATTGATGGCCATTGAAAGAAGCAAAGGAAATCAATCAACCATTTAAAAAATTCATGGGTAGCCATTGAGGAAGAGAGAGAGTGAGAAGGTGGCGAGGGCTGAGAGAGGAAGAGAGAGTGAGAGAGAGAGAGAGAGAGAGAGAGAGAGAGAGAGAGAGAGAGAGAGAGAGAGAGAGAGAGAGATGGGGAGAGAGTAGTAGAGAGAGATAAGGGGAAGGGGAGAGAGTAGTAGAGAGAGAGAAGGGGAAGGGGAGAGAGTAGGAGAGATAGAGAGAAGTGGAAGAGGAGAGAGAGAGAGAGAGAGAGAGAGAGAGAGAGAGAGAGAGAGAGAGAGAGAGAGAGAGAGAGAGAGAGAGAGTAGGAGAGAGAGAGAGAGAGAGAGAGAGAGAGAGAGAGAGAGAGAACCAATTCATTACAATATTAATCAGTAAGGAGTAAGGCAAACTTAAATAATATCACAACAGGCATTAGAAATCCAAATTCTAATTAGGAGTTTTAAGTAGAGTAAGGTCCTAGATAGGGACATTACAGATCCACACATTGCTCAGTAGATACCTCCAAGAACCCACATACATGGGAGTAGGTTTGAAGTAAGACTAAGATTATTTATCGGTTCAAAAATATTATTGTGTTGTACTTTTGATTAACATCCAATGATTGGATGTGAAATTCACAAATTTTATTTTATTACCACTGGTTCTATTTCAAATTCTAGAAAAAATGGATATTTGACATATGTTCATAAATTTCAGCCAACACCATTTTAAAATAACACATTAGTTTATTTCTACACATTGAGAATATCATCAATAGGATTGAACTGAAATTGGCATAGGTCATAGGAAATAAATGCCCTAGCTATTTGTTGTCTTCTGCGTTTTGAGTTTCTTATTACAATCAGGAGAAGAATATTACTCTCAAAATGGTTTTGGATAGTGACATTTGTACTTCCTCTTCTCAAATATTTCTTCCCTCATCTTGCTGCCTATTGATACCCACAAAGTGAATCTAGGCATTTTTTCCATGTAATGGGAGAAAAATGGTTTCCTAATTGATACGTGTATAAATAATACATGCAAGAACCTTTTCTTTGATATTGCTCGCTAACCCTTTACAATAGAAAATGTTTACAAAAACTATCATGTACTTGCATGGCGACATTATATATTACATAAATCTTGCATAGAAGTAGCTGTCAAGCCGCTCAAAAAGTAGTAACTGATAGAAAGTGGGATAATGCAGATGCTTTAATAAACCACTATCTTCTTTACTCAAGAAACATCTGGTTCATCTACTTGACTGGGGCATGTTTGGGAACAGACAGTCTCCATTAAATTCAAGTCTCTGGAAGCAGTTATATTTTTCAGTGGAGGAGATACACCCATTGGATCTGCAATAACTTTATGCTCACTGGAATTTCAATTTCTCTTCAATTGGGATACTCTTTCCAAAATTGCATCTACCCTTTTACCAATTTGGGAAATCAATGGGTCTATTTTTGGACCTCCAAGGTGTTGGTCACCTAAACGAGAACCTTGAGATGAATCAGGAACTTCTCTAGGAAAGAGATCAGTACCTTGAGAAGCTCTCCATTTGTCAGCTGAATTAAAACCTTGGACCATAGATGGCTGCCCTTTATTGTAAAATGAGGAGTGAGACTGCCTTGCCAAAGGTGGCAGTGAACTTACATTTCAGGGATAATGCCCAACATGAGTAATTGGCATACCTTGGATAGCACCAAGATAACCATTCTCTTTTGAAATGTCCTTTTCTCTCACATTAATATCTCTATTAAGAAGATTTTCTATATCTTCCTCTATATATTGAATAGATGTAGCTACAATCCCATGTTCATCAATAATATTCCTTGCACCGTTGAGTAATATATCATGCAATTCCTTAATAGTTTCTATCATGGGTCCAAGAAGCTCTTCCCACTCTTTCCCATTAATTTATACAAATATTTTTGTCCATAACAATATTTTCCTAGAGTAGAATTAATGAAGTAATACATGAAAATAATATGACTTCCTAGGGGTCCTAGTATGCCTTATCATGCATTAGCACCTCGTAGAAGTTCTCATGACCCATGTGGACACATTGGAATGCTCAAGTGTGTTGTAAGGGGTCCTACAACCCCTTCAGACACACTTGAGAATTCAAATGTGTCAAAAGGGGTCACGGGGACTTCCTAGGGTTCCTAGTAGGCCTTATCACACATTAGGACCCCTAAAAAGTCCCCGTGACCCCTTTTGACACACTAGAATGCTCAAGTGTGTCCTAAGGGGTCTTGCGATGCCTTTGGACACACTTGATCATTCAAATGTGCCAAAAGGGGTCATGGGGACTTCCTAGGGGTCCTAATAGGCCTTATCGCGCATTAGGAACCCTAGGAAGTCCACGTGACCCATTCTGACACATTCAAATGCTCAAGTGTTTCCTAACGGGTGCTAAAATGCCTTCAAACACACTTGAGCACTCAAATGTTCCAGAAGGGGTCATAGGGACTTTCGAGGGGTCCTAATAGGCCTTATCACATGTTAGGACCCCTAGGAAGTCCTTGTGACTCCTATGGACACATTGGAATGCTCAAGTGTGTCCTTAGGGGTCCTACAATGCCTTTAGACACATTTGAGCATTAAAATATGTCAAAAGGGGTCATGGGGACTTCCTAGGGGTCATAATAGGCCTTATCGCATGTTAGGACCCCTAAAAAGTCACCGTGATTCCTTTTGACACATTAGAATGCTCAAGTGTGTCATAAGGGGTCCTACGGCCCCTTCGGACACACTTCAGCATTCAAATATGTCAAAAGGGGTAATGGGGATTGTTGGTTATATTTTTAGGCTTTTGATGTTTTCCTTTCCAAATCTTGGTTTACCATTCATTTGCAATTTTCCTGTGGTCTAGGTGTCTGAATTTCTGGCAATTTTGCCCTAATTAACTTTCAAAACCCTTGCCTTAGGTTTCTTGCCTTGGTAGGTTTTTAATTTTTATAAAAACCCTTGGGTTGGCCCTATTTTTATGTCTGGTCATTACTTTTTGGTCACTTAAGTGGTTAACAGTGCATGTGGTTATTTATCTCAGTGTTCATTGAATCGGGAAATGTCATTGCATATCTTCAAGTTATTCGGTGAATTGGCGAATGGGTTAGAACCTTGTTAAGTGTTTCCTTTAGTTGTGAGGTCTCCAAGTATTCAGTGCTTATCAAAAAGCTTTGCGTGACTTGGTGAATGCTTTGTCTCTTATTCGTGTATTCCCTGGTGGATTCATGTTAATTCTCAGCGACTTAGCATGGCAGTTATCGCTCATTCTCAGAATTGGGCAGTCAAAGTTTATATCAACTGGCGAACTGGAAAACATTGTTGATAATCTACAAGATCAATGTTATATGTTTTAATCTCATAATACATTGGGTCCTACATATTTTGACTTGGTGATTGGGTGACTGAGCAGTTGTGTTACCATCCTTTAAATCTTGCGGCTTTGACAATTTGACTTAATAAATTTGGTAAAGGTAATGTTTTCTTTGTTCACTCATTCTCGGAATAAGTTAGTGAAGCTCTAAATGATCTAGTGATTCAGAGAATCAAGTAGTCACAAGTTCTCTTAAAAGAATTGGTTAAGGCTAGAAGCATTTGGTGAATGGGCGAATCAAAGGGTTAACAGAGTATTAAGCTTTTAGTTGCTTCAACGCATAATGAAATGATCAATGATTAAAGTGTTGGGAGATTCAGTGAATGCTTGGTTCACTAAGTCTCATAATCAAATGACTAAGGTTTATATTATTTTAGTGAATTGGTGATAGCCATTGATTAGTGTCCAGAACAACGGTTGATCTAGAATCTCAGTATGTAAATGGTGGTTAAGGAAAGATTCAGCAACTCAGAGAGTAAGATGTTCACCAGTTCTCTCAATATACATGCAGTTAAGTATTTCATTTAGCGAATATGCGATCTCTTCAGTCGCTAAGTCTCCAAGAAAGTTGACAGTTAACTGGGACATTAAGAGAATGGGAGATAGTCATTGTCACTAGTTCTCCAAATGATGACTACAGTCAGTTGCTCAGGCATGATTTCCTTGTTCACTAGGTCACTGAATCAAGGATGAGTGAAGAGACACATTCTGAGAACCCGCGAATCCTTTGGTTGCCAGTTCTTAGAATATGACCTAGGGTTAATAGTGTAATTAGCAAACTAGCAAAGCTTTCAGTTGCTAGTTCTCGTAAACAAGCCCAGTCAAAAAAAATAATAAAGAAAAGGGCAGAGACCATTGCTACATGGATAAAGTACACTTTTGAGCTGGAGGGAAAGGTAATCGACTATCCAATCATGTATCAGTGGAGGGTTTCATGATGTAAATAGAATTTTTATGTATAGAGCTATAATCATTTCCTTTTGCCTTGTTTTCAAGTTTTTTAATCTATCTGTCAACATCCATACATCGGCTAGCTCTAATTTGAAAATTGGTAATATGTGAAATTAAATGAGAGAGAAATTAAGGATAGATTTGCAACAATTTTGGTAGTTGTACAAGTCTAATGTGCATCGATAAATAAGTTGAATTCATTGTTTTCTATGTTCAAAGTCATTTGAAGAGAATTGTGTTTGTTGAGAATAAGTTTTGAGTGCCAAGAGAAATCAAGTCTGCAGAGCAATCATCAGAGAAGAGTGAATCAACTAGAATTGAGCATGGCTTCATCTAGTAGCGAAGCTAAATCCAAAGGTGGTGATGACAAGAGTAAGCCCAATTATTCAGATGAATTCATGAGGTTGCTGCCTAGTTCTAGTCAGAATAAGAGGGCTTCAGATGATGTTTTCAAGGATTTTCTAGGCCAGGGTAGAGATCCTATCACACCTAATTTTTCAGGTTATACCCTTTTCACTTATTTTTATGGAAATAGGATTAAGCATGTTCCTGTTTGCAATGAATGGACTCTAGGTTTAGGGAAGCTGGTTGTCCCTAATATTTTCCTAGATGTAGACCTAATTTTTGCTTTAGCCATGTGCTATGATCCCATTTCCAAGACAATTAGGAAAGAGGACCAGTCACCCTTGGTTACTCTTGACATGAGTTCTTTTATGAAGGCTTTTAGTTTTTACACATCCTCTTCTATTGAAATTGACTTGAACCAAGAGAGGGAGAGGTATAAAACTAATTTAGGGTCAGTAAAAGACCAAATGGTGAAGCATATGCCAAAACAAGGTAAATATATAGCTCCTCTCCCTACTAACATGAATGCTCCTTACCAGTTTACATCCCTCCATCATTATATGAAGCAAACTTGCTATGGGTTGTGTAGAGTTTTGGGAATAGATGGGAAGGAAGAAATGTTGCCAGCTAATCTCCTAATGATGATTTTAGATATTCAAAATTCCCTAGTGAACATTGATTATCACTACATACAGTATGTGATTGATAGGATGCATGAAGGATTAATAGTTGTCAGAGACAGTAAGGCACCCATCAAATTCTTGCATTACTCCATGTTGATGCATTTGATTCTATTTTTCAACATTAATAGTTTTGATTTGAAAATGATGAAGCCAAGATTCACCTTCAAAGATTGGCATAACACACTATAGTTGTGGGTGAGATTATGGAACACTACTTCCAATGAGGCAGATTACTATGTTTTTCAGAATTTCATAGTTTTTCCTATTATAAAGATGTTAGGCACCAATGTGACTAGGTTACCAACAAAGGTGCTTAAACTCCTCAGACCTTAAGTAGTTTGAAGACAAATGGGAGGGAAAACATAATTGGGGTGATTTTTATTTAGGAGAGAACTCCACAATTTTTTGGGTTTATGGTTGTCCTCAACCCCCACACTTATTACAAAAATTTGTCCCTCCAAGGCTTGCTTCCCTAGAATTTGTGTGGCAATTAATATGGACAGATAAAGAGCTTTTGGCCCCTCACAAGAAGGGTACGTTCACACCTATGAAATTAAAAATAGGTGACTTCCTGATTGGAAAGAGGGCATTTCCCCAGGTTACTACTTGGTTGAATCAGTTTAAGATGTTTTTAGTGCCTGTAGACATGTGGATCCTGAGGATTTTATCAAGACTGCCAGGATGACTTACATTCCTAATATTGTTGTTAATAGGGTACATGAGGGCTTAGATGAAGAAGATATTATTATGAATATTATAGAAAAGGATGAGGTCACAAAGAGATGGGATAAATTTTTTTACTTAAAAGACTTAGCAAAATAGTTGAAGGAAGCTTAGATTCCTTTTGAGGGATTTTTCCCTGACCTTCCTTATCTGAAAAGAATTGATAGGATGATAGAGATGTATGGCACTCTGTCAAATGAAATGGAGAAACTAATTGATCAAAGGAAGCCAAAGAAAAAGAAGGATTACTCATCCTCTGAGTATGATGAGTTTTCTAATGGATCACAAGAAGGAGAAAGTCCACCACAAGCTGGGGATCCACCAGTTGTTGATCTTACTCAAGATCAACCAGAAATAGAGAATCTCCCTGAGCCACCTTTGAAGAAACAGAGACTTGAGGAAGGAGAGCCTTCAAGGAAAGGAAAACTAAAGAGAGTAATTGACAGAAATTCTGCTCTTGTGTCAGGTGATAGGGCTTATCATCACCAATCAAGGAAGACAATAATAGCTGGTAAGAAAGTGGCTACTAATGAGGAGAATCAGGAGCAGTCCCTGTGGTTAGGACAAGATATCAGAGAGTTTTATCAAGAAGAGTTTCTAAGTGATGACCAATTCATCAAAAGTGATCAATTCAAGAGTTTTCTTATCTGGAATAAGTAGCAAGAAGTATCCAAGGCCATGCCTAAAGGGGTGGAACCAAGTGAAGAGACTTTGAGGGCTTTAGGATCTTATGACCCCAGCCTTGATCCCATAACTATGGATGAAGCCAGAGATATGGTAAGAGCAAGTGGAATGCTACTAACTCCGGGGTGGGATCTAACATCTACCTTTATTATAGATCAGATAAGGAAACAACCACAAGGCAGTCTGTCCTATGAAGTTCATATTGGGGATATGTTTAGAGGAAGTGGCTATGACCCTAAGAACCAGGCTGTTGCAATGTGGTCAATTGCCCTTAAGACCAAAAAGCCATATTTGTTGAGTATAGAAGACCATATGGACGGGAACAAGATTATCTAGACTATACAAAATACTATTGATGTTGAGGTTTCCAAGGGAGTTACTTATTGGGATAACTTGAATAAAGCCAAGACGGTTCAGTTGTCAGAGAGATATTCCAAGTTATTTGAAAATGCAAGCACAGTGGCTAAGGATAGAGATTTGAAGATGATGAAAATCAAATAGCTGGAAGATGATGAAAATCAAATAGCTAGAAGATGAGTTGGCAGAGATGAAAATTAGGGAAAGATAAAGGAGAGAATGGAGTCAGTCCATAAATCAGTCAGCTTATTGCATCAGACTAATGAAAAGGAGAATGAGTATCTAGTCACCTTGGAGCCACTTTTTAGTACATGGTTAGGAAGGAGTGCATTATTTGACAAACTTGATGATTTGCAAGAATACAGGTCAGATGTTCCTAAAGTAGTAAGTGAGGTTTTTGAGAAGATTGGCTTAATAAGTGTTGCTTCAAAGTTTTTCAAAGGAAAGTCAAACCAAGTAAAGGCCAAGCTGGCCATGTTTGATAAAGATTATAGAAAATATTTTCCTCCAATTTATGATGACAATGGAAATGTGGTTATGTTGGAAGAATGGAAGTTGTCAATGGAACAGTTAGTGATTAAGAAAGATGCTTTCCTAAAGGATGACAAGGCTTTAGAATTGGAGAGATGTAATAATATCAGTGATAGTCTTTTCAAGATTGAGAATGATTGCATATAGTTTGTAGCAGAGGCCAAAAATATAATTGATTCTAGATGGGAGCAGTAGATCAAATCACTACAGGAGCTGCAGAATTACAACTGGCCTTCCGTTGATGATGTAGCAACATGGGACAAATTAACAAAGAAGAAGAAGAAGCCAGTTGCTTAGACTACAGAGGAGGAAGAAGAATAGAGTGCACATGGCACCTAATCTAGAATTTGAGGGAGAGTGTTCAAATAGAGGATGATGTAAGTTAGCCAGATGGAAGTCATCATTCATGCAACAAATTTAGCAACTGCTCTGAAATATCCTTAGACAAAGGTGCCGCCTGTGAAATTGTTGAGAAGTGGATAATTTCAATCTATTGTTGCAATCAAATTTTGTCAATTTGTAATTTTGTCTTTAGTGTAAGATCTTTTCCCATTCATCCAAAGCTTGCTGCATCCTTTGAGGATTCCAAGATGGCTGTGGGTATATGTAGCAAGTTTTTGCTCATTTTGGGGGTGGATAGATTTTGTAAAGAAGTTCTGAGATATAGAACCTTGTTTTCTTTTAAGTCAAGAGAATACTATATTAACACATTTTGATTATTAATACAAAGATGTCGAAACTCTGTTACCACTACTTGTTGTCTTTGTGTATGGATACTTTAGTTTTCTTATGCATTTAAATTGTAAGGCTTTTTCAATGCATTGTTCACAAAGTGAATATAGGGGTTAAACTTAAGTTTCTTTCAAGGGAAGAGTAAAATCTTAAGGGAGGTCTCTATGAATTAATGGTCCATGTATGAATTTGATAATAGTTATAGCAATTAGAAGATTGGGATGTTAGGCATACCATTTGGGTTCTAGTATATTTGTCTTGATAGATTTTTGTGGAGATAGGGTTTGAATCTGATGCCCAAGTAGATAAGGCACTGGTTTGAGATACATTTGCATATGTTTCCACCAGAAAATATAAACAAATGATTCATTTTACTTTCTTTGCATGATCTTTATCTGAATCATTCTATGATAAATTCATGGATGTATATTGTAATGCTTTACAAAAGCATTGAATGAGGTTAGCCTTCCTTGAGTTTAACTCTTAAAAAGAAGAAGGATGAATGTCCTTAAGCCATTGTTCCATGTTGTTGCTTTCATAATTTCCATCATATTTTTATGTATCAAGATACTTTGGGCTATACTAAGAGTTGTAATGTCTTATTGAGTTAATTCTGAAAGGGACAACATAGCAGTGAAGGAGCTAATTCACAATTCAAAGCTCATTGAAATAGTGAATTTCCATAGGTAAACCCGCCCGAGTTTTTATACTCAAAGTGAAGAAGGTTTTACAACCTTAATACCTTAGTGCTTGCATTTTGTTAGATGCATCTATTGGGACTACAAGAGTTTATGAGGATTTAATCATCTACGGATTTGAGCACTAAGAAAATTGGTGACTCTACTAGGGAATACTTTGAATGCAAATGAACAATAGGTTGGTACAATACTAATTCACTGTCTATTTGCAAGCCAATATAATAATTTGATTCCCTCTTGTTAGTGGGTGGCAACTCTAATAATCTATGTTTACCAATCCCTAGTATCTGTAAGTGTCAATATATTTTGTGTGACATACCATGAGTCGACCTAGGTTCACTAGATCATATTTCAAAGACCACCTAGAGAATAATATGGGTGATGAGCTTTGTACACCTAGTAGGAAGCAATGGTCTAGGAGAAATCACATCAATACTAATTCCTCGAGACCTTCAAGGGATAGATTACCTACACCACATCCCCATGAAGCTTCATCTTCTTCTGATGACCCTGAGCATGTCAAGAATGTCACACCTAGTATACACTTTCCCAAGAAGAAGAAATCATAGAAGTAGGTTATTTCCTTGCAAGAGAAACCCTAGAACAACCAAGAGAAACTTTTGCCACTGAAACTACTTCATATGATTCGAAAAAGTTAAGGGAGGAAGTGATTGCTCTAAGGAAAAAGGAGCATGAACAATTGGAAGACATTTCTAATAGAGTGAAAGTGAGGGAACAAAAAATTTATGAATTTATCATGGAGAGGCAAGAACTTATCATCAAAACTAGGAGAAATGAAGCCCAGGCTAGGGATCTAAACCAAAGTGTTCAGGGTTTAGACAAAGAATTGTTTGGTGATATGGAGGCTTTGAGGAAATAGGCTCAGGATACCAAGCTTAGCCAAAATAAGTTTGAAGGAACAGGCCATGTTCTCAGGCAATTGCACCCCTCTGAAATCCAAAGAAATGAGGATATTAAAAATGCTCCCAAAGAAGTCCCTGATAAGGGAAAACAAAAAATGGCGAGTGTAAATATTAATGAGCCTAAGAAAGTTGTAGATGTTCCTACTGTATCTTCCCAAACAAGCTTGGATATAGAGAAGGCTAGAAAAGATAAGGAAGATTTAGCTCTTCAACTTGAGAAACTAGAATTGGAAGCTATTGCAGATGAGATGAAGAGGAAGATTTCTTTCTTGCATACAAATATGAATACATCTGCTAGCAGCTCTATCCCTGTTACACTAGGAATGCCCTCACCTAACCATCTTAGCAATTTACTTCCAAATCCTCAAGCCCTCCACCCTGGACAAATTTTACCTGGTCAAATTCCTAATCAAGTTCCCCTTGTAGTTAGTAGTATAGTAGGGACTGTACCTTGTCAAAATATTGCAGCAAAGCCTTTGGTCCAACCAAATATCCAAAGGAGACTAGTTCATTTGGATAGATATAGGCCTTTATTTTTTTATGGTATCCCTAGTTAACCTAATGCTATTCCTAATGAGATTAGGAAGAAAATCCCATTATTCACTAGAAACAATGTGATTACCTATGAAGAACACTTGAAATTTTTCACAGATAAAGTTAATGACTATGAGATTAAGCATGAAGATGTTATAATGAAGCTTTTTGTTCAATCATTGATTGAAGATGCTAGGGATTGGTACAGGGGTCTGCCTAAGAATAGTATTGCATCTTGGGATGAGTTTGTCAGATGTTTCAAGGAGAAATATGCAGAACATGTGAACTCCAATTACATGCTCAATGAGTTTAACAATATCAAGAAGCATTATAATGAGAGCATGTCAGAGTTTAATAGCAGGTTCCAAAAGGCTATTTATAAATTGTTCCAAGTTTTGAGATTAGATGATGTAGTCTGCTTGACCACTTATTTCAATTCTATGGATGGGGAGATGTCTTATCTTCTAAGAGATAAGCATCCTCGTACCCTTAGGGATGCATTTAAGTTGGCCATAAATATTGAAAGAAATCGAAAGGCATCTGGCCAAATGTACAAAACAGATGAGGGTAGATTGTGGAAGGAAACCAGGCCACAACCTGCAAGGCCATCCAAAGATGATGAAAAAGTGGACAAAGGAGTAGGTATTAAGAAGGACTTCCCAAAAAATTTTGACAAGGGTGGTATAAATTTTCAAGATACAAGGCCACCTTATCAGAGACAGGATAGAGCCCCTAACTTGCGAGATATGCCCTACAAGACAAATTGGAAAGATGGGAGGCCTGTTCCTGACTACAATGAACCCCAAAAGGGAAGAGATACACCAGATCCCTTGAAGAAAAACATAGCACATAATGTGTAAAATACCCCTTGGTGTGTTGCTTGTAACATGCCCCATTCACCTTTCCAATGTGCTGTGGCTCAGGCCTTGGGAGAAGAGGCTAATGATTCTTATGCAGGAGATTATGAAGGATCTGAAAAGCCTACCATTAACATGTTCACTACTGAACTAATGGGGGACCTTTTGTCCTCAGATGATGAAGAGATTTGTCCTGACATTGATCATAAGAGGAGGCTATTCTCAGATCATGAGCAAAAAATATTTACTCACTCTAATCATGATGATTCTGATAATGGTAATTACAAAACTCATATGGTAGAATCAGGATCAGATGAAAAATAGTGGAGAAAGCCCAACGAAGAAGAGATCAGAACCCTAACTGTGGTTGTAATAACTCAAGAAAAATCCTCATACAATCTAAGGAATAGAAAGGTGGACAATGATCAAGGAGTCCCTAGGTCAGTGTTTGTCAAGAGTAAACTTCAAGATAAGGATTCCCCAAAGCCCAATATTGTAAATAATAAGGAAGAAGGGCTTGTGAATGAAAACAAGAAAAGAGAGGAAGTTATTACTGACAAGGTTAAAAGGAAAATTGGTAGGTCAAAGGATTTCCCTAATTTTTCTACTAATTCCCCTACTTTTGATATGAGACATGCCTTGTCCCAAATGAAGGTTTCCATCCCTTTGCTTGAGATGTTGAAAATTGAGGAGCACAAGGCAGCAACTTTGGCTCTTATAAGTGAGCAAAGGACTATTCCTATTTTATAAGAGGAGGGGAATACCATGGAGAAGCCTATTTCAATTAATGACATCTATGATGTGTGTGTTGGAACTATTGTGACACAAGAGCCTTCCTCTATTGACCCTTTCTATGTAACATTGATTGTAAATAATTTCTTGCTGAAGAATTGTATGATTGACTCAGGTGCTGCTACAACTGTAATGCCTTTCCATGTAATGAAAAAGTTGGGATTACGTGTTGATACATCTAAAGGAAGGTGCTATGCAATGGATAATAGGGTAGTACCTATTGTAGGAACTGTAATTGGAATTGAAGTAAAAATTGTAGCATTCCTAGAGGCTACATATAAAATGGATGTAGTTGTTGTTGACACCAAGCCTCATTATGGCATGCTACTGTCAAGATAGTGGACTATAGCAGTGGGTGGAAAGTTGTAGTTAGATTTGTCATATGCTACTATCCCAATCAATGGGACTGAGGTAAAGTTGTATAGGGAGCCCCGTTCCTCAGTCATGGTGGAAATGGTTGCACCGGAAGATTTAAACTATTTTGTAGATATTGATATGAGCAATTTTATGATTGAAGAGACAGTACCTCAAATGAAAAATATAGAACCAATTGTGGATGAGTTGATATTACAACAAGATGGCCTTTGAAAAATGTTCTTTGATGGTGGATGCTCCAAGGAAGGATCAGGAGCTGGTGTTGTGTTCATTTCCCCATCAGGTACTACATTTAAGTACTCTTTCTTGCTGACTTTTGAATATACCAATAACACTGCTAAGTATGAGGCCTTAATACTGGGATTAGATGTAGCCATAAAACATGGTATCAAATTTTGAAAGGTTCATGGTGATTCCCAATTGATTATAGCCCAAGTAAGGTCTCAATATGCTACTAAGGATGAAAAACTCAAATTATATAAACATGCTATTTGGGATAGATTAGAGTTTTTCGAAGCTTTCAATTTGCTATGGATAGAGAGATCCAATAATATCATGGCAGACTTTCTTGCTAATTTTTCCCTTAAAAACAATGATATCACCCTCTCTGGTGTCTCTATGCTAGAAATCAAAACTAGGCCTGTAGTGCCTGATAATGTATATAATTGGCAAGTTTTTGAGGATGAACTTGATATCCTTAGATTTCTTCAAGGCCTTGATCAGTATGATGGTCAACAAATAGATTTCAGTGAGATGCAATAGTGTATTGAAGGAAAAGAGTGCATCATGGGAAAGGAGATAGTGCAACTACCTTCAAATCATATTCCAAAAGGATTAGTTGAGTTGGAGGGAATATTTAAAATAAATGATGGTTATTTATCTCAAAAGTCTAACACTAAAATGGAAGACTTAGAGGAAATCAACTTAGGATCTGAAAATTCACCTCAGATGGTGTACATTGGAAAGAAATTGAGTAGAGAGGTCAGAGGAAATTTGATAAGACCTTTGAAGAAATACAAGCATGTGTTTTCTTGGTCTTATGATGATCTTAAGGCTTCTAGGGCTGATCTGTTTCAACACGAAATTCCTCTAAAGGAGGAGACCAGGCCATTTAGACAGAAGCATAGACCTATTAACCCTCTACTAGCCACAAAGATGCAAGTTGAATTGAAAAAGATGAGAGATGATGGTATCATTGAACCAATTAGGCATTCTACATGGGTTTCAAATCTTATGCCAGTAAGGAAAAATAATGGTGATATTCGGCTTTGTGTTGATTTCAGGAATCTGAATGTTGCATCACTCAAGGACAATTATGGATTGCCCAACATGGAAGCCATGATGCATAGGGTAACTGGTTGTGAGCTCTTATCAATGATGGATGGTTTCTCAGGTTATAATCAAGTGCTGGTCAAAGAATCAGAACAATTTAAGACAACATTCACAACCCCATGGGGAACATATGTATATGTCCGCATGCCTTTTGGTTTAAAAAATGTTGGAGCAAATTTTCAAAGGGCGATGGACACTGCATTTAAGGAATTGATTAATGTTCTAATGGTTGTGTATCAGGATGATCTCACTGCCTATTCTAAAAGGGTTGAGGATCACTGCAGTCATTTGGAGAAGGTCATGGTTAAAGCTTTAGAGTTTGGTGTCTCTTTAAATCCTAAAAAGTGTCAATTTGTTGTGACAGAAGGAAAGTTACTTGGACATATAGTATCAAAGGAAGGAGTCAGGATTGACCCTGAAAGATTAGAGGCAATCAAGAAGGTACCTTCACCTAAGAATTTGAAGGGTGTGCAATCTTTCTTAGGACAGATTAATTTTTTCAGGAGATTTATTGCTAATTTTGCAGAGATGGTTAAACCTATAGTCAAACTCCTGAAGAAAGATGAAAAGTTTAATTGGGATAGTGAGGCCCAGCAAGACTTTGAGAAAATCAGACAAGCAATCCAAGAAGCCCTTGTCTTAGTCTCAGCTGACTATTCAAAGCCATTTTCTTTGTTTTCCTTTGCCTCTTTTCACACTATTGCAGCTATCCTTTTACAGAAAGACCAAGAGGGTTTTGAACATCCTATAGCCTTTTTCAACAAGTCATTGCAGTCTGCTGAATTAAATTATGAGTTAATGGAAAAGAAAGCATATGCACTAGTGAAGGAAGTTAAAGCTTTTAGACCCTATCTAGTTTGTGCCAAGGTTAATGCTTATGTAGCTCATGCAGCAGTGAAAGATATTTTGGTTCAGAGTGAGGTCACAGGGAAAAGATGCAAGTGGATCAATAGGATCCAAGAGTTTGATCTTGATCTCCACATTACCAAATTGGTGAGAGGTTTGGGACTTTCCAAACTAATGACTAAAGAAAACATGGATCTTGTCTAGGTAAATAGTATTGTTGTTAATGAAGATACAGTCACTAGTATTGAATTACAACCATGGTACAAGGATATTATCTATTATATTAAACATGCTAAGTGTCCCCAGGAGTTAAATGATAATCAGAGGAGAAGTTTGAGATTACAGGCCCAAAGGTATGTGATGATACAAGGTGATTTGTACTGGAAAGATAATGATGGAATTTTATTATTATTTTTGGATAAACACCAATCAAAAAAGGTATTGAAAGATATGCACTTTAGATTGTGTGGAGGGCATCACTCTGCTCAGTCAACAGCTCATAAGATTTTGAGGGTAGGCTATTATTGGCCTATATTATTCAAAGATACTAATTCTTTTGTTAGAAAGTGTGAGCCATGTCAAAGGTTTTCCAAAAAATTGAAGTTCTCAGGTGCCTTATTTTTGAATCCTATGGTTGTAGAAGCCCCTTTTGCAATGTGGGGCATGGATTTTATTGGGGAATTTACTGAGAAGTCTAGTGGGGGGCATAGTTACATTCTAGTTGCTATAGACTATTTCACTAAATGGATTGAGGCAATTCCAACTAAAAGGGCAACCAGTGTTGTTGTAATTGAGTTCTTAATGAACAACTTAATCACTAGATTTGGTGTCCCTATCAAATTGGTTGTAGATAATGCCATGAGTTTCAGATCTCAAGAAATTATTGATTTTTGTTCAGAAATGGGTATTGTCTTGTCTTATTCATCTCCTTACCACCCACAAGCAAATGGCCAAGCAGAATCTAGTAATAAGAGCATTCTGCAAATTTTGAAGAAAACTTTAGAAAAGAACAAAAGGAGTTGGCATGTAAAGTTGAAGTTAGCATTGTGGGCTAATAGGATTACTGAGAAAAGAGCTATAGGGAAGTCCCCTTTTCAGATGGTATATGGTGTGAAATCAAGATTACCAGTGAATAACTTCTTACCCATATACAAGTTCATGTAGGAAGAAGGTATGGAAATCAGTGACCCTCTACAAGATAGAATAATTCAGCTGGTTGAACTAGATGAGATTAGAAGGGAAGGACAAAAAGAAAATGTAAAGTTGCAACAAAAAATGAAATATCTCTTTGATAAGAGAGCAACCATGAGAAAATTTCAGCCTGGTGATATGGTTCTTCAATAGAATGCCAAAGCTGAAGATAAGGGAAACACAAGAAGTTTGAGTCTTTGTGGACAGGACCTTTTGTTATTCATCAAACTCATGGCAAGGATTCATATTTTTTGCAAAATTTGGATGGTGGAGAACAAGAATTGCTAGTGCATGGACAGTTCCTAAAATTTTTCTTCAATTCATTCTTTTTCCATGCACAATAGGTATGTATATATGTATAGGTGTGTTTGTTTTTGTTGTGTTTTGTTTCCTGCTTTGGGTTAGGGTTTTCGTGGTCTACCTCCCAGAGATTCATAAGTTCTTGCTATGATCTTGCAATCAAGCATCCTCAGATAGAGCCACTATTGGTTATATTTTTAGGCTTCTGATGTTTTCCTTTCCAAATCCTGGTTTACCATTTGTTTGCAATTTTCTTGTGGTCTAGGTGTCTAAATTTCAGGCAATTTTCCTCTAATTAACTTTGAAAACCCTCGCCTTAGGTTTCTTGCCTTGGTAGGTTTTTAATTTTTATAAAAACCTTTGGGTTGGCCCTATTTTTATGTCTGGTTGTTACTTTTTGGTCACTTAAGTGGTTAACCATGCACGTGGTTATTTATCTCAGTGTTCGTTGAATCGGGAAATGTCATTGCATATCTTCAAGTTATTCAACGAATTGGCAAATGGGTTAGAACCTTGTTAAGTGTTTCCTTTAGTCGCGAGGTCTCCAAGTATTCAGTAGTTATCAGAAAGATTTGCATGAATTGGTGAATGCTTTGTCTCTTATTCACACATTCCCTAGCAGATTCATGTTAATTCTTAGTGACTTAGCATGGCGGTTATCGCTCATTCTCAAAATTGGGTGGTCAAAGTTTATATCAACTGGTGAATTGGTGAACACTGTTGATAATCTACAAGATCAATAGTTGTGTTTTAATCTCATAATACATTGGGTCCTACATATTTTGACTTGGCGATTGGGTGACTGAGTAGTTGTGTTACCATCCTTTAAATCTTGTGGCTTTGATAATTTGACTTAATAAATTTGGCAAAGGTAATGTTTTCTTTGTTTTCTTATTATCAGAATAAGTTAGTGAAGCTCTAAATGATCTAGCGATTCAGTGAATCAAGTAGTTGCAAGTTCTCTTAAAAAAATTGGTTAAGGCTAGAAGCATTTGGTGAATGGGTGAATCAAAGGGTTAACAGAGTATTAAGCTTTCAGTCGCTTAATCGCGTAATGAAATGATCAATGATTAAAGTGTTGGGAGATTCAATGAATGCTTGGTTCGCTAAGTCTCGTAATCAAATGGCTAAGGTTTATATTGTTTCAGTGAATTGGCAATACCCATTGATTAGTTTTAAGATCAATAGTTGATCCATAATGCCAGTATGTAAATGGTGGTTAAGGAAAGATTCAGTGACTTAGAGAGTAAGTTGTTCGCCAATTCTCTCAATATACATGTGGTTAAGTATTTCATTTAGCGAATACATGATCTATTCAGTTGCTAAGTTTCCAAGAAAGTTGACAGTTAACTGGAAAATTAAGAGAATGGGAGATAGCCGTTGTTGCTAGTTCTCCAAATGATGACTACAGTCAGTTTCTCAGGCATGCTTTCCTTGTTCGCTAGGTCACTGAATCAAGGATGAGTTAAGAGACACATTTCGAGAACCCGTGAATCCTTTGGTCACCAATTCTCAGAATATGACCTAGGGTTAACAGTGTAATTAGCAAACCAGCAAAGCTTTCAATCGCTAGTTCTCGTAAATAGGCCCAGTCAGAAAAAATCATAAAGAAAAGGGCAGAGACCGTTGCTACATGGATAAAGTACACTTTTGAGCTGGAGGGAAAGGTAATTGACTATCCAATCATGTATCAATGGAGGGTTTCATGATGTAAACAAAATTTTTAAGTACAGAGCTATAATCATTTCCTTTTGCCTTGTTTTCAAGTTTTTTAATCTATCTGTCAACATCCAGACATCGGCTAGCTCTAATTTGAAAAATGGTAATATGTGAAATTAAATGAGAGAGCAACTAAGGATAGATTTGCAATGATTGTGGTAGTTGTACAAGTCTGATGTGCATCGATAAATAAGTTGAATTTATTGTTTTCTGTGTTTAAAGTCATTTGAAGAGAATTGTGTTTGCTAAGAATAACTTTTGAGTGCCAAGAGAAATCAAGTCTGTAGAATTAAAAGAAATCATCAGAGAAGCGTGAATCAACTAGAATTGAGCATTGCTTCATCTAGTAGCGAAGCTAAATCCAAAGGTGGCGATGACAAGAGTAAGCCCAATTATTCAGATGAATTCATGAAGTTGCTACCTGGTTCTAGTCAGAATAAGAGAGCTCTGGATGATGTTTTTGAGGATTTTCTAGGCCAGTGCAGAGATCCTATCACACCTAATTTTTTAGGTTATACCCTTTTCACTTATTTTTATGGAAATAGGACTAAGCATGTTCCTGTTTGCAATGGATGGACTCTAGGTTTAGGGAAGCTGGTTGGCCCTGATATTTTCAGATGTAGACCTAATTGTTTCTTTAGCCAGGTGCTATGATCCCATTTCCAAGACAATTAGGAAAGAGGACCAGTCACCCTTGGTTACTCTTGATAGGGGTTCCTTTATGAAGGCTTTTAGTTTTTACACATCCTCTTCTACTGAAATTGACTTGAACCAAGAGAGGGAGAGGTATAAAAATAATTTAGGGTCAGTAAAAGACCAAATGGTGAAGCATATGCCAAAACAGGGTAAATATATAGCTCCTCTCCCTGCTAACATGAATGCTCCTTACTAGTTTACATCCCTCCATCATTATATGAAGCAAACTTGCTATGGGTTGTGTAGAGTTCTGGGAATAGATGGGGACGAAGAAATGTTGCCAGCTAATCTCCTAATGATGATTTTAGATATTTATAATTCCCTAGTGAACATTGATTATGACTACATATAGTATGTGATTGATAGGATGCATGAAGGATTAATAGCTGTCAGAGAGAGTAAGGCACCAATCAAATTCTAGCATTACTCCATGTTGATGCATTTGATTATGGACCAGCATAACCCACTATAGTTATGGGTGAGATTATGGAATACTACTTCCAATGAGGCAGATTACTGTGTTTTTTAGAATTTCATAGTTTTTCCTATTATAAAGATGTTAGGCATCAATGTGACTAGGTTATCAGCAAAGGTGCTTAAACTCCTCAGACCTAAGCAGTTTGAAGACAAATGGGATGGAAACCATAATTGGGGTGATTTTTATTTAGGAGAGAACTCCACAATTTTTAGGGTTTATGGTTGTCCTCAACCCTGACACTTATTAGCAAAATTTGTGCTGCCAAGGCTTGCTTCCCTAGAATTTGTGTGGCAATTAATATGGACAGATAAAGAGCTTTTGGCCACTCATAGGAAGGGTACCTTTACACCTAGGCAATTCAAAATAGGTGACTTCCTAATTGGAAAGAGGGCATTTCCCCTAGTTACTACTTGGTTGAATTAGTTTAAAATGTTTTCTGGTGCCTGTAGACATGTGGATCCTAAGGATTTTATCAAGACTGCCAAGATGACTTACATTCCTAACATTGGTGTTAACAGGGAACATGATGGCTTAGATGAAGAAGATGTAATTAGGAATATTATAGAAAAGGATGAGGTCACAAAGAGATGGGATACATTTTTTACTTAAAAGACTTAGCAAAACAGTTGAAGGAAGATCAAATTCCTTTTGAGGGCTTTTCCCTTGACCTTCCTTATCTGAAAAGAATTGATAGGATGATAGAGATGTATGACACTTTGTCAAATCAAATGGAGAAACTAATTGACCAAAGGAAGCCAAAGGAAAAGAAGGATTACTCATCCTCTGAGCATGAGGAATTTTCTGATGGATCACAAGAAGGAGAAAGCCCACCACAAGTTTTGGATCCACTAGTTGTTGATCTTACTGAAGACCAACCAAAAATAGAGAATCTCCCTGAGCCACCTTTGAAGAAACAAAGACTTGAGGAAGGAGAGCCTTCAAGGCAAGGAAAAAAAAGACAGTAATTGATAGAGCATTTGATCTTGTTCTAGGTGATAGGGCTTATCATCACCAATCAAGGAAGACAATAAGAGCTGGGAAGAAAGTGGCTACTAATGAGGAGAATGAGGAGAAGTCCCTATGGTTAGGATAAGATATCAGAGAGGTTTATCAAGAAGAGTTTCTGAGTGATGACCAATTCATCAAAAGTGATGAATTCAAGAGTTTTCTTATCTGGAATAAGTAGCAAGAAGTAGCCAAGGCCATGCCTGAAGGGGTGGAACCAAGTGAAGAGACTTTGAGGGCTTTAGGCTCTTATGACCCCAGCCTTGATCCCATAACTGTGGATGAAGCCAGAGATATGGTAAGAGCAAGTGGAATGCTACTAACTCTGGGGTGGTATCTAACTTCTACCTTTATTATAGATTAGATAAGGAAACAACCACAGGGCCGTCTATCCTATGAAGTTCATATTGGGGATATGATCAGAGGAAGTGGCTATGACCCTAAGAACCGGGTTGTTGCAATGTGGTCAATTTCCCCTAAGACCAAAAAGCCATCTTTGTTGAGTATAGAAGACCGTATGGAGGGGAACAAGATTAGCTAGACTATACAAAATACTACTAATCTTGAGGTTTCCAAGGCAGTAACTCATTGGGCTAACTTGAATGAAGCCAAGATGGTTTAGTTGTCAGAGAGATATTCCAAGTTATTTGAAAATGCAAGCATAGTGGCTAAGGATAGAGATTTGAAGATGATGAAAATCAAACAGCTGGAAGATGAGTTGGCAGAGATGCAAATTAGGCTTGAAGAAGCCTCGAAGGTAGTTCTTCCCCTTCCTGTACAAGTTGAGACCCCTATTCAATCAGATGTAGAAGCTCTTGAGAAACCTGCTAAGGATTTGGAGAAAGTAAAATTGGATGCATCCCTAGACACTATAGCAAAAATTATGTAGTATAGATAGGGATAAATAAAGGAGAGAATGGATTCAATCCATAAATCAATCAGCTTATTGCATCAGACTAATGAAAAGGTGAATGAGTGTCTAGTCACCTTGGAGCCACTTTTCAGTACATGGTCAGGAAGGAGTGCATTATTTGACAAACTTGATGATTTGCAAGAATACAAGTCAGATGTTCCTAAAGTAGTAAGTGAGGTTTTTGAGAAGATTGGCTTAACAAGTGTTGCTTCAAAGTTTTTCAAAGGAAAGACAAACCAAGTAAAGGCCAAGATAGCCATGTTTGATAAAGATTATAGAAAATATTAGCCTCCAATTTATGATGACAATGGAAATGTGGTTATGTTGGAAGAATGGAAGCTGTCAATGGATCAGTTAGTGATTAAGCAGGATGCTTTCCTAAAGGATGACAAGGCTTTAGACTTGGAGAGATGTAATAATATCATTGATAGTCTTTTCAAGATTGAGAATGATTGCATATGGTTTGTAGCAGAGCCCAAAAATATAATTGATTCCACATGGGAGAAGTAGATCAAATCACTACAGGGGCTGCAAAATTACAACTAGCCATTTGATGATGATGTAGTAGCATGGGACAAATTAACAAAGAAGAAGAAGAAGAAGCCAGTTGCTCAGACTACAGAGGAGGAAGAAGAATAGAGTGCACATGGCACCTGATCTAGAATTTGAGGGAGAGCGTGTTCAAATAGAGGATGATGTAAGCTAGCCAGATGGTGGTCATCATTCATGCAACAAATTTAGCAACTCCTCTGAAATATCCTTAGACAAAGGTGCCACCTGCGAAATTGTTGAGAAGTGGATAATTGCAATCTGTTTTTGCAATCAAATTTTTTCAGTTTGTAATTTTGTCTTTATTGTAATATCTTTTCCTAGTCATCCGAAGCTTTTTACATTCTTTGAGGATTCCAAGATGGTTGTGGGTATATTTAGCAAGTTTTTGCTCATTTTGGGGGTGGATACATTTTGTAAAGTTCTGAGATACAGAACCTTGTCTTCTTTGAAGTCAAGAGAATACTGTATTAACACATTTTGATTATTAATACAAAGATGTCAGAACTCTGTTACTACTACTTGTTGTCTTTATGTATGGATACTTTAGTTTTCTTATGCATTTAAATTGTAAGGCTTTCTCAATGCATTGTTCACAAGGTGAATATAGGGGTTAAACTTAAGTTTCTTTCAAGGGAAGAGTAAAATCTTAAGGGAGGTCTCTGCGAATTAATGGTCCATGTATGAATTTGATAATAGTTATAGGAATTAGAAGAATGGGATGTCAGGCATGCCATTTGGGTTCTAGTATATTTGTCTTGATATATTTTTTTGGAGATAGGGTTTGAGTCTGATGCCCAAGTAGATAAGGCACTGGTTTGAGATACATTTGCATCTGTTGCCACCAAAAAATATAAACAAATGATTCATTTTACTTTCTTTGCATGATCTTTATCTGAATCATTCTATGATAAATTCATGGATGTATATTGTAATGCTTTACAAAAGCATTGAATCAAGTTATCTTTCCTTGAGTTTAACTCTTAAAAAGAAGAAGGATGAATGTCCTTAAGAAATTGTTCCATGTTGTTTCTTTCATAATTTCCATCATATTGTTATGTATCAAGATACTTTGGGCTATACTAAGAGTTGTAATGTCTTATTGAGTTAATTCTGAAAGGGACAACATAGCAGTGAAGGAGCTAATTCACAATTCAAAGCTCATTCAAATAGTGAATTGCCATAGGTAACCTGCTTGAGTTTTTATACTCAAAGTGAAGAAGGTTTTACAACCTTAATACCTTAATGCTTTCATTTTTTTAGATGCATCTATTGGGACTACAAGAGTTTATGAGGATTTAATCATCTATAGATTTGAGCACTAACAGGGACTTCTGAGGGGTCCTAATAGGCCTTATCACGTGTTAGGACCCCTAAGAAGTCCCCGTGACCCCTTTTGACACATTATAATGCTCAAGTGTGTCCTAAGGGGTCCTACAATGCCTTTGGACACACTTGAGCATTCAAATGTGTCAAAAGGGGTCATGGGGACTTCCTATGAGTCATAATGGTCCTTATCGCATGTTAGGACCCCTAGGAAGTCCCTGTGACCCCATTTGAAACATTATAATGCTCAAGTGTGTCATAAGGGGTCCTACGACCCCTTCAGACACACTTGAGCATTCCAATGTGTCAAAAGGGGTCATGGGGACTGCCTAGGGGTCCTAATAGGCCTTATCACATGTTAGGACCCCTAGGAAGTCCCTGTGACTCCTTTTGACACATTTGAATTGAAAAGTTTGTCCTAAGGGGTCCTACAACACCTTCAGACATACTTGAGCATTGAAATATGTCAAAAGGGATCATGGGGACTTCCTAGGGGTCCTAATAGGCCGTATCACGTGTTAGGACCCCTAGGAAGTCCTCGTGACCCCTTTTGACACATTAGAATGCTCAAGTGTGTCCTAAGAGGTCCTACAACACCTTCAAATACACTTGAGCATTCAAATGTGTCAAAAAGGGTCATAGGGACTTCCTAGGGGTCCTAATAGGCCTTATCGTGCATTAGGACCCCTAGGACATTCCCATGACCCCTATGGACACATTGGAATGCACAAGTGTTTCCTAAGGGGTACTACGGTCCCTTTGGACACACTTGAGCATTTGAACATGTCAATATTGGTCATGGTGAATTCCTAGGGGTCCTAATAGGCCTTATCATGCGTTAGGACCCCTAAAAAGTCCTTGTGACCTCTTTTGACACATTAGAATGCTCAAGTATGTCCTAAGGGGTCCTACGACACCTTCAGACACACTTGAGCATTCAAATGTGTCAACAAAAGTCATAGGGACTTCCTAGAGGTCCTAATAGGCCTTATCACACATTAGGACCCCTAGGAAGTCCTTGTGACCCCTATGGATAGATTGGAATGCTCAAGTGTGTCCTAAGGGGCCCTACGGTCCCTTTCAACACAATTGAGCATTCAAATGTGTTGAAAGGGTTCATGGGGACTTCCTAGGGGTCGTAATAGGCCTTATCACATGTTAGGACCCCTAGGAAGTCCCCATGACCCCTTTTGACACATTAAAATGCTCAAATATGTCCGTAGGGGCCCTACGACACCTTGGGACACACTTGAGCATTCAAACATGACAAAAGGGGTCATGGGGACTTTGTAGTGGTCATAATAGGCCTTATCACATGTTAGGACCCTTAGGATGTCCTCATGACCCATTTTGACACATTAGAATGCTCAAGTGTGTCATAAGGGGTCCTACAGCCCCATGGGACACACTTGAGCATTCAAATGTGTCAAAAGGGGTCAAGGGGACTTCCTAGGAGTCCTAATAAGCCTTATCACACGTTAGGACTCCTAGGAAGTCCTTGTGACCCCTTTTGACACATTAGATCACTAAAATGTGTCCTAAGGGGTCCTATGATGCATTTGCACACACTTGAGCATTCAAATGTGTCAAAAGGGGTCATGGAGACTTCCTAGGGATCATAATAGGCCTTATCATCCATGAGGACCCATACGAAATCCCCGTGACCCCTTTTGACACATTAGAATGCTCAAGTGTGTCATAAGTGGTCCTACAACCCTTTGGGACACACTTGAGCATTCAAATGTGTCAAAAGGGGTCATGGGGACTTCCTAGGGGTCCTAATAGGAATTATCACACATTAGGACCCCTAGGAAGTCCCCATGACCCCTTTTGACACATTAGAATGCTCAAGTGTGTCCTAAGGGGTCTTACAATGCCTTCAGGCACACTTGAGCATTCAAATGTGTCAAAAGGGGTCATGGGGACTTCCTAGGGGTCCTAAAAAGCCTTATCATGTGTTAGGACATCTAGGAAGTCCCTATGATCTCTTTTGACACATTTGAATGCTCAAGTCTATCCTATGGGGTCCTACGATGCCTTCGGACACACTTGACCATTCAAATGTTTCAAAAGGGGTCATAGGGACTTCCTAGGGGTCCTAATAGGCCTTATCGCATGTTAGGACCCCTAGGAAGTCCCCTTGACCTCTATGGACACATTGGAATGCTCAAGTGTGTCCTAAAGGGTCCTATGACACCTTCAGACACACTTGATGATTCAAATGTGTCAAAAGAGTTCATGGGAACTTCCTAGGGGTCATAATAGGCCTTATTGTATGTTAGGACCCCTAGAAAGTCCCCGTGACCCCTTTCGACACATTAGAATGCTCAAGTGTGTCATAAGGGGTCCTACGGCCCCTTCAGACACACTTGAGCATTCAAATGTGTCAAAAGGGGTCATAGGGACTTCCTAGGGGTCGTAATAGGCCTTATTGTATGTTAGGACCCCTAGGAAGTCCCCATGACCCCTTTTGACACATTACAGTGTTCAATTGTGTCCTAAGGGGTCCTACGACATCTTTGGACACACTTGAGCATTCAAATGTGTCAAAAGAGGTATTGGGGACTTCCTAGGGGTCATAATAGGCCTTATCACTCGTTAGGACCCCTAGGAAGACCTTGTGACCCCTTTTGACACATTAGAATGCTCAAGTGTGTCATAAGGGGTGATACCGCCCATTTGGACATAATTGAGCATTCAAATATGTCAAAAGGGGCGGGACTTCCTAGGGGTCCTAATAGGCCTTATCACATGTTATGACACCTAGGAAGTCCCTGTGACCTCTTTTGACACATTCGAATGCTCAAGTGTGTCCTATGGGGTCCTACGACACCTTCAGAAACACTTGAGCATTCAAATGTGTCAAAAGGGGTCATGGAGACTTCCTAGGGGTCCTAATAGGTCTTATCACATGTTAGGACACATAGGAAGTCCCCATGACCCCTTTTGACACATTAGAATGCTGAAGTGTGTTGTAAGGTGTCCTACAACACCTTCAAACACACTTGAGCATTCAAATGTGTCAAAAGGGGTCATAGGGACTTCCTAGGGGTCCTAATAGGCGTTATCATGCTTTAGGATCCCTAGGAAGTCCTTGTGACCCCTATGGACACATTGGAATACTCAAGTGTGTCCTAGGGGGTCCTACAGTCCCTTCAGACACACTTGAGCATTCAAATGTGTCAAAAGGGGTCATGGGGAGTTCCTAGGGGTCCTAATAGGCCTTATCGGGCATTAGGACCTCTAAGAAGTCCCTGTGACCCCTTTTAGCACATTAGAATGCTCAAATGTGTTCTAAGGGGTCCTACAACACCTTTGGACACACTTGAGTATTCAAATATGTCAAAAGGGGTCATACGGACTTCCTAGGGGTCGTAATAGGCCTTATCGCATGTTAGGGCCTCTAGGAAGTCCTCATGACCCCTTTTGACACATTAAAATGCTCAAGTGTGTCCTAAGGGGTCCTATGATGCCTTCAGACACACTTGAGCATTAAAATGTGTCAAATGGGGTCATATGGACTTCCTAGGGGTCCTAATAGGCCTTATTGCGTGTTAGGACACCTAGGATGTCCCCATGACCCCTATGGACACATTAGAATGCTCAAGTGTTTCCTAAGAGGTCCTATGGTCCCTTCAGACACATTTGAGCATTTGAATGTGTCAAAAGGGGTCATGCAGACTTCTTAGGGGTCCTAATAGGCCTTATTGCACGTTAGGACCCCTAGGAATTCGCCATGACCCCAAATGACATATTAGAATGCTCAAATGTGTCCTAAGGTGTCCTATGATGCCTTTGGACACACTTGAGCATTCAAATGTGTCAAAAGGGGTCATGCAAACTTCGTAGGGGTCACAATAGGCTTTACCTCACATTAGGAGCCCTAGGAAGTCCCCGTAACCCCTTTTGACACATTAGAATGCTCAAGTGTGTCATAAGGGGTCCTGTGGCCGCTTGGAACACACATGAGCATTTAAATGTGTCAAAAGGGGTCATGGGGACTTTGTAGGGGTCCTAATAGGCCTAATCACTTGTGAGGACCCCTAGGAAGTCCCTGTGACCCCTTTTGACACATTAGAATACTCAAGTGTGTCCTATTGGGTCCTATGATGCCTTTGGACATACTTGAGCATTTGAATGTGTCAAAAGGGGTCATGGGAACTTTCTAGGTGTCATAATAGGCCTTATCATGTGTTAGGACCCCTAGGAAGTCCCTGTGACCCCTTTTGACATATTAGAATGCTGAAGTGTGTCGTAAGGGGTCCTACGACACCTTCAGACACACTTGAGCATTCAAACATGTCAAAAGGGGTCATAGGGACTTCCTAGGGGTCCTAATAGGCCTTATCACGCGTTAGGACCCCTAGGAAGTCTCCGTGACCCCTATGGACACATTGGAATGCTCAAGTGTGTCATAAGGGGTCCTACAGTCCCTTCGGACACACTTGAGCATTCATATGTGTCAAAAGGGGTCATGGGGACTTCCTAGGGGTCCTAATAGGCCTTATCAGGTGTTAGGACCTCTAAGAAGTCCCTGTGACCCCTTTTGACACATTAGAATGCTCAAATGTGTCCTAAGGGGTCCTATGATGCCTTCAGACACACTTGAGCATTCAAATGTGTCAAAAGGGGTCATGGGGACTTCCTAGGGGTCCTAATAGGCCTTACCACACATTAGGGCCGCTAGGAAGTCCTCATGACCCCTTTTGACACATTAGAACATTCAAGTGTGTCCTAAGGGGTCCTATGACACCTGCAGACACACTTGAGCATTAAAATGTGTCAAAGGGGTCATAGGGACTTCCTAGGGGTCCTAATAGGCCTTATCATGTGTTAGGACCCCTAAGAAGTCCCCGTGACCCCTATGGACACATTGGAATGCTCAAGTGTGTCCTAAGAGGTCCTATGGTCCATTCGAACACACTTGAGCATTCAAATGTGTCAGAAGTGGTCATGGGGACTTCCTAGGGGTTCTAATAGGCCTTATCACGCATTAGGACCCATAGGAAGTCCTCGTGACCCCTTTTGACACATTAGAATGCTCAAATGTGTCCTAAGGTGTCCTATGACACCTTTGGACACACTTGAGCATTCAAATGTGTCAAAAGGGGTCATGTGGACTTCCTAGGGGTCACAATAGGCTTTATCTCACATTAGGACCCCTCGAAAGTCCCCGTAACCCCTTTTGACACATTAGATTGTTCAAGTGTGTCATAAGGGGTCCTATGGCCCCTTGGGATACACTTGAGCATTCAAATGTGTCAAAAGGGGTCATGGGGACTTCCTAGGGGTCCTAATAGGCCTTATCACTCGTTAGGACCCCTAGGAAGTCCCCGTGACCCCTTTTGACACATTAGAATGCTCAAGTGTGTCCTATGGGTTCCTATGACATCTTTGGACACACTTGAGAATTCAAATGTGTCGAAAGGGGTCATGGGAACTTCCTATGGCTCATAATAGGCCTTATCATGCATTAGGACTCCTAGGAAGTCCCTATGACCCCTTTTGACACATTAGAACACTCAAGTATGTCATAAGTGGTCCTACGGCCCCTTTGGATACACTTGAGCATTCAAATATGTCAAAATGGCTCATGGGGACTTCCTAAGGGTCTTAATAGGCCTTATAGCACATTAGGACCCCTAGGAAATCCCCATGACCTCTTTTGACAGATTTGAACGCTCAAGTATGTCCAAAGGCATCGTAGGACCCCTTAAGACATACTTGAGCATTCAAATGTGTCAAAAGGGGTCATGTGGACTTCCTAGGGGTCCTAATAGGCCTTATCACACATTAGGACCTGTAGGAAGTCCCTGTGACCCTTTTTGACACATTCAAATGCTCAAGTGTGTCCTAAGGGGTCTTATGATGCCTTCAGACACACTAGAGTTTTCAAATGTGGCAAGAGGGGTCATGGGGACTTCCTAGGGGTCCTAATAGGCCTTATCATGTGTTAGGACCCTTAGGAAGTCCCTGTGACCCCTGTGGACACATTGGAACACTCAAGTATGTCCTAAGGGGTCCTACGACACCTTCAGACATACTTGAGCATTTAATTGTGTCAAAAGGGGTCATGGGGTCTTCCTAGGGGTCCTAGTACTAGTTTCTAGGATAGATGATGACATCTACTTATTCAATATCATCAGACTACCAAAATTACAAGGGGTCCTAGTACACCTTATCAAATACATTATATATATAATATGTATTATATTTATATTATATACATTAGTATATATAATATGTATTAGTATATATATAATATATTATGTATATTATATACATTAGTATATTATAATACATTAGTATATATATAATATACATTATATATATATATATATATATATATATATATATATATATATATATATATATATATATATATATATATATATATATATATATATATATATATATATATATATATATATATATATATATATATATATATATATATATATATATATATATATATACATTAGTATATAATACATTCTAGTATATATATAATATACATTTTATATATTATATACCCCATTTTATATGTAAAAGTTCAATTTTTTCATTTTCTTCTACCCTTTTTTCATCTGCCTGGACATATTGGGTACCCAATTCTGAATTAGGTACCCAATTTTTTACTGGTCATATTTGACCAAAATATTCCCTATCCCCACAGACTAGACAAGCACAGGATTTCAGACTTTTTCACATGTTGCAGGAAAAAAAGAAGTGATTTGGGTCCCATTTTTTTGTTTTGTCAACTTGTGGTCTCACCATGGGAAGTAGCAGTTATCGAAAGGCTAAGCAGAAGAAGAAGGTGATGAATGAAGAAATTCAAGCATATAGGAAAAACATAGGGAAAATCACAGAAGAAGGAGAGAAGGTATGTTAAACATTAATCAAGGTGACCCCGTAAATGTAGTTGTAAGTGAAGAGGATGTTGAATTTGAAAATAATATGGAAATTAAGTTTGTGAATAACAATGTATGGAGTGAAGATGAAAATGTAGAGATGGAGAATGAAAATGTAGACTTGGGGAATGAAAATGTAGATTTGGGGAATGAAAATGAATGTAATGAAGATGAAAATGTATAGATGGAGATTGAAAATGTAGACTTGGGGAATGAAAATGTTGCACAAGAACCACATGAACGTTACACATCTCCAAATTATATGTGAAATGAAGTCCCTTACAATAAAAATAATAAATCTTCAAATTTGGGGCTTTCAAGAACACCTAAATGGTTAATTGAAATTGAGGAGAACATAATGAATAATTGGGAAGGAAAGAGGTCACGTGGAACCGTTAGGTTGTGGGCTTCAAGACTTTATGATTAAGTTTTTGGAAACAAGACATTGGTTGAGCAATGTCAAATTTTTGTGCAGTTGTTAAAGATGCAAAAGATGAGACCTGTGCTTGTGAAATTGAAGATTTGTGTGAATAAGAAAATGGATAGAAATGCCATTGTTGTGAAGAATCTTTTCAATGCTCGCAATAGCATTGGGAAGACTAGTATAGAAAAAAAAAAGAGAGTTGCTCGGAGGGTTATTACAACCTCCTTAGTAAGTCATCAGTTGAGAAAGGCTCATTTGATGAGACAAACTTGTGTTGACTTCAATATAGACCGTAAAACTTTGGGTAGAGCACTTGAAAGAAGAGAAAGACTTGATGATCTACTTCAAGTTGATACATGGGCTTATGGTGGGAGACGTCCACATTTTGATAAGAAGTTAACAGATGTTGTCAAGGATGAAATTCAACAATTTTGGGATGCTAACTCAAGAGTGTCACCAAATGTGAAGGATGTCTTGAAGTTGAGAGTTGGCAATCAAGACCACACTCCACATCCTAAACATTATGTGGAGGTAAGTCAAACAATGTTGTATAAAAAAATTTGTGAGACACATCCAACATTGAAAATATCACAAAGGTCTTTTGAATCCGTGAAGCCATTTTATTGTGTACCCCTTAAGATTCAGAATACATGTTGTTGCAAATATCATGTTGAGTTTTCAATTCATCATGAATTATTACGGTCCATTCATTCTACTTTTCATACTAATGAAATGATAGAGGATTGTGGTGCAAGTGGTCTTCCCAAATCATCAGGAGACTTGCTAGATCAATTTTTATGTCATAGAGATGATGGTTGTTTATTTTATAAAAAAGATTGCTTAAATGTCAAGTGCTCAGAATGTGGTGGCTTGTCCAAGTTTAGAACATGTTTTCATGAGGGTTTGGAACACAATTTTGGAAAGACACTCATCCAAAAAAGGGTATATGAAATAGTGAAATATACATTGAAGAGTGGAGGTGAAGGCTCTAGATGTGAGTTAGTTGCAAAATAACACAATGTTGCTGATTTTATCTCAGATTTCAAGACAAATATTTTTTACAAGTATGCAAGGCATAGTCATAGGTCTCAATGGTTTGATCAACAATTTAGGACATGTAAGGACACTTTCCCCATTGGAACTATCATATCCATTGTAGACTTTGCGGAGAACTATACATTGCAGCCCCAAAATGAGACTCAAGCTCAATATTACAATTCCATTCAGGTTGCTATTTTTGTACACATCACATATAAACATTCCCCTAATAGCACAAAAGATGAGCGAAAGATAATCAGAGAGTACCATTTTTATATGAGTGACGACAGGTCTCACTCTCATGAGTTTGTTCAACATTGTTTCCAGAACTATTTTGACTTCTTGCAGGGAAATGGTATTGCTATGGATAGGCATCTCATTTGGTCGGATAATTGCACTGGTCAATTTAAGAATGCTAGAATGTTTTATTGGTTGTGTAGAATGCATGTGGAGAGAGGTGTACCTCATATTTGGATTTTTTTTAGTCAGGGCATGGGAAAGGGGAGCATGACGGAGCAGGTGCGTGTGTGAAGAGAGCTCTAGTTAAGGAGAAATTGAGGATTTCAGGTGTTGTACTTCTTGATGCTTGTTCTATTGTTGCTTAGTGTACTTTAGCATTGTCACAGGGGGGACTCTTGATTCTATAGTGCGTAGATTATTTTGGTTGGTTGAGGAGGGAACTATAGGAGATAGATTGGATTGTCAAATAGTGAAAGACTCTTAAAAAATGCATTCATTCCAAAGCTCCAATAGTAGTACATGGACCATTTGGACATGAGAGTTGGCTTGTTTTTGCCCCATGTGTTTTCAGTATGATTGGGATCATTATGAGTCAAGTGAGTGGGTGGATACATGGGTTCCACAATATCTAACTCCTTTATCTTTGACACTCTCTATAAGAAATGATGACATGGACACTTTAGTTGAGTATGATCATCTTTAAGATCTTCTAAAGCTAGGAGATGTTTTTGCATTGGTTGCACCATAGGGGAATGATGAGAGGTCAGATTATTGGTTAGCATGTTGTGTACGAGGTAAATAGAAGCTTGTACAACCGATGATAGATGGTGATGGGTTCACATATCCTACTAGTTCAATTGTTGTTTCAAGAACATGGCTGTGAACATACATGATTAGAAAGAATGGAATTCCTGCATTTGAAGACTATGAGAAGCACAAAACTATTCTCATGTATTCACACCTTGTTATAGCAACAAATGTCAAGTTGTTAAAGCATCAAGGAAGACAAAAGACAAAAGAACTTTGGACTATTAGTACTGCTGATCATGAAGCACTATTGGAGACCCTGAAGCAAAGAGATGACCCTTCAGGAACACTTGACTAGGTAATAAGTTAACTTAGTGCATAGTTTTCTAAGTTTGTTAAGCTTAATTTCAATACATTAATTTCACCTTTCTTAGATTGTATTTTGAGTCAATAAACTTGGTTTTGTATGTGGATTGTAACTTGTGTAGGAGCACCTATGAAGATGCCTATGATCACCATGGATCCAATCAGCGATAGAAGGACAAAAGGATCCTTAATGGTTAATTGAGATCTTTTGAAACCTATAATGGAAATTTGTAACAATCAATTTGATTTAAAAGTTAAATGTCCTAGAAGTCTTGATAAGGACTTATGACCAAAATCATGTATGGGTGGCCAATAGTGCCAAGAAGGGATCTTACATGTCATTTACTTATGTCATTTGCATGGTTTGAATTCTTACATGTTTGATTGTTGTTTCTAATGCTTTAAGGATATTATTTTTTATCATTTCAAACAATCTATAGAAGTTAAACCTCAAACATAATAAGCTTCACAGTTCAAATTTCACAAGCTTAATCATGATTAGTTTCACAGTTCAAATTCCAAACATGCCACTAATAGTCATTGCAACGGAACTAGGTCAAGAAAAGAAGTGTGCATGCTTTACCATTTGGTTCTTCTCTTGTTTCAAAATGAAAACCTAGTTGTTTCCACTACAAACAAGGACATGTTCCCAAAGACTACTTACTCAATCTGTAAAATACAACTACTTGCAGGCTGCCCATTGTACCATAACGCATTGTGTGTTTTATGGTTTGCAATTGACGTGCTTTATGAGTTTGCACGGGAGAGTAAAAGGGTTAAATTTTTCGTTACTAAAAATGGTGTGGACTATAAGTTGGTGGTTCACTTTCATGACATTGTAAATGCCAGTGACAACCCCATTCTGCCCATGGAGTCACCAGAACACTCACGACCATGCTCGACCCAAGTGACCCCAAGGTGCACTAAGCACGATTGGGCAGCGATCTTCCAGGGCTCGTATCTTAGACCTTATGAGAGGTATCAACAAACTATTAGGTGCTACGAGATCATGTTTCTAAGGTCTACAATAACCTCTCTTGGTTTTGGGTGATTCAACTTCATTTGCATTTGGTAAGATGATCTCAGTCGATGTCAAAACTTGGAGTGAGGGTCAGTTGAAAGTGGCTCAGTAGTGTATCTTTCAAACCATTTGACATTTCATCAAACCGTCTACTCCATCAGCTCCGATTGGCCAGATAAACACCAGTGAAAACCCTGTTCCACCCACGGAGTCACCAGAATGCTCGCGACCACGCTCAACCCAAGTGACCCCAAGATGCACTAAGCATGATTAGGCAGTGATATTCGAGGGCTCATATCTCGGACCTCGTGAGAGGTATCGACAAACCATTAGGTGCTACAAGATCATGTTTCCAAGGTCTACAATAACCTCTCTTGGTTTTGGGTGATTCAACTTCATTTGTATTTGGCAAGATGATCTTATTCGATGCTAAAACTTGCAATGAGGATCAGTTGAAAGCAGCTCAGTAGTGTATCTTTCAAACCGTCTAACATTGCATCAAACCATCTTCTCCATTGGCTCTGGTTGGCTGGGTAAACACTAGTGACAACCCCATTCTGCCCATGAAGTCACCGGAACACTCATGACCACGCTCGACCCAAGTGACCCCAAGGTGCACTAAGCATGATTACGCAATGATCTTCTAGAGCTCGTATCTTAGACCTCATGAGAGGTATCAACAAACTATCAAGTGCTATGGGATTGTGTTTCTAAGGTCTATAATAATGTCTCTTAGTTTTGGGCGATTAGACTTTGTTTGCATTTGGCAAGATGATCTCAGTCGATGCCAAAACTTGCTGTGAGGGTCAGTTGAAAGTGGCTCAGCAACGTATCTTTCAAACCATCTGACATTGCATCAAACCATCTACTCTATCAGCTCTGGTTGGCTAGGTAAATGCCAGTGACAACCCTATTCTACCCACGGAGTCATTGGAACGCTTGCGACCACGCTCGACCCAAGTGACCCCAAGGTGCACTAAGCACAATTGGGCAGAAATCTTTCGAGGCTCATATCTCAGACCTCGTGAGAGGTATCGACAAACCATCAAGTGCTACGGGATCATGTTTCTGAGGTCTACAATAAACTCTCTCAATTTTGGGTGATTCAAATTCGTTTGTATTTGGCAAGACAATCTCAGTTGATGCCAAAACTTGTAGTGAGGGTCAGTTAAAAGTGGCTCAGCAGCGTGTCTTTCAAACCATCTGACATTGCATCAAACCATCTACTCCATTAGCTCTGGTTGGCCAGGTAAATGCTAGTGACAACCCCGTTCCACCCACAGAGTCACCGGAGTGCTCGTGACCACACTCAACCCAAGTGACCCTAAGGTGCACTAAGCATGATTGGGTGGTGATCTTCCAAGGCTTGTATCTCAGACCTCGTGAGAGGTATCAAAAAACTATTAGGTGCTATGGGATCATTTTTTCAAGGTCTACAATAATCTCTCTTGATTTTGGGTGATTCAACTTTGTTTGCATTTGGCAAGACAATCTCAGTCAATGCCAAAACTTGCAGTGAGGGTCAGTTGAAAGTGGCTCAGCAGCATATCTTTCAAACCATCTGACATTGCATTGAACCATCTACTCCATTGGCTCTGGTTGGCTAGGTAAACACTAGTGACAACCTTGTTCCACCCACAGAGTCACGGGAACGCTCCCGACCGCACTCGACCCAAGTGACCCCAAGGTGCACTAAGCATGATTAGGCAACAATCTTCTGAGGCTCATATCTCTAACCTCGTGAGAGCTATTGACAAATCATCGAGTGCTACGGGATTGTTTTTTCAAGGTCTAAAATAAATTCCCTTAATTTTGGGCAATTTGACTTTGTTTGCATTTGGCAAGATGATCTTTGTTGATGCCAAAACTTGTAGTGAGGGTTAGTTGAAAGTGGCTCAGCAGTGTATCTTTCAAACCATTTGACATTGCATCAAACCTTCTGCTCCATCGGCTTTGATTGGCTAGGTAAATGCCAATGACAACCCCATTCCTCCCACGGAGTCACCGGAATGCTCGTGACCACGCTCGACCCAAGTGACCCCAAGGTGGACTAAGCATGATTGGGAAATGATCTTCCAGGGCTCGTATCTCAGACCTCGTCAGAGGTATCGATAAACTGTTGGGTACAGGATCATGTTTCCAAGGTCTACAATAACCTCTCTCAGTTTTGGGTGATTCGACTTTGTTTGCATTTGGCAAGATGATCTCAATCGATGCCAAAACTTGCAGTGAGGGTCAGTTGAAAGCAGCTCAATAGCGTATCTTTCAAAGTGTTTGACATTCCATCAAACCATCTACTCCATCAGCTCCAGTTGGCAAGAAAATGCTAGTGACAACCCCATTCCACCCACGGAGTCATCGGAATGCTCACGACCATGCTCGACCCAAGTGACCCCAAGGTGCACTAAGCACGATTGGGCAGTGATCTTTCGGGGCTCGTATCTCAAACCTCATGAGAGGTATCAACAAACCAATAGGTGCTACGAGATCATGTTTCTGAGGTCTATAATAACCTCTCTTAGTTTTGGGCGATTTGACTTCATTTGCATTTGGCAAGACGATCTCAGTCGATGCCAAAACTTGTAGTGAGGGTCAGTTGAAAGTGGCTCAGCAGTGTATCTTTCAAACCATTTGAAATTGCATCGAATCATCTACTCCATCAGCTCTAATTGGCCAAGTAAACACCAGTGACAACCCCGTTCTTCCCATGGAGTCACCAGAACGCTCGCGACCACACTCGATCCAAGTGACCCCAAGGTGCACTAAGCACAATTGGATAGCTATCTTCTGGGGCTCATATCTCAGACCTCATGAGAGGTATCGATAAATCATTAGGTGCTACAAGATCATGTTTTTGAGGTCTACAATAACCTCTCTCAGTTTTGGGTGATTCAACTTCATTTGCATTTGGCAAGATGATCTCAGTCGATGCCAAAACTTGCAATGAGGGTTAGTTGAAAGTAGATCAACATCGTATCTTTCAAACCATCTGACATTGCATCAAACCATCTACTCCATCGGCTCCGATTGGCCAGGTAAATGCCAATGACAACCCCGTTCTACCCATAGAGTCACTGGAACGCTTGTGACCATGCTCGACCCAAGTGACCTAATAGCACAAGTGCTACATTTCTTTGTGCATTTGGTAAACCCCAATATGATGAGTTATATACATAGTGAATATATACATAGTATTGAAACAATGTAGTACTAAGTGGCTCAAGTGAGTATATATAATGATATGAAACATAAGAACATAGAAAATCTATAGAAGTTAAACCTCAAACATAATAAGCTCCATGAACAAGGTATTCCAGAGTAAAGAAAAACAAATGTAACTTCAACAAGATATTATTTAAATCATAATGATAATCATAGTCAAGATATAACTTCACCATTCAATTCCATTAACATGAATAATAAATATGTATACAAAAGATGACGCAAATATAACATAAAAATGAACATGTTCTATATATAGAAAGTATCAAATGTGTCAAAAGTATCTCCATATACAAATATGGCACATGCCATTTCAAAATGTCTACAAAATCAATGTTTCAAGGTGTACAATGTGGCATATATGCCATCTCAAAATGTGCCAAGTGGCATCTCTAAATGACCACAAAACTAAAACTATATCCTATGTTGTAGGGGGATCATCAAAATGTAGCCTCTTTGAAGAAGTGTTAGGCTCTAATTGATCCTGCAACAAAAATCGGTTCAAACCCAAGTTAGATTGCTTACGTTATATGATTTGCGCACACACACACACACACACACACACACACACAGATATATATATAATTGATAATTCAAACACTAATTTAATTAAAATTATAACTAAATACAAATATCTGTACTTGGCCTCTCAGTCTCCTACCATGATTAGGTGTCCTAGCATAAGTCCTTGGTAGCGAAGGGACCATGCCAACAATACCAACTCTGACCTATAAGTATATATTTACAATAATGAGATTAGTAGAGTGGTGCAACATAGAGTAATAAATCTACAAAATAGGACATGATTTGAACTAAAATTAAAAATTACATCTAGTGATCCCTCCTCTGGAATAGTGGGCTAGGTCAACAAAGATACGAAAGATTCTCGTGGGCCCTCCCTCACACTAGGAGTAACCTATGAGAGTAAAAATATTTTCAATTATATATAAATTTACTTCATCATAACAACCCTGGTTACAAAATACAAATAACAATATGTAAAAGTCTATGTACAATTGAACTATCACTCCGAATCAAGATGCCCGTTAGCCTAGGCTCCTAAACCTGTGTCAGAACATCATTGATAGCCAAACCCTATACAATAAATTCAAGTAAAATATTTATTACATACACACAAGTGGCATACATATGCATGCATAATTAATCTTAAACAATTAATTACCTTTCCTTTGTTGACACCTGATGAAGGAACCCCCTCATGCCCCCCACTGACATCGGTTGTAGTCTCCAAGAGTATAATAAAGATGACAATATATTAGTAAATGTATGAAATTTATTGCTCTAATTGATAGAGATTTAAGCATGTACACCAAATGATATAAAAAAACTAATGGGTACATAATTTATAATATACCGTATAGGCATCAAGGCCAAATGAAATGGCCGAAGCTATGGACTCATCCACTTGTCTCAAATCCTCCTGTGTCATCAACTGAACATAAATGGAAAAAATATATATACATAAGTGCATGCAATCATTAAAACTAATCTAAATAAATAAATTAAATAAGTCATGTGACAACTTTATTTATAATGTTTACTCTTATCATATCAGCAGGAGTCCATGGCTCTGCGTACACCTCCTGAGCACTCTCATGAAATGTAGATGCTCCATGAGGTGTTGCAGCCTCTGTAGCTGCATCTCCTATATCCTCCTCATCAATAACATACTGATATGTATCAACATCAGTAAGTGGTCTGAGGCACATATTCTTGCATATAATGCAAATATGGGGCTCACATACATGTGAACTCCAACAAGATGTCAATGCGCCAGCATCATCCACACCAGGAGGTAACACTGACTTGGTCTGCGTGATCAACTGATCACTCAGAAAATGAATGGCCCTAATAGTCTGTGAGGCAGCCTCTACAATGATATCGAGATGCTGCACTCGAGGAGGGGGTTCTACATCAGTGGGGGGACAAAGGTAGTGGCCTTTTTGCACTAGGCAAATGGCCTAGTCTGAGGAGCTCCTCCGCCTACGCCCATGTTGGGCCTCATACTCCAATAATCAACATGGTGACCAAGCACAAACTCAGCATACAATTTTTTTATGAAATAAAATGGGACATCCAAATTGCTATGGGGTGGTTTATCAAAAACCATCCACCAACGATCCCAAAAGTGTGTGCGCATTGCTTCATTTGTGCACCATTTTATTGATAATTTGAGCTTTTGGGGGTCAACTTGTATTCTAGTTTTAGGATTAACAAAAAGGGCAGCTACATCTTCCTTACTTATATCAAGGGCCGCAATCCCATCATGGTCAAGCCCGTCATCAAATTGGGCATGCATATCATCATGCCAATGAAGAGCAACATTATGTTGCTGCGTGAGTGTGTCAATATTTTCAACAATTGTATTTAGTGTGGCAAGCATGGGACCTAATGTAGGTATATTTTTTTGTTTTCGAAACCTCATATTGTGTTCAAATTATCTTGTATCAAATCTTCTAAAGATCAAGGGTTTTGACACGGGGGATTATTTTTGGGATCTTTATTTGGTGCGGGAGGGTTATTTTGTTCATTATTGTCATCCATGCTTGATTAAATAAAAAACATATCTAAATTTCAATATGATTTCATATATTATTACAAATATAAATACAAAACCCTATTTCAATGAAAAAAATGACATTTAGAATGAAAATGAAATAAAATAATCAAAATATACAAATAATTTACTTACCGAATATGTTGGGGAGTCGAGTTTGTTGTTGCCAAAATTAGATACCCAAAAATATATCATGTATATGATATTTCAAGCCGTTTTGCCAAGCAAAAACGTGAAGAGAAATGAGGAAAATGGCTCACGAGTTTCAAATTTATGCCACAGGTATTGGGTACCCGATTAGGCCTGTGCTTTGGTGGCAGGTTTTCCTAGGTGTACTGATACCCATGCCTACTAAAAAGTCAACAAGCATTTTCATGCACTTTTGGATGAGTGAAAAGTGAATATTTTTCACATTGCCACCTTTTGTCCCCTCATGATCTTGCACATACCTTGGTGACCGAGGACTACTGCTCTTAGGGGGAGCAGTCATCAGAATGGAAGGTCGTTTGATAATCATTTGGCATTATTGTCAAAGGGGGAGATAATCAGAGAAGCATTAGTCAACTGATAATATAGTATGAATTAGTGAACCGATAACATAGTATTGCCATCAATGCCAAAGGGGGATATTGTTGGCATTACTGGTAAGGATGAAATAGGTAAAGAGACCACCAATAATAATCAGTGGTGTTGTCATTGATGTATATGATAACAATGTCCAAATGCTAGGGAACCGGTGACACAGAGATGAGCAAAGTGAAGTCCAACAATGCATTTGAACAGAGTGTTCGGCATAGTACTAACTGTTCAAAGTTGGTGACCAGTGAAGACAATGACCAGAGTAGTGATCAGTGTAGACAAAGAACAAAGAAGTGATTGGTGAAGACATAAACCAGAACACTGTATAAGGAAAGGTGTAAACCGGCCTAAAGTAATCTTTAAGATATCATTGAGACCGATGTATGTCTATTATTTGTTGAGTCTGGTGAAAGGCATAGTTGTCCAAAGAAGATGGTTTTACTTAACAGATATTGAGGAGATTCTTTGATCGTATTTTGTTGCACAAATCATGGAGGATTTCCTATTAAGGGAAAGTATGTGACATGCATTTGGTATTTCCTTCAAAGTTTGAAACACGATTGGATGGTGGATTCATGGAGGATTTTCTATTAAGGGAAAGTATGTGACACACATCTGATGTTTCCTTTTAAGACTGAAACACGACTGGATGGTGGATTTACAAGAGATCTTCATGGGGATCGCAATGATAAAGAGTGGGAAGATCTTTTGAAATTGAATTTGAGTAGTCTGTGCTTCTTTCTCTCAATTGTACAACTGTCCTAAGCTTTGCATGAAGTGTATATATTCTTTAGTTAGCAAAGAGAATCATTTTCCATCATTCTGCCAAGAAGAAAGAGTGAAACAATACACTGATCAAAGCTATTGTAAAATAAAGGGAAAAGAAGAAGAAACTAAGAAAAGGAAGAGAGTGTGCAAGGAAGCACAGTAACTTGAGGAGAGCATACCAATGGTGCCCGGTGGTGACTCTTAGTGAGTAAAATAGTGATCTTATTAGGCTCTCTAAATCCATTTCAAAAGATCAACCTTTTTATTGATCTCCAACAATTGCAATAGCCAAATCTCAGTATCTGGGTGGACATTAATAGGTCCCTTGTACTAAATCCTTTAACAGGGTGACATCTAGTTGATGTTTTTTAGTCCTCTAATGAGGTAGGTTTTAACAAGCCTTATTCAAAATCCTTTAACAGGGTTGTACCGAACAGTGTGTTTGTAATCCTTTAACAAGGAAGGCTCTTCACATGGTGCACTTCAGAAGAGTGCAAAATTTGTGAGTTCCAACTCATACTGTGGTTTTCTCCCAATTTACATTTCTATGTGATATATCTGTGTTCTATGCTGCTGTGATTTTATGTTGTTTATTTCCTTTATAGGATATGTTTTGCATACAATAATACTTAGTTGATCAAAGAGTGACCTCAAGTTTTATTGGGTGTTGATTCACCCCTTCCCTCTCAGCACCAGTTGGGACTATCAGTTGCAAAAGAAAGAGATTATCAATCAAGAGCTATTTGAAGATATTGAAAATATTATAGAGCAAGGAGGTTAGCAAAAGTTATCATAAATTATTTTGGAACTTGAAAAATAATTTAACAATTTTGAGTCCTTGTCTCTCTACTATTTACTTGTCCTACTGTGTTATCATAAAAATTGATTCAAAATCTAATAATTTGGAAAGACAAGACAATGATGAAAACCAAGCTATCTAAAAAATAAAACCTATCAATTAGCCAAGTACAAATAAACAAGGGATTATTCCAAGGTTCCCTAGACCTTTAATATCATTTTAAAATTAGGATCCAGAACTAGCTAGGTTCATCTAGCCTGAGACTCGTAGTAGCAAGTGAACTCATGCAAAAAACTCCCCTTCACCTCAATAGGAGGGGAGACCACCTCAAGAGGATAAGTGGGAAAGAATACAACTAGAAGGATGAACCAACCAAGCACAAAAATGTATTTGAGAAACTATAGTCAAGAGAATAGCCTATAGAGTCACCACCATCCTCCATCTATAATAAGATCACTGTATCGATAAGGGAAACTCCTACTACAATAAGAAATAGGAAAGAGAATAGTAGAAATAGAATATGGGGTAAGTGCAAGAAGTTGGGTACCAATTTAGCGGAAGTCTTGTAGAATTCGAAGATGTTGCTTGAAGCGAGAACCTATTTTTAAAAAATGGGCACGCGATTTAGGTTTGGGAGCCCAATCCAAAATTCAAAAAATGGGTGCCCATTTTTTTTCAAAATAGGTACTTGTTTCAAAACGGGTGCCCATTTCTAATTTTTTTTAAAAAAAATTTTTATGACTAGAAATGCATTTTAACACTTCGCTTTTTTTTAAGAAATAGGTGCCCATTTTTTGAATTTAAATAATGGGCACTTGTGTTTTAAGATATGAGCGAGAAACACACATTTGCCTCAGATTTCATTTCAAACTAGGTTTGGTTTAGGCTTGGTGGAATCAAGCCTATGCCTTAACCTCTAAAAATTTGGTTAAGGCATTTGACTGCCAGATTTCTAACTTGTCATAATTTTTTGAGGGCCTTCATGATCGATTTTTTTTATGAAACAAAAACCCATTAGATTTCTCATTGTCCTGATTTCAAAAATAAAAATTTCATAGTGCTATGATTAATTTTACTATTTTTACATTATTTATTAGTTAAAAGTGGTACCTAAATGTAAAATAGTGAGGTTCACTAAAACTTTAATAACCTTTTTGTTTTTAGGATTTTTGGAGAATAAATTATATGACATTAATCTAAATACAATTCTCTTGAAGATTAATTTTTTTTTTTTTGGAAAAAATATGAAATTTTTATCAAATTATGGTGGTCGTACACTAGAGGTTTTGAAAATATATTTTATAGTCAATTAAAAATTAATTAAAAAAATAATATTCAATAAAAATATAATAAAAAATATGCTCATCAATATTTGGTGTCTTAGGTATATTTTCCAAGAAGGATTTGCAAAAATTCATTTATTTAGGTCAAAATATGGTGGTCGTACACGACTATGGTATGGTCCTAAAACAAACATTTTGAAAATATGGTTTTTAAACATTCCTAATAAAAATAAATTTATACTATGTGGGTATTTAAATGAATTACACATTTGAAAAGTAGACTCCTAGAACTACATTTTATATTACCAAAGTTTTTTGAGATGAAATCTCTAAGTGCCTTGAATTTAGATATCAATTGATGGGAAATTTGAAAAAAAGGGAAAACACTTCCACTTTTTGCCCAAAAGTGGGACTCAACTTCTTGCAGCCACCCTATGCCATTCCTAGAACATAAGTGCCACCATAAACCTCATCTTTATAGGGGAAATCCTAACCTCCATAGAAGCCACATAGTAAGGACTCCGACCAAGAGTAGAAGAATCCCAATAGAGAAAAGGGAAAAATATCCCCTACAAAACTTGAACCTAACAAAAAATAAATCAAAACCACCCAAAGCCCTTTGAAAATACCAACTTCAAATTGGCCATCAAAGTAGAGACAACAAAATAATCAGCACCAAAAAGGAATTTCGCGATATAAAATCCATGCATCTACTCCACATACAAAAACCAGAAAATATTAGCAATTTCTCTAGGCATAGAAAATAAGATTTCTTCAAAAATATAAATCTCTTCATCCTGAATCATCAAAAAATCTTTCTCTAAATCAAACAAAACTTGTATATCTACATTCATATACCACTATGTACTAGCAGACATCTTTTGTCACAAACATTATTCTCTTCTATATAATAAAGTGGTCAAACAAAGCTCGACACAAAAAAATCACTATACCAAACAACTCACTCACTCTAAAATAGGCTAAACAGATTTCACATATGAATTCTCAACCAAAAATAAATGAAACCCCTACTAAGGATGGAATCTATATCCATAAAGAAGGAATAGATGAATAAACAAAAACATCATCAAATCCTAATGAAGAACATGGTACCACCTATTCACCTACAAAAGGGTCACTAAAAAACATTTTCAAAGGCCTAGGACAAACATGACATCTAGAAAAGACAACAACAACTACAATTTTCATAACAAACATCACTATAAAAGAACAAAAAGTTGAATCCATTGTCAAGGCCTTCTCCTCCATATACCAACAAACATGGTTGTGAATACTAGGACAAATGAATACCCCAAAACAAGCATTTTTAATATAGGAAGGGTTAGAGTTGACAAAGAAATTAGAGAGGTCCATAGTATCCACAAACTCAAATAGGGTGCAATCATTTGGTAAACAACCTTTAGCCAAATCCCACAAAATTCTAACCTCCCATAAAAAATCTCTAAGCAGAGGAAGAAAGCCATGAACTAGATGTAGGGAAATAGAACCCCTAGTATTATTGGTGACTAGAAAATCTATAATAATTCCCAACTAAAGGAAAACAAGGGTGAGTAGAAATTCAAGCCTAAAAAGAAAGACTTGCATGAGAGAATTGTTTAGCAAGAACTTTTCCAACAACTCATCCAAAGAAAAACTAGGAGTTATATTAACTCAATGCTTGATAATGCTAAGGACTCTAGAGAAATAGAAAACTTCCCTGTTGTAACCATTCCACAAGACATAAGCACTACCCCTTTTATGCATCTTCACAACACTAACAAATACAAGCCAACAATACAGAGAAAAATATTAGGACACCACCCAATTGAAGGAGAGCATAGCGAGGCCTTTCCTTCCATTGAGAAAATATGAGAAACCATAACCTCCACTAAGGAACTAGAACCAACCAAGGGCTCAACAATAAACTGCTAAACGACCTAGAAGGGGGTCTTTCTAGCATCTCCCCCATCATCATCTATGTCACGCTTCGATTCACCTTGTTTAGATTTTCCTAAAACCTTAAGGATGCCTCTATTCCTACTTTGTGTCTTCATTTAGCTTGTCTACACATTTCAATGTTTAGAAAGAACTTTGATTAGTTTACTAATTTATTATTTTTTAGCAGAGAAGGATATAGGTTTTTGACCTTACAATCCAAGTTTTCCACTCGTTATGAGATGAGCTCTCTATAACCTTTTGAACAATGTGCTATAGACATTAGTCACCTCTTTGTGTTCTTTTCTCTCCATATTGATAAAGGAGGTTTATTAGAATATTGTTAGGTTAAGAAAAGGAGCAACTATACTATTCAATGTTGTGTAGAGTAGGAATGGTCAGCGCTCCCCTCGGGATTCATGGCATGGTTTAATAGCCTCCTATGTCTTCTATAAGTCTAGTAGTTGTATCGGGCATTAACAGGTCGATCTTTTGGTTCAACGACAACCACTACTTGTAACAAGTGGTATCAGAGCTTGGTCACAGGTTCAAATCCCCTCGGGTAACGTTGAGAGGGAGATTGTTGGCAAAATTGTTAGCGCTTCTCTCAGGATTCGTGACATGGTTTAACAGCCTCCTGTGTCTTCTATAAGTCTAGTGGTTGTATCGGGCATTAACAGGTCGATCTTTTGGTGCAATGACAACCACTACTTGTAACAGAGTTATGGACATAGCTCTTTGAATATTGACTGATTGTCAAAAAGGTGTTTGGTAAGTGTCTCTCCTACCTTTATTTTAAAAAAATCATTTAAAAAATATAAATTTTTTAGTTTGCATCATAAACAAAAGAAAAATAAAATTGAATGAAGAAAAGATTAGTTTAGAAATTTAATTACTAGAGATAAACATAAGAAAAAATAAGATAGAGGTATGTGGGTTTCCTATTTATATAGTTTTATATACTATTACAAATATCGCATGTTAATATACACACCTCAAAATATCCTCATAAACACATATGTTTCCATTATTAATTAAATTATTTATTATTTATTTAATCAATTAATAAGGTTCTTTTACTAGTATTTAAATCAATATTATTATTTATTTAAGTAATTCATTTTCTTTCCTAAAATTAAATGAATTCTTATTTATTTAATTAATCCTTTATCACATCCTATCTCTTCTATTTATTAAATACAAATATTTGTTTATTTTAAAAATTCCTAAATCCCATTCTTTCTATTCGAACCAATCACATGAACTCACATAGATCAACTCCTAAATTTTATCCTTGCACCACTTGTCAACATTCTCTTCATTTGACCTTTACCACTTAGCTTGTGTGTCCGATCAATGCACCTAGAAAAGTCAGCATACCTCTTCCACCTCTTAATCTTAGCCACTCATCTTCTAGTGCCTCTTAATGTCCTTCACTCCTATCAAAACCCTAATTCCTTTTTAATCTTATCCATTTATTTGTCACCTCTTAATCTCAACCGTTCGTTTTTATGTAGTTTCTATAAAAGACATTTTTTCTTCATTCGGAAATCAAATCCGTGAGAGCATCAACATCTGATCAAGACAATATCTTCGTTGATAGGAGGACAAGGGAATCAAGCATTTTATGAAGGTATTTGGTTTGATTTTATATTTATCTGGCATGTTTATTATGTTTTTACGAAGTAGTGTTCTCTTAGATCATGATTGAATGCTTAAATCGTCTTTTCTTATGGTTGGGTTTGATTAGATTTCAAATTTATAAATTTTTCAATCATAGTTATTTTGATTAAATGCTTATGGTATCTTTTCTTATGGTTAGGTTTGATTAGATTTCATATTTGCATGCAATTTTTCAATCAACATGAGTTAATTACTCAGAAAATTTTATATTATATAAATAGGAAAAGATTCAAATAATCATGTTTTGTAGTCAAAGTATTATTTATAATATTGAATTAGAATTCGTATAGAATATAATCTCATATCCAAATGTATAATTTATGTGTTAACTCTTGTCCATTTGAAAGAGATTTGTTAAATTAAAAACTTCTTTTTTGTTTGATAAGAAAACTGTTAAAATTAGCACTAGTTAGGCCATTCATATCCAGTAACCTCAACAAGAATCAACTCCATCATTTAACAGCATTTCAAAAATATTTAGCAGCAGCATTACAAGAGAACTAATAATGTTGTTTGATTATGCAGCCTATTCCGTGAAATATAGCTCTCCATCGGACCCAATTTCACAACTGTCAAAAACAAGTTTCTTGGCAAATTGGGCCACCAAGTAATCTGGTCTGTATTACATGAAACCAGATGCAATATTGATAGCAACACTCGCGTGTTTCCCGTTCCTGCCCACTGACCACTATAGATATTACATCTATCGTCTCCATAACCTTACTGATCTCTGACTGATAAAACAACCATATCCTTAAAATTAGCAACAGAAAAATTTCTGGCGCACCATTTGTTGCTTTTAAAATTTAAATGAACTATGAAGGGATAATCAAAGTAAAATCGAAGAACTCTGGTTATATTGTCGTTAGAAAAAATATCCCTAAGTTCTAATTGTACCTCAATTTTTTCCATTTCTAGAACCAGTCTAACAGAGCCATGGTAATGTTTTCTGAACAATTGAGCTCTCATTATCTTTCAACAAGGCTTTCTCACATTCAAATTTCAACACAAAAATAATAGATAGTCGAACGAGAATGAGCACTAATTGCTTAATGTTGTAATTTGAATGTCAGAAAATTTCGTTGAAGGCTAATGAGACCTCGGTTCTTCAAGAAATTTTATCATGGTGCTCTGTCAGATTGTTTCCAGAATTAGAAAAAGTTGAGCTCCAATTAGAACTTAAGGGTATTCTGTCTCAGGACAACGTCAAAAGAGCTCTTAGGGTTTTTCTCTGATCATCTCAGCATAGTTCATGTAAATTTTACAAGTGAAAAATGGTTTTAAGAAATTTTTAGGTGGCTAATTTTAAGAATCTGAAGATTTTATTCGCAGAGCCCAGCCAAGGCTATAAATATAATGCGTAATACCTAAAGTGGCCGATGGGCAGGATGGAAAACTTGTGAATGCTGCTATCAAGAGAACTTCTACTTTCTCTCCGCTAGCATATGGCGTACCTACCTCTCAATACAAGGATTACAGTAGCTGTGAAATTTTGGGAACGTCCAATCACAGACCCCTTTTTGAATGTGCATATGCTGAGGGTATTTGTTTGGGAAAATAGGCGAACAGGGAAGGACATTCGGATGATAATTGACGATGGTATTCTGGTTCCTCAGTCTCCAAGGGTTATTTTTTCTTCGGACGATAATTGGCGATGGTATTCTGGCTCCTCAGTTTCATTTCAAATGCGTTCCATTTCTGCAAGTCAAAGCTTTATTGGAAAATCTTATTGCACATTATGTTAGAGAGAAATTTCTGAAGGGCTTTCAGTTAGAAGAATCAATTTGTAAATTTGATATATTTAAGGGGATGCTCTAGTTGGAGGTTTGTTAGCTTCTAAACATTTGAGAAAGAAATCAGTTATGGCAAAGTTATATGGTGTCATGAAAAATATTCTGGTCTCTGGTAACTACCGACTTAGTGAAAAGGAATTGGATATTCTCTCTGATATATCATACCAGTTTACAGCCTCATTGTGCCTCGTCCTCTTCGAAGACCCAGTTTACTTGATTGTCAACAAGTACAAAATGGTGAAGTTCTGAAAGGTAAAACCAAAGTTGTGGATGGCCAGTTATTGCCGCACAAAGAATTGTTTAAAATTTCTCATGTTTTCATTTAAGATTCTCTGTCTTTTCTTACTACCTTTTTGGGAAAGTTTTTGCTTCCGCGTTTTAGGTCTTCTCAAAATCTATAACTTTTGGAGAATTATGGTCCGTGTCTTTTGAAATCCCTTTTTCTTTCTTCTCATTTAGAGTTTGTGGCTTACCTTTGCAATTTTTCTTACGTTTTGACATGGCAATTGACAGGAATGGCGGAGGAAGGATTCCCCAAATGATTAAATTTGAGACGTCTTGTCAATGAAAGCATTTTTTGTTAAGTTATCAAGACTATTCACTTCTTTCTGAGGATGGAGTTCAACAATTTTGGACTTCAAATGAAAGAATTCGCAGGCACAGAAAGTTCATAATATTACTTTTGTAACTGACGGATTAATGCTTCGACTTATTTTAACTTAGTTTAGTTAATATTGATGCTATTGAAGACACAGACGTGTATCAGAATTGCAGTACACTTTCAATGATCAAAGTTAATGATATTTTGTATATGTAAATGTCATTACAAATTAGTAAGAGTTGTTTCCAGTGCATCTATCTATCTTCAAAATTACAATGAGAAATTCTATTACATTATAATGGATATTCCTACCCTGTTTCTCAAATCCGGCCTGCCAGAATTTGATAGAAAAAAAGCTTTGTCCAAACATTTAAAACGTAATTGGACAGGCAACGATAGATTCAATAATAAACAGCGAATAGCTAAATCTGTACAATACAATTTCTCTTTATTTTCAAAAATTACAACTAACTTGATAGAATTTCTTCTAGATGTATACAGATAATCCTACAGAATTTCTCTTTTTTATCTTTCACAATCTCAGCAGACTAAGATAAAGCCATAATGGGGGCTTACTGGTTTTTATTCCAAAGCTCACAAAAAGGTTTGAAGAGCAGTTTATATGATTTTGGAACTAATCCCAAGTACTCCCGTTATGTCATTCCTTGTTCATCTTCCTTGTACGCAAACGGTTTCAAACTCTTCTGTTGTCATATTTTATTAGTTCCTGCCTACGGCAGGATATGCATCCGTTCGATGCAAATAGATAATTAATTCAGCTAATAGCATTTAAAGATTTTTATGTTTATACATTTATGCATATTTTAAAATTTTTTAAAAAGTTAAAAAGTTAGTTATCTTTATTTCTATTGGTTGAGAGTAAAAACAGTAAGGGGAAAAATAATTTTTATTACAAATAAATTCATAAATTTTCTAAACTTCTTCTCAAAGTGAATCTTTTTGGAAGCCTAGAAGCTTCTCCCCAATTTTTGGAAGCCTATTTTTGGAAGCGTGGAAGCTTCTGGTGAGTCCTTGCTAAACTTAATTCTAGAAATTTCCTCTCCTGACATTGATTTCATTGTGCTTCAGATGCAAGGTCCAAAACCTGGTTATTTCGATGCAGACCATAAGAAATTCAGCAGGCAGAATAACATTAAAACTGAGAAAATTATACTTAGAACTTGAATCCTGTACAATAAGATCATTGATAATCTTGCACAGTCTTTGACACTTTTTTTGGTTGCCATATATAACACTTGTCTCTGCCCTGTTTCAGTCTGCAAAAAGTAATATCGTGGAGTAGGGTTTTTTTTTTCAAATCAATATGATATTTTTGAATCAAGGCAAGCAGAACATTTTTGCTGGCTGAGATTACCTTCTAATGTACTTTATTTTGTGATTTGGTAGGGACTAAGGGAATTAAGGTTTTATACGATGGCAAATCCTAGGGTTTTCTTTGACATGTCTGTCGGCGGCACACCAGCGGGATGAATCGTGATGGAGCTATTCGCAGGCATGACACCGGAGATGGCGGAGATGGCAGAGAACTTCAGGGCACTCTGGATTGGTGAGAAGGGCATGTCAGGCAAGCCCATCCATTTCAAGAGCTCCTCTTTCCACCGGGTCATCCCTGGCTTTATGTGGCAGGGGAGTGACTTTACCGATGGAAATGGCACCGACGATGAGTCCATTTATGATGAAAAGTTCATAGACGGGCCGTGAGTCCATTTACGGTGTAAAGTTCACAAATGAGAGCTTCCAGAAGAGGCACATTGGCCCTGGCATCCTGTCCATGGCTAACGCTGGGAAGAATACCAATATTGGTTCCCAGTTCTTCATCTGCATTGCCAAGACTGAGTGGCTAGATGACAAACATGTCCAGGTCGTCGACGGTATGGATGTCCTTCGTACCATAGAGCAAGTGGAGGTTTCATCATTAATCTGTATGCAATTTCATTGTAGGGAAATCTATAATATTTCAAATATGGTTCATAGTGTTCTATCTTCGTTGATTGTCTTTCTTGAACCCACTAAAAAAAGAGGCAAGAGTGGTAATATTTTGGGTGGGTGTTAAGTTGCTTATGTTTTTGGTGCCTTCGAATCACAAGCTTTGAAATTTCCCAAATCTTTCACCATTGGAATTATATTTTCTACTGGCTGGTGATGCAAAAGAAAATGACCGTGCATTGAAAGGAGAAATCAATGCTGGCTCTAATGAGTAATCTAGAATGTACATCTATCCAACAATCCGTAGAATTTGCCAAATATTTCAACTAAACTAGCTATGCTATCACAATGAAAAATGCCTAGTTTTGAAAGCATATTTGCCCCAGAAAACATTTTTGCAAAAACATGAACCATGTGCCATCCATTACCCAAAACTCCTCATAACTAGATTTACATATAATACGTGTGTCTCCTTATTTATTTACTTACCCTGTTTTGCTTGGCATATCAATCCATGTAATGGTGCCAGTACGCTTGGATATTCTGCTAAAAATACTTTTAAGTTGCAGTAAAATACTTTTGAAGAGATACTTGAAGTTGATATTCCTTTGTAAGTTTGTAACACATGCAGCATAGTTAAGGCAATTTAAAAAACCCTTTGAATTTACTTGGTTATCTCTTGATTAAGTACCAGAACAAGGAACGATGCTGACAACAATTCTTAAGGGATACTGAATAGTGAAGAACTTCTCATATTAGGAAGAGATTTCCATTTAATACTCATATCCCATTGAAATGGCTGTGACAATCCATTAGTTGAAACCGTACAAAATGTTCAGAATGGAACCCTCAACATTGAGATGATTCCAAGAGAAAATTGCTTCAATGATGCCCAACATAATTCAAGTTTGTGCTGAATCTATAAAATCAGAAATTAATCGTCACAACATCCCCATTATATATGGTGTACATGTCTTAGACACCTCCACCACCGTACATCATTCCAAAAAATGGCAAGAGCTTTGTAAGCCATGCTCTAGATTTGTGCAAGATGTAGTAAAAATTTTTAGAAGAAAAAAATAGTAATACCACAACAGTACATGTCAACCAATCTAAAGTAGTGTTTCCCTGATTAACAATCATGTCTTCTTGCCAAAGTCTGCACTCTACATGCTTCATGCTTCATTATGAAATATAGAAATCCTTTGTGCCCGATGATTGCAGATAATTGTCATTTCAAAAGATTGGTCTGCTACTTTGAAGCTTTATCAGAAGAACATTGTAGAACCACAGTAACAATGCAATAGACAAAAGCCTCTTGCAAAAGACAATGAACAAACTAGCTCCTACTTTCCCCTATCTACTATTTTTTCTGGCGAGATGTCTTTTTCAAACTACATTAAAAGGATTGTATGCATTAAACAAAATATTGAAGCCAAGGCAACACAAGTGTGTTGCATGCAAACTGTGCAAGCAATCAACATGCCAGGTACAAAGCTCCCAACAATAGGTGGCATTTATTCAAGGATTGTAAGGTAACTTCTTAATAAATTTTATTTTCTATTATCTTTTGGTTTTAAAAAATTAAAATTAAAAAGTTGTGTTGTACAATATTTACAATTTCAAATGATATATTATAATGTTTTTTATTTTTCCTTTCTAATTTGTTTATAAATATTTTAGTTGCTTTTCTAAATTTTTTAAGTCCGAAACAAATCTGCCACATCTGGTGTAGAAATATATGAAGTAAAAATACTATGGTTGTTTCTACGTGATTCTATAAATTTCTATATTATCAGGCCACATAAATCCTTTCATGTATTCCAACTTTGAAGGTTGTAGTATTAAAATAGTTTACATCCTTTTGCAGGAGATTGAACTAGAAAAGTTCATTACTCACGAAACCCTTGTCTGATATCAACAAGGCATTTGATAACATGATGAAAGGAGAGGGCTTAATATGCATAATTACTATGGAAGATTAGACAGAGGAATGTCTGAGCAGTGTGGGAAGTTTTGGTGTTGTATACTTCCAACATAGATTTTTGGAATTTATAGGACTGGATTAAAAAAAATCTGCCAGTGATCAGTAATGTTGGTTGTCACTATTGTTACACTCTCTACAAACGTTTAGCTTTATAATTATTCAATAAAAGATAAGGTTGTGTTACTTGGTTACATTCTTTCTAAATGTTTAGTCTAAGAACTTGTCAAGTAATAGGTTTGATATGGGTTTTCCTGGGGTAATGTTTCAGTTGTCACTAGCTGAGAGTTTAGAGTTTAGACTTGGTGAAGGGAAATTTATCAAGATTACAGAAAGGAAAGTTTAGAGTCTTCTATAATACAAAATCTTAAGAATCATAATCGTAAAGGTAGTCATTTTTGTAATTACAAAATCAGAGATTTTGGTTGAACATATAAAACTATTTGTCAAAGACATGTATGTAAATATATTTTTGATAATCATTTGGCAAACCCATTTGACAATTAAGTCTACAAACATTAAAAAAAGTGAAATCAAAACAATAGATAAAATTAAGTCTACAAACATTAAAAAAGTGAAATCAAAACAATAGATAAAAGCATAAATCTTGAATGGACAATCTTCAAAACTCAGCATAATTACGTTTTGGGTTTAGTTCTACAATATGCTATAGCCAAGGTTCTCCAATAAATCAAAACAATACATAAAAGCATAAATCTTGAATGGACAATCTTCAAAACTCATAATATAATTACTTTTTGGGTTTGGTTCCGCAATATGCTATAGCCAGTGTTCCCCAATAGGCATAATCTTTGAACACTCATAATGTGGAGATATTTATCTTAATGTTTGAGTGCTTGTATATCATTCGAGGAAAGCTTTGTTCCACACAATAATGTGAAAACCATAGCGTGATCCATGACCATCAGTTTGGTTTTTTGGCCCATTTTGATAGGTCTTCTTTTAGTGCCTGAAAATAAGTAAATATTTTTTTCTATTTACTTGAAAGTCAGATTTACGATTTGATTTTAATGATGATCTATTTATAAAAATAGTAAATATTGAATATTAGATAAATCAATTAGCTGAACAATAGATAAAATGAAAATGAGAAATTGAAAGCTTCAAATAAGTCATCTTATATCTATATGATATAGGTCTGCTTCATAGATGAGTACTACCATAATTAAGTCATAATCTTTATTTTTTCAAAGAGACAATTTTGTGATCATATGTAATTATAGAAAAAGATAAAAATAAGTTTTTTTTGATGATAGAGTATTCATTTAAAGTTATTTTCAATTTATAAGTCACAAGTCTTATAATTGATAAGAAAAATATTTATCCATAATGTTAAGAGTTTCCTTTTTAAATGAGCATCAACCTAAAGTCAAAAATCTTATTTTTTAAATATAGAATTTATATTATAATTGTTTGTCAATTGTTATTTCACTTCCTTACATTTTAGTGTATCATTTTTAAAATTTGACACTAATAAAATTGATTGAACACTTTTAAAAGCATCATTCTATGACTTAAATATTATTATGTGAAATTATATTAGAAGGGAAAGAAATCATGCTATTGATTTATTAGCTAAATCAATCTCTATCTAGAATATTGTACTCAAGAGTCATACCATAACTATGGAAGATAAGCCAACAAAGTTATAAGCATTAAAAACCTTAACCATATCACCATAATCATGTCATGAAAGGCGTGTTTTCATACTTTAGGTGTCTTTATAATCTAATATGAACTCTCCTCCAAGAATACCTTATTCCAAAGAGAATATTATAAAATTAAATAATTTACTTTCACTTACAACTTACAAGGTTTATTGGAGTGCTATGTTCTCTATTGCAACAACCTATACTTTATGTAACTTTGCATGTATTTTATGTTTGGAAGATTCATGTTTGTTCATGATAGTCTAATTTAAAATTGAGATATATTGTACACAAGTTGTGGAGAGTTGTTTAGCTCTTTATATTTAGTGGCATCCCCCAAGCTATGTGATTTATTTAATGCTCTACATTATCACTATTGTTAGAGGTTTTCATAAATGGCTAATATGATAGCATCAAAATGGAAGTTTCACACACTGCAAAATTATCATATTCAGAAAGTGAGCATGCAATGCTTGTTTTTTTGTCAAATATCTTATGGTTGACTTTGAATGAGACTCAACCTAGCTCAACAAGGAGTACAAGAGATTTATACATTGGGCCAAACGTGATGAGACAATGAGATCAATAGAAAGGGATGCAAATCTGCTTCTACCTATAGAGATTTGATTTCACTAACTAATCCAAAAAGATATTGGAGTTTATCCATACCTCTTTTGCTGTAGTGCAATCTTTGATATAGAAGAACTTGGAATCTAAAGGAGTATAATCCTCTTTAATTTATTTTTTTAAATATGGCATTTCCCTTTTAAATATGCTTTCAAATCTACACTTGTCATTGAGAATCTCAACAAAGCAAGGATATGGCTATCTAACTATATACAACTGGAGAAATTTAAATAAGAGAAGTCATTTTAGGGAATGATTTTTTTCCAAATTATTTAGGTGTCCAAACATTCTCAAAGAATATTCTTATTTTCTTTTCTTCAATTTTTAACAAGCACATATCATTGAATTATCATAATTTGATATTAACTTTCATGAGAGGACTTATAAACATAAAGTTTTATTATTGTGCTAAAAAATTTCTTAAAAACACAAATAACTAATTAAAAATAATTTAGACACATTTCATTTCTTATATTTAAACTATTACTTATTTAATTCATATTATACCTTTTTAAACAATAATCTATAAAAAACTTTGACATAATAAAATTTAAAAATGTTAAATCATTAAATAAATTTATATATTAACATATATTTATCATTATTTCTTTCTAATTAATGAAAATTATATTTTTAATACTTTTCTCTATCTCATCTGACCCCACTCAATAAGATAATTTAACCTTTTAATTATCAAGGGACAAGCTTTCTCTCAATCCTACCATGCAAATAATTCACTAAGGGCAACAAAGAATGTTATGACAAAAACAACATAAAAATCCAAAAACATGGCAATTGAATAATGCCTAGTCATAAGGGGTGTTTTAAATAATTTTTAAATTAAAATAGGGAACCCAACAGAAAACTCACCTCTCCAAATCTCTCTATCATAATATCTATCCCCATCTCTATAAATTACTTCATATCTCTATCTTTATATTTATTTTTCCCTCTCATACTCTCTTGTCTCTCCCTCTACAAATATTTATCTATTACATGTCTTTCTATATCTTTTAATTCTCTCTCCATTTCTCCTCTCCTTTTTAATTTCCATTCTCATCTTTATATCCCCACTTACCTTCCTCTCAAACTATTGGCAGGAAGTTTGACGCATTACGTCTCTTGTTATTTCTAAAAGCAATGGTACAAGAATTGTTGTACTTTAAGTCTTTATTTTTTATTTTATTATTTTTTGATTTTAACCCAAAACTTGTCTGTACTTTCACTCAGACTTGAACAGGGTACAATATTTCTAATTTTTGAAATCAAGTAATCTACTTATTAGTACTACTATGGAAAAGAGCTACTATGGAGATATGTATTTTATGCTCTTTGTAGATGACTTTTCAAGGATGATATGGATGTTGTTCTTGAAAGAAAACTTAGAGGCCTTCCATATGTTTAAAATCTACAAGGCCTGAGTGGATAAGGAGATCGATAAAAACTTAAAGTGTCTAAGGTCGGACAGAGGAGGTGAGTACACCCTCTCAAGAGTTCATTAGCTACTATGAAGAACAGGGGATAAAAGGAAAATGTCTGCACCAAGAACCCCTCAACAAAATTCAGTCGTTGAAAGAAGAAACAAGACTCTGGTAGACTGTGCAAGGACTTTGATGATTCAGAAGGTTATACCTCATCCATTCTGGAGAGAAGAAATAAGAACTATTGTATATACATTGAACCATGTCCAGTTAAGAAAGGGACCGGTAAAATGCCATATGAGATATGGTTTGGTCATACACCCAGTGTAAGTTATTTCAGAGTATTGGGGAGCAACTGTTACATCAAGAGAGATGAATACTCCGGTAAGTTTGAGCCAAAGGGTGATGAAGAAATATTTTTGGGTTACTCCACAAAAAGTAAAGCCTACCGGTGCCTGAAAAAAAGGACAGGAAAAATAGTGGAGAGTGCAAACGTGAAGATAGATGAGCATTCGAAATAGAGTGATGAGATCAGTCAAGGTAAATCTGATAATGACCAAGGCTATGACTTCAATGACCAAACAAAATTCAATGAAATCATAATTATTGATGAAGGAGAATAGGTAAACAAACTGATGGATCATGGTAATGTGTCTGAGCAAGGAAGGGATCAAAACATAAGACCAATTGAAGAAGGTGAACAAGAAGATGTTCATGATCATGCTGGAAATGTTTCTCAACCAAAAAGAGAAGACCAAGATCACCAACTAGTTCTACCAAGGTATGTCACCTATCATTCCACTGATAACATTATTGGTGATAACATGACAACATTCTAACCAAGAGAAGGGCTAGAGAAAGTACTTGTCTAATTTCTAGCATAGAGCCTAGGACTACAAGAGAAGCTCTGGAGGATGACAACTGGGTCAAAGCAATGGAAGAGGAGCTAGAGAAATTAGTAAAGAATGAAACATGGACTCGTGTACCCAGACCCGAGGACAAGAATGTTATAAGCACCAAGTGGATGTTTAGAAACAACCTGAACGAATAAAGAAAGGTGGTTAGGAACAAAGCAAGGCGAGTCTGCAAAGGATACATAGAGGAAGATGGACTAGACTATGGGGAAACCTTTGCACCAGTAGCAAGACTAGGAGTAAGAATTATGATCGCCTCTGCTTCCCATAAAAGGTTTAAAGTATATCAAATGGATGTAAAATATGCATTTTTGAATGGTAACTGCAAGAGGAAGTATATATAGAGCAGTCGAAGGGCTTCTCATCCACAAAGAAAACTGATATGGTTTGCAAGTTGAAGAAGGTTCTCTATGGACTGAAGCAAGCCCCAAGAGCTTGGTATGAAAGATTGCAGTCATACCTCCTATGCGTAGGATTCACATGAACAGGTGACAACAACAATCTATACCTTAAGACAGGTAAAAAAGAAGGAAATTGGATTTCTAAAATATTTGTGGATGATATCATCTTTGGAGGCGATGATAAAATGAGCAAAGACTATGTTGAAGAAATGAATAAAGAATTTGAAATGTCTATGTTTGGTGCAATAAGATTCTTCATAGGCCTACAAGTCCATCAGCTCAGTAAAAGTATATTCATATCCCAATCAAAGTATATTAGAGAGACTCTTAAAACATTTGGACTAGAAGAATCTAGACCGGTTGGTACACCAATGATAACTAACTACAAGTTATCAAAGGAGGATGATGCCAAAGAGGTTATTGAGACACTCTACTGATCAATGATTAGTAATCTTCAGTATACTATGCACAGTAGACCGGACATTGCACATGTAGTAGGTATTGTAGCAAGATTCTTTGCAAATCCAAAAGAGACACATTTGATAGCAGTAAAGAGTATCTTTAGATATCTAAAGGGGACTGAAGAGCATGGTCTCTGGTTTCCTCACAAAGGAGGTCTTGAGGTAAAAGTGGTCACTGATGCAAACTGGGCCGGTAGCATTGATGAAAAAAGAGCACAAGTGGAGGTGCATTATTTCTTGGAGAAAGGATTGTGTCATGTACAAGCAAGAAGAAGAAATATATTTCACAATCCACAACAGAGGTTGAGTATGTAGATGCAGCTATGAACTGCACAAGTGATCTGGATAAAACAAATATTAGAAGGAATCCAAGAATAGGTCCCTGAACCAATAGCAATATTTTGTGACAGCATGAGTGCAATCAACACATCCAAAAATCCTGTTATGGACTCAAAGATGAAGCACATTGCTATAAAGTATCACTATCTAAGAGAGAAAGTGCAGAACAAAGAAGTTAGGCTGGAATATGTTTCTACAAAAGAACAACTAGTTGACATATTCACAAGGCCTTTACTGAAAAATAGCTATGAATATCTCAGATGTAAAGTAGGGGTAATTCCCCTTCATGATCTTTAGTAAAAGGACAAAGGAGGTCATCAATCCAACAAGTGCAACAGTTTCATCTAAACTGGATTGGTGACCGAGGACTACTTCTCTTAGGGGGAGAAGTCATCAAACTGGAAAATCATTTGACAAGCCTTTGGCATTATTGTCAAAGGGGGAGATAATCGAAGAAGCATTAGTCAACCGTTAACATAGTATGCACTAGTGAATCGATAACATAGTATTGCCATCAATGCCAATGGCGGAGATTGTTGGCATTACCAGTAAGAATTCAACAGGTAAAGAGACCATTGGTAATAATTAGTGGTGTTGTCATTGATGTTTATGATAACAATGTCCAAATGCTAGGTAACCGGTGAAATAGAGATGAGCAAAGTGAAGTCCAATAATGCATTTGAACAGAGTGTTGGGCATAGTACTAACTATTCAGAGTTGGTGACCAGTGAAGACAATGACCAGAGTAGTGATTGGTGTAGACAGAGAAAAAAGAAGTGACTGGTGAAGACAAAGACCAAAACATTGTGTAAGGAAAGGTGTAAACCGGCCTACAGTAATCTTTAAGATATCATTGAGACCGATGTATGTCTATTTTTTGTTGAGTATGATGAAAGGAATAATTGTCCAAAGAAGATGGTTTTAGTTAACAGATATTGAAGAGATTATTTGACCATGTTTTGTTGCACAAATCATGGAGGATTTTCTATTAAGGGAAAGTATGTGACACACATTTGATGTTTCCTTTAAATTTTGAAACACGACTAGATGGTGGATTCATGGAGGATTTTCTATTAAGGGAAAGTATGTGAAACACATCTGATGTTTCCTTTTAAGACTGAAATATGACTAGATGGTGGATTCACAAGAGATCTTCATGGGGATCACAACGACAAAGAGCGGGAAGATATTTTGAAATTGAATTTGAGTACTTTGCGCTTCTTTCTCTCAACTATATAGCTGTCCTATGCTCTGCATGAAGTGTATATATTCTTCAGTTAGCAAAGAGAATCATTTTCCATCAGTCTGCCAAGAAGAAAGAGTGAAACAATACACTGATCAAAGCTATTGTAAAACAAAGGGAAAAGAAGAAGAAACTAAGAAAAGGAAGAGTGTGCAAGGAAGCTTAGTAACTTGAGGAGAGCATACCAATGGTGCCCAGTGGTGACTCTTAGTAAATGAAACAGTTATCTTATCAGGCTCTCTAAAGCCATTTCAAAAGATCAACCTTTTTATTGCTCTCCAACAATTGCAATAGCCAAATCTCAATATTTGTGTGGACATTAATAGGTCCCTTGTACTAAATCCTTTAACAGGGTGACATCAAGTTGATGTTGTTTAGTCCTCTAACAAGGTAGGTTTTAACAAGCCTTATTCAAAATCCTTTAACCAGGTCGTACCTCACAGTGTGTTTGTAGTCCTTTAATAGGGAAGGCTCTTCACAAGGCGCACTTCAGAAGAGTGCAAAATTTGTGAGTTCCAACTCATAGCGTGGTTTTCTCCCAATTTAGGTTTCCATGTGATATATCTGGTGTTCTATGCTATTGTGATTTTGTGTTGTTTATTTCCTTTATAGGATATGTTTTTCATGCAGTAATACTTAGTTGATCTAAGAGTGACCTCGAGTTCTATTGGGTGTTGATTCACCCCTCCCCTCTCAGCACTAGTTGGGACTATCAGTTGCAAAAGAAAGAGATTATCAATCAAGAGCTATTTGAAGATATTGAAAATTATATAGAGCAAGGAGGTTAGCAAAAGTTATCATAAATTATTTTGGAACTTGAAAAATAATTTAACAATTTTGAGTCCTTGTCTCTCTGCAATTTACTCGTCCTACTGTGTTATCTTAAAAATTGATTCAAAATATAACAATTTGGAAAGACAAGACAATGATGAAAACCAAGCTATCTAAAAAATAAAACCTATCAATTAGCCAAGTACAAATAAACAAGGGATTAATCCAAGGTTCCCTAGACCTTTAATATCATTTTAAAATTAGGATCCAGAACTAACCAGGTTCATCTAGCATGAGACTCGTAGTAGATAGAAAACTCCTCATGCAAAAAACTTCCCTTCACCTCAATAGGAAGGGAGACCACCTCAATAGGATAAGTGGGAAAGAATACAACTAGAAGGGTGAACCAACCAAGCACCAAAAATATATTTGAGCAACTCTAGTCAAGAGAATAGCCTATAGAGTCACCACCATCCTCCATCTGTAATAAGATCACCCCATCGAAAAGGGAAGCTCCTACTACAATAAGAAATAGGAAAGAGAATAGTAGAAATAGAATATGGGGTAAGTACAAGAAGTTGGGTACCATTTCAGTGGAAGTCTTGTAGAATTGGAAGATGTTGCTCGAAACAAGAACCCATTTTTAAAAAAAGGGCACCTAATTTTAAAAAATGGGCACTCGATTTTAAAAAATGGGCACCTGATTTAGGTCCGAGAGCCAGATCCAAAATTCAAAAAAATGGGTGCCCATTTTTTTTCAAAACGGGTATCTGTTTCAAAATGGGTGCCAGTTTCTAATTGTTTTTAAAAAAAATTTTATGACTAGAAATGCATTTTAACACTTTGCTTTTTTTTAAAGAAACATGTGCCCATTGTTTGAATTTAAATAACGGGCACCCATGTTTTAAGACATGAGCAGGAAACACGCATCTGCATCAGATTTGATTTCAAACTAGGTTTGGTTTAGGCTTGGTGGAACCAAGCTTGTGCCTTGACCTCTAAAAATTTGGTTAAGGCATTTGAATGCCAGATTTCTAACTTATCATAATTTTTTGAGGGCCTTCATGATCAAATTTTTTTACGAAACAAAAAACTCATTAGATTTCTCACTGTCTTGATTTCAAAAATATAAATTTCACAGTGCGATGATTAATTTTACTATTTTTACATTATTTATTAGTTAAAAGTGGTACCTAAATGTAAAATAGTGAGGTTCACTAAAACTTTAATAACTTTTTTGTTTTTAAGATTTTTGGAGAATAAATTATATGACATTAATCTACATACAATTCTCTTGAAGATTAAAAAAAAAAGAGTTTTGAAAAAATATGAAATTTTCATCAAATTATGGTGGTCTTACACCAGAGGTTTTGAAAATATATTCTATAGTCAATTAAAAATTAATTAAAAAAATAATATTCAATAAAAATATAAGAAAAAATATGCTCATCAATATTTGGTGTCTTAGGTATATTTTCCTAGAAGGATTTGCAAAAATTCATTTATTTAGGTCAAAATATGGTAGTCGTACACCGCTATGGTATGGTCCTGAAACAAACATTTTGAAAATATGGTTTTTAAACATTCCTAATAAAAATAAATTTATACCATGTGGGTATTTAAATAAATCACACATTTGAGCAGGTAAAGGCTAGAGACAACCCCATTTTGACCACAGAGTCACTAGAACATTCGTGAACATGCCGGACCAAAGTGTCCACAAGGTGCACTAAGCACAATTGGGCAGTGATCTTTTGAGGCTTGTATCTTGGACCCCATGAGAGGTATTGGCAAACTGTTAGACAATATAGGACTGTGTTTTTGAGGCCTACAATAACCTCTCTCCATTCTGGGATAGTTGAATTTTTTTGAATTTTCCATGCAAATCTCACTTGACGCCAAAACTTGCATTGAGGGTCAGTTGAAAGTTGTACCGCTAGGTTTCTTCCAGACCATTCATCCTGGTACCAAATGGTCTACACCATTAGCTCCAGTTGGGTGGGTAAATGCTAGTGACAACCCTGTTTTGACTACAAAGTCACTAGAATGTTCGCGAACATGCCAGACTAAAGTGTCCCCAAGGTGCACTAAGCACAATTGGGTAGCGATCTTTCAAGGATCATATATTGGACCTCGTGAGAGGTATTGGCAAACCTTAAGATGCTACATGACTATGTTTTTTAGGCCTACAATAACCTCTCTCCTTTCTGGGAGATTCTAATTTTTTTGAATTTGGCACACCAATCTTGCTTGATGCCAAAACTTGCAGTGAGGGTCAATTAAAAGTTGCACCACTGGGTTTCTTCCAAACCATTCATCCTGGCATCGAATGGTTTGCACCATTAGCTCTCCTTGGGAGGTTAAATGCTAGTGACAACCTCATTCAAAACACAAAGTCGGTAGAATGTTCGTGAACATGCCGAACCAAAGTGTCCCCAAGGTGCACTAAGCACCATTGTGTATGTTGGCGAGCATTCTGGTGTGTCAAGAGGAAAAGTGGGACCATTCCTAGTATAATCCTGCCCAACCAGATGTGATGGAAGCATCAGTTTGTGCCCATAATGAACAGATGTTGCTTCTCCAAGGGTGATGGGGATATAACCATAAAGGGTCAATGGAAAATATAAAGAGACCAAGGATGGTTATTTGAATGCATTGTGGAATGTGTCTGTGATTTGAAATGGAGTAAATTGATTTTCTATTATCTTGTTATCACTTCCATGTGTGTATTGCATCACTTCATTGGCATTTTAAGGCAAGGAATTAACTAGTGTCTTGTACAATAGTGTTTGGTTGCATGGATATGCATGATATATGGTGGTAGAGAGACCACAAATGGTGGTAAATTCTTATTGAAGGTGCATGAAGTAACACCAATCATTTTTGTGAGCAAGAGTATTTTTGAACAAGCCTTGGCCTAGAGACCCTAAAAAGGAGGGTTTGGTACCTAGAATGATAGGTCATTATTTTCTCAATAACAATTTGACAAAATCTTGATGTAGAAGCATCATTCCATGAATGTGCTTATTGATTCTCATAGAATGATGTGTCTTTGACATGTATAATAGAGTTCTAACATGATACATTGCATAAGAGTTGATTTGACAAGGTGATCACCAGATTTGTGAAGTAAACTTTGAATGATTTGCTTGATTAAGAACATCAGATACGCATGAATACAATGCAGCACATAAATTTTGAATTCACTTAAATGATGAATTTTACACATGAACACACATAGCACATAAAGTATACACATAAATTTTCTTAAGTCATGAAGCATACATGTAGCACATAGATTATAAAGCATACACATGAATTCACTTAAGTCATGCATGTAGTCCATACACATGAATTTAGGTTATGAAGAATGTACTTGAATATACATGAATATACTTAAGGCATAAATCCTACACATGAGTTCATACACACAAGCATATTTACATACTAACAATGAATAAATGAACACACAATTAACAAATTAGATCGAATATCAAGTTTCATATATATCAAAATGAACAATAATTTTGTGCATATTTACAAAATCAACATATCTAGATACAATGTGGAATACGCCATCTCAAAATCTGTCATATGACATCTCAAAATAATAAGTTCAACTACAAATGTTTCTAGGACATCCTATTCTACTAGGGGATCATCAAAATGCAGGCTCTTTGAAGTACTCTTTGGCTCTGATGGATCTTGCATTCAAACACAAAAGTGAAACCCCAAGTTAGATTACTTAATTTATATGGTTTCTACAAATAAAAAATAAAAATTCAAAATCATAGTCAACAATAATAAATAAATAAATAACTAAAATTGAACTCTCATGTACCTCGCCCCTCTGTCTCCTCACGCGAACACGAGACCTAATATATGTCCTTGGTAGCGAAGGGACAATGCCACCAATGTCGACTCTGACCTATATATGTTTGCGAACATGAGATTGATCTACGAGTTATACTATTTAATGTTAAATCCTTAGTAGCAAATATATGTTTACAAAATAACTCAATTAACACTAAAACTTACCTATGTTGAACTTTCTTTAGGAAATATCAGTTGAGTCATCAGCGATACAAACCCTTGACGTTCTACCTCCCTCAAACTAGGGGTGACCTACAAAATCCAAATAGATACTTCATACAATCATGAATTGATCATATTATATATACTTGATAGTAAAATACACACAAATAACTTTAGAAACATACGTACCTTGGGGCTATCAATGCAAATTGAGATGTGTGCGACTCTATCGTGGTGAAAGGGTCTCACAACATCATCAGACACCACCCTCTGTCAAATAAACCATGTAAATTAAAATTGAGTACACACAAATGACAAGTATACATGTATGCACAAATAATCTAAATTACTTAATTACCTTCCCCTTGTCAATGCCAGATGCATGAACCCCCTCACATTGTCCCCCAGTGGCAACTAGTGACACCTACATCAGTATGTAATAAGATGATCATAAAATTTAGAAAACACATGTACATATACTATTATAATAAAAGGAAACCAATGAGTACATTAAAACATATGTACCATGGAAGTGTCAAGGCCAAATGATATGGCCGAAAGTGTGGACCCCTCCACCTATGTCATCTCCTCCTTTGTCATCAACTGAACATAAATGTAACACATAAAAACACATAAGTGGGTCCAAATCATTATAAGAAAATTCTACTAAAAATACAAACGTTTAAAATTAAATACAATATAACAAGTGAATTTTTTACCCTTACCATAATAGTAGGAGTCCATGGCTCTATATGCCCCTAATGCACATCTTCATGGGGTGCTTCAGTGCCTATAGTGTGATGTGTAGTATCGTCCACATTGAAGACATAGTTATATGCATCACTATCATGTAGGGGACCTAAGCACAGATTCTTGCACATAATACAAGTGTGGGGTACACAAACATGTGAGCTTGTGGTGGATGTGGAATGGCCATAAGCATCACCACGAGGAGACAACAATGTCGTGCTCTGCATAACTAGTAGATCACTCAAGGTGTGAATGGCTCAAATAGTCTGTGAGCCGGCCTCAACAATAATATTAGGATGTTGTACTGTAGGAGGTGGTGAAATATTAGGAGGGTGGACATATGTGAGAGATTTCACCCGGTGTGCCCATGGCCTATCTTGAGGAGTGCCTAAGCCTACATTGTGGTTTGGTCTTATGCTCTAATAATTTACCTTGTGATCGAGCACAAATTCAGCATACAATTTTTTTATGAAATGGAATGGGACATCCAAATTGCTGTGAGGTGGTCTATCAAAAACCATCCACTAGCGGTCCCAAAATTTGTCACGTATTGCATCATTTGTGCACCATTTAATTGAGAACTTGGGTTTTTTAGTGTCCACTTTTAAACCATTTTTGAGATCCACAAAAATATTATATATGTCATGTTTTGTTATGTTTAGGTTCATAACTTAATCATAGTCAAGCCCATCGTCAAACTGGTTGTACATGGAATCACACCAAAGAAGTGCAACATTATGTTGCTCTGTAAGTTTCTCCATGTTTTCAATAATGGAGTTCAACGTGGAAAATATGGGGTGCAATGTGGGGAGATTGGCATATGTGGTCCAATATCCTCTAACATGATTTAGATTGTCTCCTATGAGATCCTCTAAATGTTGAGGGTTTGAGACTAGTTGGTCTTCTAAAAGTGAGGGATTATTTGGAGGTGGTTCTGGATTATTTGCGGGATCATTGGGAGGGTTTTCTGATTGGTTCAAGTCCATGTCTGATGACAATTAAAACCCAAATAGACAATTATAATCAATTTTAAAAAATACTAAAGAGTCTCATTTAAACTCTAGTTTTTATATAAAAAACTATAATTTTTAATTAAAAAATAATAAAAATAATACAAACTTAAAAATTTAACTTACCTATTGATGTTGAGAAAATTGGATATGAGATTCCATCGGATATCCGAAACCTCTGAGTTGTGTTCAACATTTTCACAATGAAAATGTTGAACGCGACTGCGGGCTACAAATACAATTTACTGTAAAAAATCAGATATCTGATTAGGCATGTGCTTTGGCTTTTGGCTTGGCCAGGTGTACTAACACCAAGGCCTACTAAAAAGTCAACAAACTTTTTAGTGCGCTTTTGGACGAGTGAAAATTTTAATTTTTACATTGCCACCTTTTGGCATACCATGATCCTCCACATACCCCCAATTTTTTTTCCTTCCTCCCTTTTGTTGTGATGTTTTCACACCATCACCACATTGCAAATGGGGACCCCTTCTTTTTCTTGGGGGTAGAGTAGTTGTTCCGGGAGGTTTTAGGTTTAGTGGCAGTTTAGGTCTCTAATGTCTAGAGTTAATTTTTGGGCATCATGATCAATTCATGGGGCTAACCCTCGAGATGTGAAGAAGAGAGCGAGATCTAGTGTTTGAGACTTCAAAGGTAAAGAGGAAAAATGGGAAGCACCATAAAACGTGATGACCATGGAAGTTGTGATGAGGAACAAATCCAAATGGTATCAATGCAGAGAGTGAAGAATGAATCTTAGATGAAAGTTCTGATATTCAAAGGGTTCAAATCTGATTTAGAATCATGGTAAGAATAGATGAACGAAAGAGAGAGTGTGAAATTCAAGGATTGTGAATGTGGCATAAAAATTGAGATGAGAATGGACAAAATATGAGTATGAAAAGTGGTAAAAGAGGGTTTCAACATTAGGATCTGAGATAAATCTCACTAAAATCAGAGAGAAGGATGATCATTGAGGGTGTAATTTCAATAGGAGATAACTAGGGAAACTTGGGATTGTGTTGAAGGAATAAAAGGCATGCTTAGCCGAAATCTCTCCCCCTTGAGATTTAATCCTGAGAATAGGTCAAATTCCAACCCGGTCTTAGTATTTCAAATTTTGATAGACCCCAAATTCCTGCCCTGTTATCCTTGTAAATTCCTAACACCCCTCAAAGTTTTGCCCAAGTCCTGGGGAAATCCAATGCAAAATTTCAACTCCAAGTTGATGACAATGATGGAAATTGAGGATGAAGGATGAAAACTAATCAAAATATTGGGGATAGGTGGTCATATTTTGAAGATGAGTATGGATGGAAATCGGATGTTGGTGAATTTTAATCGATCAAGGATGCAAATCAGAAAAAAGAAAACCATAAACATGAGCCTTAAAAATGATATTGAAACATGAAATGTGAATTGAGGATTGAATTGACAAATTGGAAACCATGTAAAGAAGTGAGTAGTCTTGACATAGGGCTGGAATACAACCTCTTGTCAAGATTCCCAATCCTAACACTAGGTCAGAATCCAACCTCCTGTCAGGATTCCTAGTTTTAACATCCCCCAAAACTCTACCCAAGTCTAGGTGATTTCTATGTGGCTAAAAAGAAAGACTCAAATGCAAATTGATGAAAAAGATTAATGGAGTGGGGTAAGAAGATGAATCAAGGTAAAGATGATGATTTTGTTAATGTAGATCCTTGGTAATATTCAATAAAATTAGATGAAAATAAAAGTAGATCATTGAAGAAAAGAGCAAGATTTAGAAGACCAAGTGGAAACAATGATTTATGGGATTTGAGAGTTCAAGTGCATGATGAGATAATCCCGAGAGGAGGTCAAAATCTGACCACCTCTTAGGATTCTTAATCTCAAAAGACCCCAAATTTTTTCCCTATTATCCTTGCAAAATCTTGACAACCTTCACAATTCTGCCCAGACCTAAGGACATTCCAAATGAAGGATTTCAAGTTTAAGTTGGTCAAGATGATGGAAAATAAGAATTAGAAGCAAAATCAATGAGGTCTTGAAGAAGGATAGTTAGATTTGAAATCAAAGTATGGATCGAATTTGGATGAAGATGGACTTTGATCCATTAAAGATGTAAAACACAACAAGAAACTATGAAGATCAACCCTTGAAGTGAATTCAAAAGTATGAAAGAAGAGTTGGAAAGGCTAGAGGGAAGGTTGAGAATAAAAACAAAATTAGAAATAATCCTGACATAGGGTCAAATTCTTACCCCTTGTCAAGATTCAAAATATCGACATTGCCTAGATTTCTGCCTTGGCATTATAAAGTGGTGAGTTTTGAATGCTGGAAATAGGATGTGACCCCCACAAATGTAGATTACACAATTTGCAGAGGCAAAAAAAAACATGTTGAGTCTCGACACTAGGTCAGAATCCTACCTCTTGTCGAGATTCTCAATCTCAACACTAGGTCAGAATCTGACCTCTTGTCAAGATTTTCAATCTTGACATTGCTCAAAATTCCGCCTAGATCAGATAAGGGGCTTGAGATCAGACTGATGGGATGTTGAAAAAATTGAAACTAATAGGTCAATTAACCTTATCGGCCTAAACATGAATGCTAAATTGGTGATTTAAAATTTGAATTTTATCAATTAATTGGGTCAGCCTGATTAAAGGGCATTAAAATATCTAATTAGTTACCTAAATGCAAGTCGGCCCAAACAAAAAATCACCACCCTTGGCCTTGAGTGCCTATATAAAGGAGGAATTTGATTTCATTCTCACCACATCAAATACTCATTGTCATGAGTAGATCCAACTTATAATAAAGATAAACAATTCCATTGCTTGGAGGTCACATCTATGTAATGTCCCCTCAATAATTTATTCTTTAAGAAATGAATTAAGTAATGTTAAGTATTTAATATTAGTCAAATACATTATGAACTAATATTGAATAATTAATTTTAATAAATAATATTAAATATTTAAATATTAGTAATACAACATAACTAATATTTAAACAAGAGCTATGTTACAGCAGGAGTCCAACCTAATAGGAAAGAAAATCATGATTAAGAAAAAAATTAAAAGACAAATTGACCAGCTGTAAGATAGAGTTACTTGACAAGAGGCATATTTACAACTTAACACCTACAATAAAATAGCTTGTGTAATCAGATAAAATGTTGCTAAATTATGTGGCTAGTTTGAAATAGAGGTTAAAATATTACTTTCCACTAATTACTAAATATTTCAATACAAATCTTTGATACTTATTGTTTACAATGCAAATAACTTATTATAATTTGATTTACTTAATCCTATTACTCTATTGTCTTTGAGGTTGAAATGATCTATTGAAATAATGTTTATCTCAATGGCTGCACTACAGATTTTCTATTTCAAGAATCAGTTGGATACATGAGACAAATTTAATACTCAATTCATGAGTTAAGGATCCAATGTTGCATATTATAATTTCTCAAAAATCAAATTCATGGTTACATGCCTGATTTCTATTTATTTAGAATAATTAAGGCCTAGCCATTCAATGAAGTTTTCTTTCTTTTGGTATGTGCACAATTGTGGTAGGTATAGTCTAGACTAGTATGACCAAATCTGCGATAACAAAGATGTCAAAATTAGAATCATTAACTCAAGATGAACAAATTTCATGTTGTCCTTGATATTTAGCTCTTGATGAATAAATTCCTAAAATGGTCGAAGCCTATGAATTCACTTAGCACTCAATATCTAGAGAAAGAGATAAAGATGGGCATTGTATACAAAGAGGAAGAAGAACACACCTTTGCATAGTCAAAATTTGCTTTGACACATGGCAAAACATTACTAGGAAGAGACCTGGGTGTATTAGTCCATGCGAAAAGAGCTCCACCATCCATATCATATTTTAGAGGGAAAGAAACTTTTATTGCTAGATCTGATACATCATACCCACAAATATGCATACATTCTTTTAAGAGAATAACAAACATAGAGGTAGAAAGAGGGAAAGATAGAAAGATAAAAATGTATGAAGTGATATATGAGAGGTATTTAAGAGGGATTATATATATAAGGAGTTAAAAATATAAATATTTTACAATAATTCAAATTTTAATGGAAGAAAATAATTGTAAATTGAACTATTAATGACTTTTGTTTGTCATAGTAATTTTTAGATCTATATTAGATTAAAAAATCTAAAAAAATAGTCAAAAAATAAAAATGTAAATGTTAAAAATAACAATAATTTGAAATATATAATATTAATAATAAATAATATAATCTAAGTATATCATTAGCTTATTAAATTATTTTTAAATACTTAAATAAGTGATAGATAATAAAGGTGATAAAGACAAGTGGGTGCAACATAAATAACTCAAACTTAAATAGAAGAAAAATAATTATAAATTAAATTATTTATAATAGTTTTTATTTATGATTGTGATAACATAAACAATTAGAATAATTTTAAATTTAAATTTAAATAAAAATAAAAATAGAATAAACAATAATGTGTATCAATAAAAATAATATATAAAAATAAATAAAATTAATAATAAAACAGAGTTTAATATATAATTTGTTTAATAAGATAATAAATATTTAGATAAAATTGGTTTATTAAATTAAATTAAAGGAATCATGTATAAAAAGTATAATAAATATTAAAGAATAGTAACATGATTAGTACTGGTAATAAATAAATAATAATCTAAATAGGAATCATGTATAAAAAGTATAATTAATATTAAAAAATAGTAACATTATTAGTACTTGTACTAATAAATAAATATTATTTTTTTCTTTTAATTGATTAGCAAAAAAATCAATTGAAAACATAAGTCTCAGCCTATATAAGCTGGACTAATAATTAAACTCTGTAAAGTTCAATTTTAGTTCAAAGAAGTTGAGTTATGCCAAAATTACGGAAATTTCCTCCCTTCAAAATGACATTGACAAGGAGTAAGGGGAGAAGAAGATTTATGAATTTTATAGCAAATTCTCAGGAATGAGATTCAGGAACCATTTCACCAATGAAATATTATGGTCTAGATGGTTGAAATAAGAGCCAAGTATCAGGAGAGGAATTGAAGGCTTTGTAATATTCAGAGGGTGACGTGCATTTCACTCTTAACAGAGAGTGTTGTTGCAAACATGAGCAGTTTCCACTACTCACAGCCTCCATAATATTAAGCATTCACAACATATTTATATGAGACTGTGGTATCAGAAATTATACCATGGGAAGATTCTCAGTTAGACGGCAGCAAGCAAAAATTTTAGTAGCGTTACTCATTCTGGAAGGGTGACTGAAACTCATCAATCATTTCAGCTTTCATGGAGGGCAATCAAACTACCAGGTGCAAATAAATTTATTTATATTGTTGTGATAATTTTTCACATAAATTGGTCTGGAATAAATGAAACAGAAGTTCTGGCAAACTTTCTTTTAGTTGTGGGAATTTGCGTCTGTAATATACTATTAAATTCATCTAGGACTGAGCAATTAACTTACAGCCTGCACATAGAAATAATTGGGAATTTTACAGACTGCGCAAATATCTTTCAGTTTTCACATAGAAACCATTTGGGATTTTACAATCTGGGAGAGTTTTAGAGTAATATTCACTGGTTTTATGAGAAAATCAGAATTGAAGGGTGTCACAAGGAGTGAACTGTTAATGTTTAAGGTAGCTGCGAGAGAGCTCCTTGTTGGTTATCTTCAGCAAACTTATGTTTGTGCTTGTGCATCGTGCGTATGTGGCAATATTTGTGGCAACATGTGTATGTGTCTTCATGCGTATGCGACAGTCTTCTTTTTGCTCTCGATGTGAGTCTCTTCATGTAGGCATCGGTTCCCATTTTGATTGTTAAAATGTCACACATTATGAGTGTCGATTGATTCCTATGTTGCGGTGGCTTTTGTAATGGAAAAAAATTTATCTAGAGTAAGAGACTCTTCAAATATATCATGTCTATAAATTAGCGGGCATTCATTCTAGTAACGGTCATCTTATGGAAATCATCTGATATTGTGTTGCGATTCAGTCTTGTGTGTCTTTGAAAAGATAAACGTCAGTGTTTTGCAGATTATATATGCTCTGCCCTGTGTGCGAGCAGCATCAAAGTCTTTTCTGTGCATTGTTTTTAGCATGAGTTAGCTCACATCTGTGTATTGTTCTTATACACTCTTTCTCTCTTGGTCATATAGCATCCGATCATTGTGTGATCATTTGAACAATATCTGTGATTCATTTGTATAAGTTAAATTTCAGGCTTATCGACTGTCAAGCTATAGACGTCAATAAGGAGCAAGAATAATTTGTATTCAATTTTGAGATCATAATAAAAGAGGAAGTTTTTGCGGTGTGGTTGGGTTTGTCCCTCGAGTAGGAGGGTTTTTCAGGATAATTATTGTGTCATCTGTTATTGTATTTCTGATTATTGCATTCTTATATTCTAGTACTTAAAGTTCACTGATTTAATGAGAAAAATAGAATTGAAAGGTGTTGCAGGGAGCGAAACAGGGTAGAAAACAAAAATCAGGGCTTAGAAAATCAAAATTTGAGGAGAATTCACATTAAAATCAGAAACTAGGCACCCCGATTTAAGGCATCAGCCAGCAAGGTAAACTTTTTATGTGATTTGCTAATGAAAACCCTAGAAAGATTGAAATGGTAAACTTATCATGTCTTAAAGCAAAATCGAATTCAATCTAGATGATGATTAAATCAAATTTCTTATTTCTATTTGGAATCCAAACTTGAGAAGTGAAGGGGTTGGCTCTTTCTTGATTAGGATGAAAATGATGTTCATAAGGAAGATAAAATCATTTACCTTGATTATTAAGTTTTGCTTTCTAATTGAAATTTTGGAAATTCAAAATCTAATGGAAGGTGTTGAATGCAGATTCAAGAATGTCAGGAGCTAAGACTGGAAACTTGAAGAAGGATAGGCAAATCCAAGTAAAAAATGAAAAGAAAGAAATGACACCAGAGACTAGCTTCTCTTGGAATTACAAGAATATTGGAGGTACCAACCTTGGACAAGTCAATATGCTAGAGATCGAATGTTCAAGGGTAATCCTTCAAAGATGGCAAGGCGTATGGTAAAAAATGGGATAGTACAAGCTGCTGCTGTTCCCCCAACAATGCAATGTACGAAGTTAATACTTGAATGCGCCATGCACTACAATCCACAAATAAAATCAATTCATTATGGACAGGATAAGCAAATAATGATAGTCCTCACTGAACGAGCAATCAGAGATACATTCAACATACCATACCATAGGTTGAGTGTTAACATGACAAATGAGCAAGCTCTAAAGTACTATAATGATCAAGTAGATGCTTGTACAATCAAGATCAATGAGGAATGGCTAATTGAACCAAGGAGTCACCATTCCAAGATACTAAAGTTATCCAATTTAACCAAGTCAGATTTTAAAGAGGACTATGGAGATCTCATCATCATTTTAAGCAGGGTAATGGGGGAGCCACAAGGAACTATTTTTGAGCCTTGGATGTTTTATTTCATGGACAAGATATCTACCAGAGAGATTATGTTCGAATGGGCAAATATAATTAACGATAAACTTGATCACTCAATTAAGAATGATAAGGAACACAAAGACATTTTCTATGACTTCCTATTTGGTTTACATGTTGGCCAAGGTATTCAAGTATCTTGGACTAAATAGCCTAGGATAAGTTGGAACTAGAGTGGGAAAATTCCTTGTATGTGAATTTTATTCACAACTACATCTTCATAAATTTAAACATTTCAAGATCTTCAATGATGCATTTGCCATGCAAGTTGTGAGGACATTACAGGAGACCTCACATCAGAGGCTATTTGAGGAAGCTAAAAAGTTGATCAAGAAACATGGTTCCTGGTACATTCAATTTCCTAAGTTCACATATATCCAAGTATTGGGAAGTACTTGATGTCCAAAAATGTTATTGAGCTATCCTCCTAATAAGTTGGTGATAGTAGATGTGGCAAGGCAATTAGTCAATTATGATAAGATTCAAAAGCATAAACATAAGCAGGGGGTTGGATTTCCATTTAGTCTTGGAAGTCAAACTTGTCCATCTCTTTTGGTAGCTAAGGCCACAAAAAAGGAATTGGAATTTTATGCATTAGGATTCTATGAAGCAAGAGGAGATTTTGACCCATAAAAGAAAATCAAGTGGGCTTATGGGAATAGGTTCCAACATATTCCCCAATTGGAAGACTACCAGGTAGATGCAGCTGATGATTTCAAAATCGGGAAGAGAATGTTTTCAAGGTTGACTATGGATATGATCAGAGAGTATAGATGGAAACAAATTCAGGTACCTGCTCAATTAGCGGAAGATGATAGACTCATTAGAAGAGATTTTGAAACAACAAAGGACCATGAATTGGAATCCATTGTTGGATGAAAAGGAGATCAATTTGGAAACTTTCATGATCCCAGTTACACTTTTTACCCAGGAATGACTAGATAGAAAAATTGCGAGTGTAGTAAAGGGGAATTCCACTAACATATGAGAAAATGAATCAATTAGAGGAAGTTAAAGAGGAATCATCTGAACAACCCCTAGGAGATTAGTGAAAAGAAAAAAGGTGAAGGAAACAAAAAGAGAAAAAATATTGGTAAGGCCTCACAAAGCAAGGATTCAAAGGGAAAAGCGGTGAGGATCAAAAAACCATTAGCCAAGAAACAGAAGTCAAATGCTCCTCTATCAAAAGAGAGTGCCACTTCTAAACAAAGGGAAAACCATCCCAATGAAAGACAAAGAGGTAGATCAAGAAGTTACTACTGAATTAGAAGCCAACATTAGTGAAATCTCTGGTTACTCTCCTCTAAGAAAAAGTAAGCTAGAAGGAAGTTCTCCTCAAAGAGTAAGTGAAGAAGAAATGATTAACATTGAGGATTCTCCCAAGGAAGGTGAAATTCCACCTCCAAATAAAAAGCCCAACAACAATGTAGCCATAAGACCAGTCGAAGGACAAGATAAGAAGAATCGAATATGGAGCTACGAGAGTGTACAACACCTGCTTGGTTGAGAGTGACATTGCTGTTGGCATTACCAGTAAGGATGCAACCAATATAGAGACCACCGATAATAATAAGTGGTGTTTTCATTGATGTCTATGATAACAATATCCAAATTCTAGGGAACCAATGACATAGTGATGAGCAAAGTGAAGTCGAGCAATGCACTTTAATAGAGTACTCGACATAGTACTAACTATTCAGAGTTGGTGACCGGTGAAGATAATGACCAAAGTAGTGATCGGTGTAGATAGAGAATAGAGAAGTGACTAGTGAAGACAAAGACTAGAACACTGCATAAGGAAAGGTGAAAACCAGCCTACATTGATAGTTAAGATATCATTGAGACCAATGTATGCCTATTATTTGTTGAGACCAGTGAAAGGCATAGTTGACCAAAGAAGATGGTTTCAATTAATGGATATTGAGGAGATTCTTTGATCATGTTTTGCTGCATAAATCATGGAGGATTTTCTATTAAGGGAAAGTATGTGACATGCATCTGATGTTTCCTTTAAAGATTGAAACACAACTGGATGGTGGATTCATGGAGGATTTTCTATTAAGGGAAATATGTGACATGCATATGATGTTTCCTTTTAAGACTGAAACACGATTGGATGGTGGATTCAAAAGAGATCTTCATGGGGATTGCAATGACAAAGAGAGGGAAGATCTTTTGAAATTGAATTTGAGGGGTCTGCACTTCTTTCTCTTAGTTGTACTACTATCCTACACTCTATAGGAAGTGTATATATTCTTTAGTTAGCGAAGAGAATCACTTGCCATCATTCTTCCAAGAAGAAAGAGTGAAATAGTATGCTGATCAAAGCTATTGTAAAATAAAGGGAAAAGAAGAAGAGAAGAATAAAATGAAGAGAGCGTGCAAGGAAGCACAATAACCTAAGGAGAGCATACTAGTGGTGCTCAATGGTGACTCTCAGTGAGTGAAACAGTTATATTATCAGGCTTTGCAAAGCCATTTCAAAAGATCAACCTTTCTATTGCTCTCCAACAATTGCAATAGCCAAATCCCAGTATTTGGGTGGACATTAACATGTCCCTTGTTCTAAATCCTTCAATTGGATGACATCTAGTTGATGTTTTAAAGTCCTCTAACAAGGCAGGCTTTAATAGGCCTAATTCAAAATCCTTTAACCGGGTTGCACCTAACAGTGCGTTTGTAATCCTTTAACAGGGAAGGCTCTTCACAAGGCACACTTTAGAAGAGTGAAAAATTAGTGAGTTCCAACTCACACCGTGGTTTTCTCCCAATTTGGGTTTCCACGTGATATATCTGGTGTTCTATGCTGCTATGATTTTGTGTTGTTTATTTCCTTTATAGGATATGTTTTGCATGCAGCAATAGTTAGTTGATCTAAGAGTGACTTTGAGTTTTATTGGGCGATGATTCAACCCTCCCCTCTTAGCACCAGTTGGGACTATCAATTGGTATCAGAACCACATCCTATTTTTAGCATGGTCTTCATGTAAAACTTCATTCTACTGCACCACAGACTGAAGTTTTGGAACCATGTGATCACAGAGTACAATGAACCTACCGGTACCTTGAGGATAGATCAACTAAAGGTCAGAGGTGAACACACAGCTTCTATGGACATGATAGCTAGTATGCTGCCTAATAATGTGTATACAAAGATTGAAAAATTAACTACAACCTTCAAAATGTGTGCAAAAAAACAAACTATGTATGGAGGTGATCCATAGGTTCAAAGAGCAAAATTAGAAAGCCTCAAAGGCAAATATGATGACATGAAAATGAAAAAAGGTGAAGACATTGAGAAATACAACAACATAATAAAAGAAGTGATAAAATCCATCAAAAGTGTTGGAGGAACATTGAATGAGGAGGATGTGATAAGAAAGATATTGAGGACGTTAAGACCACAATGCTATCAAAATCTTAGCTATACAAGAGCTTAGATCAGTGAGCACATCATAAGTCACCCTCGACTCTCTAATTGGTAAGTTAACTAATTTTGAATTAAGAAATTATGATAACAACTTACCTATGATAGATGCTACCTTTAAGTCTTCTATAAATGTTGCTTCCACTAAGAAAGAAAGAGAGACCGGTAATAGTTCTACTGGGAGTTTTGGTCATTTCCTTGACAATATGCTCTTAGAAGAACAAGAACAGGATGAGTTTGAAGCACTCATCACAAGGAGATTTCACAGAGGAAAAGGAAAGTACAAAGGTAAACTTCCACTGAAATGCTTTTCATGTAATAAGATAGGACACATTGCAGCTAGGTGTCCTGAGAATGAAAATAAAGAAAAGTACAAACGATTCAAGAATAAAGAAAAGGAGTGCTACCTTGCTGAGGAAGGTGTCACTTAAAATGAATCAGAGGAATTGAGAGACGATGAAATTGCCTTTGTGGCAATAAAGGAAGAAAGCACAGTGATAAGTGAAATGACACTTATCTCCAGCTCCCACCGATGTGAGGACTGGATCATTGACAATGGATGCACTCACCACATGACCAATGATAAAGACAAGTTCATCAGTTTGAAGCTCAGTAATGGTGGATCAGAGACATTTGGAAATAAAGCTCCCTGTGCTATTAGAGGTAAGGGCTCAATAGCACTTATTGAAGAAGTTGTTTGTGATGATGTGTACTGGGTAGAAGGACTCATGTATAATCTAATGAGTGTGGCTCAATTGAACAACAAAGGATACTGGTTAAAGTTTGGATAAGGATCATGTATTGTCTAGACTCAATCAGGAGAACAAGTTGCTACCGGTAGACATAGAAAATGGAATTTTTTCTACCTAAACTCAACCGAGGGAGCTTGCCTTATGGCAAAAATAAAAGGTGAAATTGAGAAAACTTGCCTTGTGGTAAAAGATGACAATAGCTGGTTGTGGCACAAAAGATTATGCCACATAAACTTTGATAGCATAGTCAAAATAAGTAGAAATAAGTCAATTAGAGGGCTTCCTAACATCATCAAGCCAGATAGGGCCATTTACAAAGAGTGTCAATTGGGAAAACTAACCGGTACAAGGTTCAACAACAAGTCTTATTCAATCAAGAATGTGTTAGATCTTGTTCACACAGATCTGTGTGGACCAATGAGGAAAAAGAGCTACTATGGAGATAGGTATTTTATGCTCTTTGTAGATGACTTTTCAAGGATGATGTGGACATTTTTCTTGAAAGAAAAATTAGAGGCCTTCCATATGTTTAAAATCTACAAGGCCCAAGTAGAGAAGGAGATCGATAAAAAAATGAAGTGTCTGAGGTCAGATAGAGGAGGTGAGTACACCCTCTCAAGAGTTCATTAGCTACTGTAAAGAATAGGGAATAAAAGGAAAATGCCTACACCAAGAACCCCTCAACAAAATGGAGTCATTGAAAGAAGAAACAAGAGTCTGGTGGACTGTGTGAGGACTTTGATTATTCAAAAGGTTATACCTCATCAACTCTGGAGAGAAGAAATAAGAATTGTTGTATATACATTGAACCATGTTCAGTTAAGAAAGGGAGCGGTAAAATGCCATATGAGTTATGGTTTGGTCATACACCCAGTGTAAGTTATTTCAGAGTATTGGGGAGAAACTGTTACATCAAGTGAGATGAATACTATGGAATTTTGAGCCAAAGGGTGATGAAGAAATATTTTTGGGTTACTCCACCAAAAGTAAAGCCTATCGGTGCCTGAAAAAAAGGACAGGAAAAATAGTGGAGAGTGCAAACGTGAAGATAGATGAGAATTCAAAATAGAGTGATGAGATCAGTCAAGGTAAATCTGACAATCACCAAGGCTATGACTTCAATGACCAAACAAAATTCAATGAAATCATAATTATTGATGAAGGAGAATAGGTAAACAAACCGATGGATCATGGTAATGTGTCTGAGCAAGGAAGGGATCAAAACATAAGACCAATTGAAGAAGGTGAACAAGAAGATGTTCAGGATCATGCTGGAAATGTTGCTCAACCAAAAACAAAAGATCGAGATCACCGAATAGTTCTACCAAGGTATGTCACCTATCATTCCACTGATAACATTGTTGGTGATAACATGACAACATTCTAACCAAGAGAAGGGCTAGAGAAAGTACTTGTGTACTTTCTAGGATAGAGCCTAGGACTACAAGAGAAGCTCTGGAGGATGACAACTGGGTCAAAGCAATGGAAGAGAAGCTAGTGCAATTAGTAAAGAATGAAACATGGACTCTTGTACCCAGACCTGAGGGAAAGAATGTTATAGGCACCAAGTGAGTGTTTAGAAATAAGTTGAACGAATAAGGAAAGGTGGTTAGGAACAAACCAAGGTGAGTTTGTAAAGGATACACAGAGGAAGAAGGGCTAGACTATGGGGAAACCTTTGCACCGGTAGCAAGACTAGGAGTAAGAATTATGCTTGCCTCTACTTCCCATAAAAGGTTTAAAGTATATCAAATGGATGTAAAATATACATTTTTGAATGGTAACTGGAAGAGGAAGTATATATAGAGCAGCCGAAGGGCTTCTCATCCACAAAGAAAACTGATATGGTCTGCAAGTTGAAGAAGGCTCTCTATGGACTAAAGCAAGCCCCAAGAGCTTGGTATGAAAGATTTCACTCATACCTCCTACGCGTAGGATTCACATGAATAGGTGACAACAACAATCTGTACCTTAAGATAGGTAAAAAAGAAGGAAATTTGATTTTTGAAATATTTGTGGATGATATCATCTTTGGAGGTGATGATAAAATGAGCAAAGACACTATGTTGAAGAAATGAATAAATAATTTGAAATGTCTATGTTTGGTGCAATAAGATTCTTCATAGGCCTACAAGTCCATCAGCTCAGTAAAAGTATATTCATATACCAATCAAAGTATATTAAAGAGATTCTTAAAACATTTGGACTAGAAGAATCTAGACCAGTTGGTACACCAATGATAACTAACTGCAAGTTATCAAAGGAGGACGATGCCAAAGAGGTTAATGAGACACTCTACGGATCAATGATTAGTAATCTTCAATATACTATGCATAGTAGACCGGACATTGCACATGTAGTAGGTATTGTAGCAAGATTCTCTACAAATCCAAAAGAGACACATTTGATAGCAGTAAAGAGTATCTTTAGATATCTAAAGGGGACTGAAGAGCATGGTCTCTAGTTTCCTCACAAAGGAGGTCTTGAGGTAAAAGTGGTCATTGATGCAAACTGGGCCGGTAGCATTGATGAAAAAGGAGCACAAGTGGAGGTGCATTATTTCTTGGAGAAAGGATTGTGTCATGTACAAGCAAGAAGCAGAAATATATTTCACAATCCACAACAGAGGTTGAGTATGTAGATGCAGCTATGAACTGCACAAGTGATCTGGATAAAACAAATATTAGAAGGAATCCAAGAATAGGTCCCTGAACCAATAGCAATATTTTGTGACAGCATGAGTGCAATCAACACATCCAAAAATCTTGTTATGCACTCAAAGATGAAGCACATTGCTATAAAGTATCACTATCTAAGAGAGAAAGTGTAGAACAAAGAAGTTGGGCTAGAATATGTTTCTGCAAAAGAACAACTAGCTGACATATTCACAAGGTCTTTACCGACAAATAGCTTTGAATATCTCAGATGTAAAGTAGGGGTAATTCCCCTTCATGATCTTTAGTAAAAGGACAAAGGAGGTTATCAATCCAACAAGTGCAACAGTTTCATCTAAACTAGATTGGTGACCGAGGACTACTTCTCTTAGGGGGAGAAGTCATCAAAATGGAAAGTCATTTGACAAGCCTTTGGCATTATTGTCAAAGGGGGAGATAACCGAAAAACCATTAGTCAACCAGTAACATAGTATGCATTAGTGAACTGAGAACATAGTATTGCCATCAATGCCAATGGGGGAGATTGTTGGCATTACTGGTAAGGATTCAATAGGTAAAGAGACCATTGGTAATAGTTAGTGGTGTTGTCATTGATGTTTATGATAACAATGTCCAAATGCTAGGGAATCGGTGACATAGAGATGAGCAAAGTGAAGTCCAACAATGAATTCGAACAGAGTGTTCGGCGTAGTACTAACTGTTCAAAGTTGGTGACTAGTGAAGACAATGACCGGTGCAGTGACTGGTGTAGACAAAGAACAAAGAAGTGACTGGTGAAGACAAAGACCAAAACACTATATAAGGAAAGGTGTAAGCTGGTCTACAGTAATCTTTAAGATATCATTGAGACCGATGTATGTCTATTTTTTGTTGAGTTTGGTGAAAGGCATAATTGTCCAAAGAAGATGGTTTTAGTTAATGGATATTGAAGAGATTCTTTGACCATGTTTTGTTGCACAAATCATGGAGGATTTTCTATTAAGGGAAAGTATGTGACACACATTTGATGTTTCCTTTAAATTTTGAAACACGACTGGATGGTGGATTCATGGAGGATTTTCTACTAAGGGAAAGTATGTGAAACACATCTGATGTTTCCTTTTAAGACTGAAATATGACTAGATGGTGGATTCATAAGAGATATTCATGGGGATCACAACGGAAAAGAGCCGAAAGATATTTTGAAATTGAATTTGAGTAGTCTGCGCTTCTTTCTCTCAACTTTATAGTTGTCCTATACTCTGCATGAAGTGTATATATTCTTCAGTTAGAAAAGAGAATCATTTTCCATCATTCTGCCAAGAAGAAAGAGTGAAACAATACACTTATCAAAGCTATTGTAAAACAAAGGGAAAAGAAGAAGAAACTAAGAAAAGGAAGAGTGTGCAAGGAAGCATAGTAACCTGAGGAGAGCATACCAATGATGCCCAGTGGTGACTCTTATTGAATGAAACAATGATCTTATCGGGCTCTCTAAAGCCATTTCAAAAGATCAACCTTTTTATTGCTCTCCAACAATTGCAATAACCAAATCTCAATATTTGGGTGGACATTAATAGGTCCCTTGTACTAAATCCTTTAACAGGGTGACATCAAGTTGATGTTTTTTAGTCCTCTAACAAGGTAGGTTTTAACAAGCCTTATTCAAAATCCTTTAATCTGGTCGTACCTCATAGTGTGTTTGTAATCCTTTAACAGGGAAGGCTCTTCACAGGGTGCACTTAAAAAGAGTGCAAAAGTTGTGAGTTCCAACTCATACCATGGTTTTCTACCAATTTAGGTTTCCATGTGATATATCTGGTGTTCTATGCTATTATGATTTTGTGTTGTTTATTTCCTTTATAGGATATGTTTTGCATGCAGTAATACTTAGTTGATCAAAGAGTGACCTCGAGTTTTATTGGGTGTTGATTCACCCCTCCCCTCTCAGCACTAGTTGGGACTATCAGTTGCAAAAGAAAGAGAGTATCAATCAAGAGCTATTTGAAGATATTGAAAATATTATAGAGCAAGGAGGTTAGCAAAAGTTATCATGAATTATTTTGGAACTTGCAAAATAATTTAACAATTTTGAGTCCTTGTCTCTCTGCTATTTACTCGTCCTACTGTGTTATCATAAAAAATGATTCAAAATATAACAATTTGGAAAGACAAGACAATGATGAAAACCAAGCTATCTAAAAAATAAAACCTATCAATTAGCCAAGCACAAATAAACAAGGGATTATTCCAAGGTTCCCTAGACCTTTAATATCATTTTAAAATTAGGATCCAGAACTAGCTAGGTTCTTCTAGCATGAGACTCATAGTAGAAAGTAAACTCCTCATGCAAAAAACTTCCCTTCACCTCAATAGGAGGAGAGGCCACCTCAATAGGATAAGTGGGAAAGAATACAACTAGAAGGGTGAACCAACCAAGCACCAAAAATGTATTTGAGCAACTATAGTCAAGAGAATAGCCTATAGAGTCACCACCATCCTCCACCTATAATAAGATCACCATATCGATAAGGGAATCTCCTACTACAATAAGAAATAGGAAAGAGAATAGTAGAAATAGAATATGGGGTAAGTACAAGAAGTTGGGTACCAATTCGGCAAAAGTCTTGTAGAATTGGAAGATGCTGCTTGAAACAAGAACCCATTTTTAAAAAAAGGGCACCTGATTTTAAAAAATAGGCACTCGATTTAAAAAAATGGGCACCCGATTTAGGTTCAAGAGCCCGATCCAAAATTCAAAAAATGGGTGCCCATTTTTTTTCAAAACGGGTATCTGTTTCAAAATGGGTGCCCGTTTCTAATTTTTATTTTTTATTTTTTTTATGACTAGAAATGCATTTTAACACTTTGCTTTTTTTTTAAAGAAACAGGTGCGCATTGTTTGAATTTAAATAACGGGCACCCGTGTTTTAAGACATGAGCGGGAAACATGCATCTGCATTGGATTTCATTTCAAACTAGGTTTGGTGGAACCAAGTGTGTGCCTTGACCTCTAAAAATTTGGCTAAGGTATTTGAATGCCAGATTTCTAACTTATTGTAATTTTTTGAGGGCCTTCATGATCAAATTTTTTTACGAAACAAAAAACCCATTAGATTTCTCACTGTCTTGATTTCAAAAATATAAATTTCATAGTGCTATGATTAATTTTACTATTTTTACATTATTTATTAGTTAAAAGTGGTACCTAAATATAAAATAGTGAGGTTCACTAAAACTTTAATAACTTTTTTGTTTTTAAGATTTTTGGAGAATAAATTATATGACATGAATCTACATACAATTCTCTTGAAGATTAAAATTTTTTTTTTTTTGAAAAAATATGAAATTTTCATCAAATTATGGTGGTCTTACACTAGAGGTTTTCAAAATATATTTTATAGTCAATTAAAAATTAATTAAAAAAATAATATTCAATAAAAATATTTGAAAAAATATGCTCATCAATATTTGGTGTCTTAGGTATATTTTCCCAGAAGGATTTGCAAAAATTCATTTATTTAGGTCAAAATATGGTAGTCATACACCACTATGGTATGGTCCTGAAACATGCATTTTGAAAATATGGCTTTTAAACATTCCTAATAAAAATAAATTTATACCATGTGGGTATTTAAATAAATTGCACATTTGAAAAGTAGACTCCTAGAACTATATTTTATATTACCATAGTTTTTTGAGATGCAACCTCTAAGTGCCTCAAATTTAGACATCAATTGGCAGAAATTTTGAAAAAAAGGCACTAGTAAATTTTAGCTTATTTTTTGACGAGGTTTAGTCGATTATTAGATGCCTATTGGTCTGATAATCGATCACAATGGTCGTCAGATTTTTTTAGTCAAAAATACCACACTTGAAATCTCTGTCGCAATTGCGATGTCAATAGTGGTTGAACTATCAACAGAAATGACATCGAAATCATTGCTTCAGACTGGAAGAATTGCCAGCTATAGCGTTAACTCTGCGACCAAGGTAGGTCGAAATTACGATGTACAATCATCACAATAAATGTCAAACGTATAGCTTTCTTGTCGATATGTCTATTCTTTGTTGGTCGAAAAAGCGACAGAAAATTTAATTTTTTAAAAATATATATATATATTATCAAATTAAGCACAACAATATTATGTCGCTGTTGTTTACTGTTTACACACAGTCACATATTTTCTATCTTATTTCACACAAACATGTTCTTTCCTGATTTACAAAAGTAGAGACACAAACAACCCCTCTAACTATCAGACCATCGTGATCAATCCCCTTCTTGACAAGTTATTTGGAAGCATGGTAGAATGAAAACTCAGTAAATGGGCTTAAACAGAGGATAAAACAGCAAAGGGACAAGCTGGTTTTAGACTGAAACACTCCACCATAGATCACAAAGTGACTCTTAGATGCTTAGTTGGGAAAATATGGGACACTCTGAGTGACGATGCTTTTTGCTGCTTTGTTGACTTCAAAAAAGCCTTTGACACTGTCCCTTGTCACAAACTATGGAAAAGAATGGAAGAGCTGGGAATACCTATGATGCTAAGGACAACAATACACAAAGTATATGAATAGGTTAAGGCCAAAATTAGAACTATAGATGGGTTATCAAAGTGGTTTGGCAGCCTTAAAATCAAAACCACAATGCCTTATGAGATCTTATTGGTAGAAGTGGGTGCCTTTCCCTTAGAAGTTGTTGCATTGGTCCAGCTGATATGCTACTTAAAGAAAGAGGGGGATGCTTTGAGGATTGAATGGATTGCGGGAGAGTTTGGAAAAGGCTTTCTCAGACTGCCACTCTCCACCACCCGCCATTTCCACCTTAGCATTCCCATTTCTTGGGGATACTTCTCACCGTGTATGAAAAGGTAGAGCTCCTTGTCCATTTGCAGATGTACATCTTCTTTCCTAAATCCTACATGCAATACATATTTAGTTCCACCAAAATTACTTTGAAATTACAACCTTTTAAGGATAGGAACAAAAAAATAAGAGAGAATAGATCCATCACTAATGTCAAACCCACTCATTTTTTTCAATGCTACTGAAACTAAGATAAAGATATTTGTGAAGGTTTTATAGATGTAGGTTACTGAATCATCATCTCTGCACTGGTACTCAATCTAGACTAAGACCTTAAATTATTGAGCTTCTCTTTGTTTTGAGAAGAGTATAACATTCTCTACTTAATAGGGCCAACCATGTGAAGGTAGAAGCTCATCTACCCCCTCCTAGGAGTATCCTATGACCCTTTACGACATTTTAAGACCTCTAAGATGTATTCTTAGGGATTCTAAATGGTTGTGAAGGGTCATAAGGGGTCCTGGGAGACAACAATTGAGAAACATAATTGTAGGCATCATGGTCACAATTTTTTAGAGACAACGTAATTGAGTTTTATACCCAGATGATGTAGAGTAACTCCTGCACCTCTGATTCCAAGTTGACTATAGCTGTTGCTCATGAATACAAGGTCCTCCAACAAATGTATTCAACTTGGAATCGGAGGTGGAGAAGTTTCTTTGCATCGCTTGGGTACACAGCTCAATTACGTTGTGTCCAAAAAATTGTGACCATGATGCCTACAATTATGTTTCTCAGCTATTGTGAAATCTACATTTATGTTTCTCAGTTGTCATGTTTATATGCATGTTTTTTATGTGTTTTGGATAGTAAGTCTAATTTAATTTATTCATGGACTAAGACCTTAAATTATTGAGCTTCTCTTTATTTTGAGAAGAGTATAACATTCTCTACTTAACAAGGCCAACCACGTGAAGATGGAAGCTCATCTAGCCCCTCCTAGGAGCCTCTTATGACCCTTTACAACATTTTAAGACCTCTAAGATGTATTCTTAGGGATTGTAAATAGTGGTAAAGGGTCATAAGGGGTCCTAGGACACAATAGTTGAGAAACATAATTGTAAGAATGATGGTCACATTTTTTGGAGACAATGTAATTGAGTTGTATACCCAAATGACGGAGTGCAACTTCGACACCTCCGATTCTAAGTTGACACTACGGGATCTAAAGACCATAGATAAGGAATAAATTTAGAGAGTGGAGGAGGGCCATAACAAAAAAAATAATACAAGACAAACCTCAAGTTAAATGAGCTGGAAACTGCAAACATTTTAATAGATTTTTATTATTAAATAATGAAATTTGCATATACTAGTGTTCTAAGCCCCCTCATTACATGATTTATTATTGTAAGCCCCCTCTAACTTACACATCTAGAAAATGAAACTACAAACTATTGGGATTGAGACAAACCTTATAGAATAACAACAGCTAGGAAGGATTGCTTGCTAACATTTGTTGAATACATCTGTTGGAGGACCTTGTATTCATGAGCTACACCTTGTATTCATGAGCTATAGATGTATTCAACATATGTTGGAAAGTGATCCTTCGTAGTTGTTGTTGTTCTATAAGGTTTGTCTGAATCCCAATAGGTTGTAGTTTCATTTTCTAGATGCATAATTTAGAGGGGGATTACAATAATAAATCATGTAATGAGGGGGCTTAGAACACTAGTATATGCAAATTTCATTATTTAATAATAAAAATCTATTAAAATGTTTGTAGTTGCCTCATTTAACTTGAGGTTTGTCCTGTATTATTTTGGTCATTATGGCCCTCCTCCGCTCTCTAAATTTATTCCTTATCTATGGTCTTTGTATCCCATAGTGTCAACATGGAATCAGAGGTGCAGAAGTTACACTCCATCGCTTGGGTATACAACTCAATTACATTGTCTCCAAAAAATTGTGACTGTGATGCCTACAATTATGTTTCTCAGCTATTGTAAAATCAGCATTTATGTTTCTCAGCTGTTGTGTTTATACCTTCTTCTCTCATTTGCTAGTGTAATTCCTCTTTGAGTATCCCCTTTCTCCTTTGCATCCAAAATGAACTCATTCCAATCCCTCACTGGAATAAAGGGAGGATGCTCAAACTTCAGTGAGACTTCATACCACACAACATTCATAGATTACATTCAATGCACTATTTACACTTGTATTGGTGGGAAAACTCTTGAAAACATGCAAAAGAGATTGCATTCAACCATATTGTTTACATGACACATGTAGTTTACCTCCAGCCTAAATCAGCACTGCGTATAGATCTACGGATGGTGTGTGGTATGAAGCCTCACTCAAGCTTGAAAATGATAGTCGATCCATAGTCAAGGTCAAGGAACAAATGGAATAACCAAGAAAACACTATACGTTAAATCATGTGATTGATAGAAGATTGGGGTTCACCTAAGCCATAAACATGAATAATTATTCTAAAAAAAGATGTAAACCATATATATGCACACTTGAGGCAAAGAGAAGTTACATCATATCCATATTAAAATATTAGTTACAATATGCAAATACTAAACTAACTAATTCTTGAGTTCATCTCTGCATATGGTCGCAACAAAGATATGTGATTACAATATAGAGAAGGCATCGTAAAATTATAATTTCAGAATTTTCCCTAGCTTGACATGTTTTTCACTCAAATCCTTCATCGCGGATAAGTGGAGATGGGCAGATAGATGCAGATGAGTTTTCATCGACCCAACTAAAGTATCCACAGCCATTATTTCCCTGTGATGCCCAATCTACATTAGTTCTTATATTATAATGAATAGTATTTACATTAGAAAAATTAAATATATACACATTAGCAACCTTTTTCTATTTGGGCAGCACCAAAATTGTCGTCCAGGGTTGTTCGGTGTCTGTGAAGTCTTCAACACACACTACCCACCACCACATTGACAGTTTAGCACATTGACAAGAGTCATCGAGCCTATATCAATAATGCACGGTCACCATCGTTACTACATTTATTATTTTTATATGAAATACACCAAGGAGTACCATCAAAAATATTAACCATTTACAATAATGAAAAGTAAACCTAAATCGAATAGCTCAGTTTTTTAGCAGCATGTGTAGTCTCTGTGTATATGAAAAATGAAAGAAATATCAAGCTAAAATAAAATAGTGAACAAAATAGTATTCCACCTAGAGTGAATGAAATATACCATCAAAAGAAGGTGACAAAATCTTGTCATGAAGCACAGACATAGGAAATCAAAAAGGGACAAAAGATAAGAAATAAGAAAAATCATTACGACTATAGAAAAATCATTTATATTATGATAAAAAAAAAAGAAACACTCTTTGTCAACAATTTTCAAAATCATTAGGACTATAGAAAAATAATTAAGACTATACAAAATCAAATTTTAGAAATGGACAGTTCTGATGCTTTTCCATTACAACAATTGAGCATTCATCATTTGGTATTGTGTATTCCATTTAAGTATGTCAACAATGTTCAAAATTCTATCACCAAGCACAAACAAGAAATAAGAAAAATCATTAAGACTATAGAAAAATCAAGTTCTAGAAATGGACGGTTCTGATATTGCTTTGCCATTACAATAATTGAGCATTCATCATTTGGTACTTCTTGGTGTATTCCATTTAGGTTTTTCAGTTGTTGTGTTTATGTGCATGTTCTTTATGTGTTTGGCTTCTCTCCCTCTCATGGGATATGTCAATAGGTAATTGATTTGAAAGCATAATGATTTGACAGTCTTTGTTCAGGATAGGCGTAATCATCCCACCAACCTTAATTAGAAATATTTTTGATATATGTCAAGTACTTATAATCAGTATGCCCAACAAATATAGACTTAGTATTAAAAGCATGTCCTTTGGTTTACTAGTTTAATCCGGTTTAAGAATGGTTTGTTTCATGTTTGAATGTACCATTGAATGAAGCTTAGCTATATTAAGTACAATCTTAATAGTCGTGACTCTTCAAATTATCTTGTTTCCTTCAGACCTCCAAACATGTGTACTATGAGTAGCCCTCCAACAAATGGACTTGTGATGATTTTCACAATAGTAGATGTGCTGGAGGACTACTCAAAGTACTGCTTAGGAAAATCTGAATGTTCATCACCTGTGCATATAACAGTTGATCATAGAAGGTATATGCTAGACCCAACAGAAAATAGATTTGTGGTGATTTTCACAATAGTACATCTATTTCTGGGTAAGATCCCAATAGCGCTCAGACAAATATGCATGTTCATCACCTATGCATATGAAGTGGCTCTAATGGAAGACACAGCGCTCAAACAAATATGCATGTTCATCACCTGTGCATATGAAGTGGCTCTAATGGAAGACACAATCACTAAATTTTGCATACTCCTTATTTTGTTCTGGGTTGATATTGTCAGACATGGTCCTTCTTGAATGGAATGACTCATTACTTGTACATTGACTAGAATGTTGGTGGAAGAAGGATGATTTGTTTGCAACCATTTTTTCAACTCTAATTTTATGAGCTGATTTTGGTTAGAATTCATTGAGGTTTGAAACAAAGGATAATTGTCATTGAAATAAGACTTGTCCATTACCAATTTGAAATATTTTCATTGATGGAAGCTAAGATCTATCACACTTAATGCCAATGGAATTTCTTGTTTTAAAGAGGAATAAATTAAAGTAGTCTTAATGAGACCTAAACCTTTAACAACGTATTAGGGGTTAGATTAAAGATTGGAGTCTAGTTGTTAGCAAATGCACAAAATTGTCAAAGTTGCAATGACAACTTTTAAACTTTTGTGCAAAAAAATGCAAGAAGAAGGGAACTAATGGGCAACTAGTTTGAAATTTAGTTATAGGAATTTTCACCCGTAGAAAACTATGCCCCCATGTCCCATGGGATGTCATGCCTCCTCCAATGTTTATGTCATACACCCTGCAGTAGTTAGACCGTGTGTCATGCCTATGCAGAGAGTATTTATTACATAATTTTCAAAGATGATATAAAGATATTATATTTTATACTTAGCAAGATTTTACTATTAATATGCTTAGCAAGATCTTGCTAAGTATAAAATATAATCTTGATTATACATAATCTTGCTAAGTAAAAAAAAAGGTGAATTTCATTTCTCATTTCATTATTTCATTTGCGAAAAAAAGAAGTGCAACACGCGCATGAAGGAGATAAGTCCCTTCATTTTAATATTAATATAATTTTTATATTCATTTTGTCAAAATAAATTGATTTTGCATACGAATTGTATGGCAGGATGCATTGGAGGAGGCATGGCATTGCATGGGAAATAGGGGCACAATTTTCTATGGGTGCAAATATGTTGCACCGTAGCTGGTGCCTCTCTACAACAGGGCATATATATCCATCAAAGCATGAAGGATAGAGGATTTTCTCCAAATTTTGTGGTTGCAACTACCCTGGTGGATATGTACACCAAAAGTGGAAGCATAGACAAGGCATGTGAACTATTTCACAAAATGCCTCAAAGAAATGAGGTCTCATGGAATGCCATGATTGCAGGATATATTCAAACTGGATTTGTTGAAAAGGCTTTTAAAACTTTTAAGAAAATGCAATTGGCAGATGTAAAGCCAAATTTCATAACCTTTGTCAGCATACTTCCAGTGTGTGCCAAAATGGGAGCTTTGGAACAGGGTATGGATGATCAAAAATAGATGTGATGAACTCTATTGATCATGGTCAAAAGATTTATCTCTTTTTTCAAAAGTTGTTTTACCACAAAATTAGATTTCTTCTCAAATTTGTATACAAGAAGAGCTTGTGAAAAGATCTACAGATATGTAGTTTTCTTTGTGACAATCTTTACTAAATTGAAGAAATGGCTCGTTCATTGATTCTACTAGGAAATATGCAAGATCAAAGATCAATTAAGTAGAAAAGGAAGGTTGACAAAGAGGATACTTGGTGATCTTTTTCTTGGGAGTTAAGGTCTAAACTCCATAACAGAGCCAAGTGGAGATTTCTTCACTTCACTACCAAGTTATCATGTGACATTCTTTCTTAGAAAGAATTGTTTGTTTTTCTCAAGGATGCCCTCATATAGATGAGGTGTGTATCCTTGATCACAACCTCTTCCTTGATTGATAGTGTATGTCTACTATAAAAAAATCCCTTATAAAAATTTAAAGATAAGAAGAAACTAAAACAGAAATCTGTGGGCAAGCCATATAAAGGAAGTTGTGCACACACTTTAAATGTAAAGCGCAAGATGGATAGTGAATTAAAGGAGTACAAATTTGGGGGAGAAAAAAGTGAGAACAAGTCATGGATTCAAAATTGTAAGAAATGATGAATTAACCAAATAAAATGATGTGGAAAGTATGAATGGAGAAGGTAAAATTAAGGATCATTAGTAGGTAACTAAGAAAAGAAAACTTTTGAAATGGAAGAAAGGAAAGGGAACCCATCAAAGGGTGCTAGAAACAAATTACATGGTGGATTGTGAAATAAGGGAGGTGGGAGGGCAACCCATGCCAAAAAGAATAAAAACCTTTAAAGAATGAGTCTATTGAGCCTCATGAAAGAAAAGGAAACAAAGATGAATAAAACAAAAAGTAAAAATTGTTTCATCAAATGTGGAATGCATATTTCATGAGATAGAAGAACATAGCAACCAATGGTCAAAAGAGCATGGATTAATGTTGAAGGTTTCTTATCATAATGAACCTTTGAAAAAGGAGTCATCTTGTTGGCCTCCATTTGTATCTTCTACATCCAATTCATTTAAGTTTTTTTGCTATACTAAGTCTCTTGACACTATAGCTAGATGACAAGGATCTCCATTACAGTGTTTTGTTTCATTTGTTCTATTTTGTATGGTCAAGGGTTCCTTAGGCATACCTATGAGCCTAGGAGACCCTTAGTCCATGTGGATCCTAGTTGGCTCTGAATGGCTAAAATTAGTTTTAGTATGTTTTAGTTTATTTTCTTTAGTTTTAAGGAATTTGAGGGATCTAGACCTTAGATCACCCTCTTATTTCTTTTAGGAAGTTTTTATTGAGTTTTAGTGCATTTTTGACAAAGTTGCACAAATTGTGAAATGTTGTTAATTTTTTGCAACAATGTCAGTAGATTGTAAGTCTAGCTCTCCAACGACCACAACCGATTTCATGTTGGTTGGATCAGTTGGAAGACTTTTTGGAAGTGGTTTTTAAACCTTGTCCAATCATAGGATTCTAACAAGGAGATGATCTTCAAAGCATCATTGAATAAAAGAAACCCAAAAAACATTATGAGTACATTTTTTGTTATCATACTCTATCTATTGCAAATAGGTAGATGGATTGATCATTCCACAAGTTCATTGTATGCATTGTTTATTCGAATCCATCTTAGTTTTGACTGTCGTTTGATTTCAAGTTTTAGTTACAACTTACATTTACATAGTCAGTTATGAATTGAACACATGGCTTGACTGTCATAGAAAACCCGATCATGTAATGGTTAGAGAGTTTTAATGTCACTGCAAGTTCATTTGCACATCCACAGTTCTTGTTAGAGTTCATTTAACTAGACTTTGCAAACATTGTATTTTAAATTTGGTGTTGATCTACGCAAGAACCCAACCTCACTGATAGACCGGCTCGGGAAAATCTATAGTCGACTTTGTCATTAAGGTGGAACCTTGACTTGCGGTTTCCCCATTGGATTCCAATGCCATTGGGTGAGAAGAAAGCCAAGGTTAACACTTTAATAATATAAGTGCTCAGACTATGGAAGGAGGCATATTTCCCCAAGATTTGATGCCCTAGGTAGATATTATTCATGTATTTAACCCATAAGAAGAAGACAAGTTTGTAGAAGTGTAGTAACAGGAAGGTTGAAATTGAATCATAGATTGAATTTGATAGTCTCGAGCACATTGAAGAATCCATGGTGATTGTACGTACTGTGTGAATCCATCGATTGAACATTCTAGATTGACCCTAATCTAACTTGATCAATTAGATTAGAGTGTGTCTGTGACAGTCAACAGTGCTAGGCTAAGTGGCTACAATTGTGGAGAAGATTCAATGTGACATCTTAGTAGATAGTACAGTCTATGCCGAATGGTCTTAACCCAAATCTAAATAACCAAATGTGTAAGGAACGATGTTGCAGGATCAAACCAGAGATTGATAAAATTTGAATACTGGAACTTGCTATAACAATCACATACCTTATGTAAAGATTGAGCTCAAGCTGGGACGTATCTCCTGGGCGCGCACTGCCCTTCTTTTTTCCGTAAGTATGGTTATGTGAAAGAATGGATGGAAAAAACCTAAAGCTTCAAATTTAGCATGAGATATCATAGAAAGGCTTACAACTAATCCAATGATTGGATGTTAGGGTTGCTGCTTTATATGCCCATTGCTTTATTGCATAGCTGATAATTCTTTGGTAATTTTTTATAGTGATCTTATGGTATTTGAAAATCTACATACATAATAATGATGCTTATGAAAGATGTTAGTGAAAGAGTCCTGACACAAGGCTGAAAAATTTGCAGGTTTGGTGATGGGCAATAGAAATTTGACTTCCAGTCTTCCTACAGACTAGCAACTATGGGTAAAGCCTAAATTATCCAGCATGGGGAGGGGGTTTATTTAGAATTATAGACCATAAAATCACATGATTGTGACATATGAATCATAAGTAAAGGAAAATTTGCATAATAAAGCTTGATAGTGATTTAGAAAATAAGAGAATCATATTTTAAAAGAACTCCTACAAGCCAGAAACCTTGTGAATGAAACTTGGCAAAGATAGTACTGAAAAATTGGTGAATGTAATTAAAAACTTGTCTCCCACAGAAACAACAAACTTGAGAGAACATTATAACATGTAAAGACTCTCTATTGGATATAAAAATGATTGATGCCACTAAAACAAATAAAAGTATCAGTCACAAAGGTTTTGTTTGGGCAACTAGGAGTCTAACCAATATCCCAAAGATCCAATTAAAGGTAGTCAATGGTTTCTTGTCAAGAGGCTTTCATAAAATTTCATCCTGAAACATAATAAATTAAATATTTGTGGTTACATGACTAAAAGAGCCATTCTTCACTCAAGGTTGGAATCGGTGAACATAAACATTTTTTAATTGGTTAGTGACAAGTGAACATGAGGCAAGGAATCAAGACTACTACAAAAGACTTGCATAAACTCAGCAGGAACCTGACCTAATAAAAACTACATAAAATTTAAAAATTGTAAAACATTTAATATTATTATTTATTTTATTTCCACCATTGCAAAGTAGTGAGTCACCTCTTACTCTTCAACTTTCCATTACTGAACCCGAGTCAAGCGAATATCACTATATGTCTCCAGAATTGGTTGTACATATATTTTCAACAAGTGATGGCTCTTGGGGAAAAAAATCATTATCCAAATTAACTTATTAAACAAACCTAGTAGCATAATATTAAGTTGTTTGGTACAGAATAGATGGAGGTCCATAAAGATAAGAATTAAGATGAAGAAGACATATGAAAGCACAATGCAAAAATGAGGAAGGTTCCCAACCTGCATTGAAGACTCGAGCACTAAGTTTTAATCCCATTTAAGGTTAGGAACATTAGAGTGAAGTCCATTAGACAAAGATAGTCCCAGAAGACCAAAAAATATTTTTGCAAATGTGTTGAAAAAATTATAAGAGCGTAATAAGATGGGCTTAAGTGCCAAAGCATAGAGGCTTTCAAAGTGGGGCATTGAGTTCAAATCTCCACAAGACTGAGGAAAGCTCCCAATTTGTAAACAAGAGGGACAGGAAAGTTCTAGAATCATCTTAGGTAGGGACATCATAATGGAGTCTATTAGAGAAAGACAGTCCCTGATGAGAAAAATAGACATTTTGAAAAATGTTTTCAAAAAATAATAACAACGAAATGGGATGAGCTCAAGTGCCAATGTAGAGAGGATTTATTTGATTCACAGTATATAAGATTGATTGGTTCATGCAATATAATACAAAATATTAGTTCTCATGTTGAGATGCCTGGTTTGTCTGACATTGAGGATCATGAAGAACTGTAGGTTTATCAAGGAAGTCCCATGATTATGCACTCCTATTACATGGAGGTATGCCCTTTGGTCTAGGATTGATAAGATCAGTGATGAATTTTGGAAGAGAGATGTTTATCTCAAACTCACAAAGAAGAGTGGAAGAGCAGTGATTTTGAGGCTGATATGTGATCTTGGCATTCAGATTGGGTATGCAGGTGTGGATTGCTTGAGGACAAGCAATCTTGAAGAGGGGAAAATTGTAATGTCCCCCATTTTTTGGGTCAGCCAGCCCTAGTTTCATAAATAAATATTAATAAATAGAATTATTTAAATAATTTTAGTAACTGCCTTTGAGTCAACTTTCCCAACTTGCAACCAACTTGCATTAAATAAACATATTTAAATATTTTTCTTTATCTTGGAGGCTAACTTGGAATAAGAGTTATTAGGTCAGTTTTCTTATCTTGGCCAAAATTGAAGGATCCATGTATTTATATGGGTCAACAAAGTGAGAGAAGGGCATCATAGAATTCATCTTGATTTTACATTAAACAAATGCATAAAGTCTTGGATGGAATCCCATGAGTTTCTGGTCAAGGGGTACGAAAAACCCTGCTTGACTAATCTTGTCATTTTAACCAGTCTTCATTGTGCAATACCGATCTCCATGGTAGTTGCAGTATGGCAATATCTGCAAAGGACTTTGCAACAAGTAAACTTAGGGCCAAGTGTTACACCAAATATATGAACTTAGGGCCAGCCATTAATCAATATTTGACCTTTGTTGAATACTTTGAGCTTCAAGAAAATGGGCAAAGGAGAAGAAGATATGAAAAATAGAATTTTGAAATGAAACAACCAATTAAAAAAGGGTACACATTTGAAGCCATCAAAATATCTGTATTTCCTTTTGATGATTTTTGGGGATATCTGGATTAGATAAACCCAATAGAAATGGAACTTCATGATACAATAAGATGCATGAAAACAAAAGATAAAATTTAGCAGAACCAAAAGTAGAACCTAAAATGATGAAGAGAACAGGAGCAAAAGAGGAGGTTAATGAAGTAGTGATAGTGGAGCCAAAATAAATGTCAGATGTAGGGAAGATGGAGAGCATACCTGTTTATAAGGGGAAAAAATAGATTAATGTTTCCACGCGTGCCCAGATCTACAAATCTCAACCTCAACCAGCTCCCACGTGCCTAGACCTCCAAACCTCAACCTCAACCAGCTCTTGCATGCCCAGACCTCCAAACCTCCTGCCCACAATACCCAAACTGATCAAATGAATCGCATCAAACCCTTTTTTTTGTATTCGCATTTTGCGCTCTGTAATTTGCTTCGAATCTTAGAGATCTTTGAATTCACATTTCGTACGCTAGCTACAATTCCCTTGAAACAAATTCATCATGGTAATAATAAATGAGAAATGAAACCTTTTCTTTTTTTAAGTTATGCCCGTGTTAGTTGAAATTTTGACTAACACTGTGTTAGTTGAAATTTCAACTAACACCATGTTAGTCAAAATTTTGACTAACACGGGCATAACTTAAAAAAAAAAAAGTTTTCCTTCTATATTCTGACCACCCAAAACCTTTTGGCTTCATTGTCAAAAAATTTGGTAGAAAAACTAGGTCAAATGTACTAGTGAGGGAAAACACTTCCACTTTTTGCCGAAAAGTGGGACTCAACTTCTTGTAGCCACCCTATGCCATTCCTAGAACATAAGTTCCACCATAAACCTCATCTCTATAGCGAAAATCCTAACCTCCATAGAAACCACATAGTAAAGAACCCGACCAAGAGTAGAAGAATCCCAATAGAGAAAACGGAAAAATATCCCCTACAAAACTTGAACCTAAGAAAAAATAAAACAAAACCACACAAAGCCATTTGAAAATACCAACTCCAAATTGGCCATCACAGTAGAGACAAAAAAATAATCAACACCAAAAAAGAATTTCACGATATAAAATCCATGCATCTACTCCACATACAAAAACCAGAAAATATTAGCAATTTCTCTAGGCATAGAAAAGAAGATTTCTTCAAAAATATAAATCTCTTCATCCTAAATCATCAAAAACTCTTTCTCTAAATTAAACAAAACTTGTATATCTACATCCATATACCACTCTGGACTACCAGACATCTTCTGTCACAAACATTATTCTCTTCTATAATAAAGTGGTCAAACAAAGCTTGACACAAAAAAATTACTATACCAAACAACTCACTCACTCTAAAATAGGCTAAACAGATTTCATATATGAATTCTCAACCAAAAATAAATGAAACACCTACTAAGGATGTAATCTATATCCATAAAGAAGGAATAGATGAATAAACAAAAACATCATCAAATCCTAATGAAGAACATGGTACCACCTATTCACCTACAAAAGGGTCACAAAAATACATTTTCAAAGGCCTAGGACAAACATGACATCTAGAAAAGACAACAACAACTACAATTTTCATAACAAACATCACTATAAAAGAACAAAAAGTTGAATCCATCACCGAGGCCTTCTCCTCCATATACCAGCAAACATGGTTGTGAATACTAGGACAAATGAATACCCCAAAACAAGCATTTTTAATATAGGAAGGGTTAGAGTTGATAAAGAAACTAGAGAGGTCCATAGTATCCACAAGCTCAAATAGGGTGCAATCATTTGGTAAACAACCTTTAGCCAAATCCCACAAAATTCTAACCTCCCATAAAAAATCTCTAAGCAAAGGAAGAAATCCATGAACTAGATGTAGGGAAATAGAACCCCTAGTATTATTGGTGACTAGAAAATCTATAATAATTCCCAACTAAAGGAAAAAAAGGGTGAGCAGAAATTCAAGCCTACAAAGAAAGACTTGCATGAGAGAATTGTTTAGCAAGAACTTTTCCAACAGCTCATCCAAAGAAAAACTAGGAGTTATATTAACTCAATGCTCAACAATGCTAATGACTCTAGAGAAATAGAAAAATTCCTTATTATAACCATTCCAAAAGACATAAGCACTACCCCTTTCATGCATCTTCACAACACTAACAAATCCAAGCCAACAACACAGAGAAAAATATTAGGACACCCCCCAATTGAAGGAGAGTATAGAGAGGCCTTTCCTTCCATTGACAAAACATGAGACACCATAACCTCCACTAAGGAACTAGAACCAACCAAGGGCTCAACAATAAACTGCTAAACGACCTAGAAGGGGGTGTTAGGGGATTTTTCTTGCATGAAACAAAAGTCTTACAAGCTTCCTTGAAACTAGGCTCCTTGAAACTAATTCAAACAAGAGAAAGACCTAATTTCTAAGGATTGGATAGGGTCCTCCTTCATTTTTGAGCTCCACATACTCAGGCAGGTATTACCTTTTGATGGTTACTGATTACATAGTATTATATAAGTGGACACTGATTTGCTATTTATCCTTCTAATGTATCAATTTATAAAATACTCTGCATATAACCAGGATCAATTTAATGTAGAGCTTAACCAAGAAAAATATAATTGCAAATAAAGCAAGGATCGATGATTTAAGGATTCTCATCCTTCTTCCTTTTAAGGAGGGGCAACCTAAATGATTCTCTCTTCAAAGAATCAAGAAATATGGACTGTATGTTTTAGGAACAGTCCTATCTATTTTGTGCAATAATCATGAAATGAAAAATGTATTGATAATTGATGTGAAAGTTTCAATTTTTCCTCTAAAGATAAAACCACAAGAAACAAATACCAAATCAGTGCCTTATCTAATCGGCAAAAGAAATCCAAATGCGAATCAACTAGATAATTTTAAAAGAAATACGATAGTATGCCTTGCATACCAGCCACAAATTCAAATAGATTACCTTACAAACTATTCTATTAACCAAACATTGCCATCATCAAGAATCCATACAGATATATCTACTCTTCAAGATGAACTATGAGAATTTTAATTCTTCCCTTGAAAGAAACTCATAATCGATCAAGCAAGTTGCTTTACAACTGGTATATTTCAAATGCTTGACAAGTAAAACATACAAGAGTACAACGTAAAGGTAAGGAGACAACAATAATATATGGCAGAAGCTGTAGTGTATTTATATTAAAATCAACTTGCCAATTACATTCATAATTCCATTACTCAGAAGATTAGACACAAAATTTGGAAGTCTAGTTCAAAGCAATCTGTTCAATTTTTCTATTATCTTTTTCGGCCCCCCAAAAAATAACTGTTTTTTCTTTTCTACAAATCCGTGTATGCACAAAATCCATTGATTCAAAAAATTTATTCTGTGGGATCCCATGGTATTTGGTTCTGAACTTTGAAGAAGATTCTCCTTCATATGTCAACCTAGGCTTCTCTATTTGTCTTCCACATTTGCATTAATTTTCCAACCATTCAACCGAACATACACTTGCCTTTAGAAAATTTTGAATTGGTCACTCCAAATTTGAGCCAAATTTGAGAGTACCAACAGGGGGTCTTTCTAGCGTCTCCCCCATCATCATCTATGTCACCCTTTGATTCACCTTGTTTAGATTTTCCTAAAACCTTAAGGATGCCTCTATTCCTACTTTGTATCTTCATTTAGCTTGTCTACACATTTTGATGTTTAGAAAGAGCTTTGATTAGTTTACTAATTTATTATTTTTTAGTAGAGAAGGATATAGGTTTTTGACCTTACAATCCAAGTTTTCCACTCTTTATGAGATGAGCTCTCTATAACCTTTTGAACGATGTGCTATAGACATTAGTTACCTCTTTGTGTTCTTCTTTTCTCTCCATATTGATAAAGGAGGTTTATTAGAATATTGTCAGGTTAAGAAAAGGAGCAGCTATACTATTCAATGTTGTGTAGAGTAGGAGAGTTCTGGACATAGCTCTTTGAATATTGACCGATTGTCAAAAAGGTATTTGGTAAGTGTCTCTCCTACCTTTATTTAAATAAATTCATTTAGAAAATATTTTTTTTAAAAAGTTTCCATCATAAACAAAAGGAAAAAAAAATTGAATGAAGAAAAGATTAGTTTAGAAATTTAATTACTAGAGATAAACATAAGAAAAAATAAGATAGAGGTATGTGGGTTTCCTATTTATATAGTTTTATATACTAGTACAAATATCACATGTTAATATACACACCTCAAAATATCCTCATAAACCAACATGTTTCCATTATTAATTAAATTATTTATTATTTATTTAATCAATTAATAAGGTTCTTTTACTAGTATTTAAATCAATATTATTATTTATTTAAGTAATTCATTTTCTTTCCTAAAATTAAATGAATTCTTATTTATTTAATTAATCCTTTATCATATCCTATCTCTTCTATTTATTAAATACAAATATTTATTTATTTTATAAATTCCTAAATCCCATTCTTTCTATTCTAACCAATCACATGAACTCACAAAGATCAACTCCTAAATTTTATCCTTGCGCCACTTGTCAACATTCTCTTCATTTGACCTTTACCACTTAGCTTGTGTGTAGGATCAATGCACCTAGAAAAGTCAAAATACCTCTTCCACCTCTTAATCTTAGCCACTCATCTTCTAGTGCCTCTTAATGTCCTTCACTCCTATAAAAACCCTAATTCATTTTTAATCTTATCCATTTATTTGTCACCTCTTAATCTCAACTGTTGATTTTTATGTAGTGTCTATAAAAGACATTTTTTCTTCATTCCGAAATCAAATCCATGAGAGCATCAACATCTGATGAAGACAATATCTTCGTTGATAGGAGGACAAGGGAATCAAGCATTTTATGAAGGTATTTGGTTTGATTTTATATTTATTTGGCATGTTTATTATGTTTTTACGAAGCAGTGTTCTTTTAGATCATGATTGAATGCTTAAATCGTCTTTTCTTATGGTTGGGTTTGATTAGATTTCAAATTTATAAATTTTTCAATCATAGTTATTTTGATTAAATGCTTATGGTATCTTTTCTTATGGTTAGGTTTGATTAGATTTCATATTTGCATGCAATTTTTCAATCAACATGAGTTAATTACTCAGAAAATTTTATATTATATAAATAGGAAAAGATTCAAATAATCATATTCTGTAGTCAAAGTATTATTTATAATATTGAATTAGAATTCGTATAGAATATAATCTCATATCCAAATGTATAATTTATGTGTTTACTCTTGTCCATTTGAAAGAGATTTGTTAAATTAAAAACTTAGATCCAATAGCATTAATGGTTTGTAACTATAAATTTCTTTTTTCTGAATAATCCAATTCAAAGAGAAATACATTTTTTCACATTCTTAAATGTTCTGCATAGTCAAATAAAAGATTTATGTAAAGGTAAATAATTAATCGCTTTTAAAAACTTCTTTTTTGTTTGATAAGAAAACTGTTAAAATTAGCACTAGTTAGGCCATTCATATCCAGTAACCTCAACAAGAATCAACTCCATCATTTAACAGCATTTCAAAAATATTTAGCAGCAGCATTACAAGAGAACTAATAATGTTGTTTGATTATGCAGCCTATTCCGTGAAATATAGCTCTCCATCGGACCCAATTTCACAACTGTCAAAAACAAGTTTCTTGGCAAATTGGGCCACCAAGTAATCTGGTCTGTATTACATGAAACCAGATGCAATATTGATAGCAACACTCGCGTGTTTCCCGTTCCTGCCCACTGACCACTATAGATATTACATCCGTCGTCTCCATAACCTTACTGATCTCTGACTGACAAAACAACCATATCCTTAAAATTAGCAACAGAAAAATTTCTGGCGCACCATTTGTTGCTTTTAAAATTTAAATGAACTAGGAAGGGATAATCAAAGTAAAATCGAAGAACTCTGGTTATATTGTCGTTAGAAAAAATATCCCTAAGTTCTAATTGTAGCTCAATTTTTTCCATTTCTAGAACCCGTCTAACAGAGCCATGGTAATGTTTTCTGAACAATTGAGCTCTCATTATCTTTCAACAAGGCTTTCTCACATTCAAATTTCAACACAAAAATAATAGATAGTCGAACGAGAATGAGCACTAATTGCTTAATGTTGTAATTTGAATGTCAGAAAATTTCGTTGAAGGCTAATGAGACCTCGGTTCTTCAAGAAATTTTATCATGGTGCTCTGTCAGATTGTTTCCAGAATTAGAAAAAGTTGAGCTCCAATTAGAACTTAAGGGTATTCTGTCTCAGGACAACGTCAAAAGAGCTCTTAGGGTTTTTCTCTGATCATCTCAGCATAGTTCATGTAAATTTTACAAGTGAAAAATGGTTTTAAGAAATTTTTAGGTGGCTAATTTTAAGAATCTGAAGATTTTATTCGCAGAGCCCAGCCAAGACTATAAAGATAATGCGTAATACCTAAAGTGGCCGATGGGCAGGATGGAAAACTTGTGAATGCTGCTATCAAGAGAACTTCTACTTTCTCTCCGCTAGCACATGGCGTACCTACCTCTCAATACAAGGATTCCAGTAGCTGTGAAATTTTGGGAACGTCCAATCACAGACCCCTTTTTGAATGTGCATATGCTGAGGGTATTTGTTTGGGAAAATAGGCGAACAGGGAAGGACGTTCGGATGATAATTGGCGATGGTATTCTGGTTCCTCAGTCTCCAAGGGTTATTTTTTCTTCTGACGATAATTGGCGATGGTATTCTGGTTCCTCAGTTTCATTTCAAATGCGTTCCATTTCTGCAAGTCAAAGTGTTAGAAGATAAATTAATTATCTGCAGCAATGTCGGCACAGGCAGAAGCATCAAGAAAGATCTTGCACTCACGGGCATGTATCTAGTATTATCTACCAACAACTTCTCACCTGTCCACCATTAATGCTGTAACTAACCTTGATCTAGAGTCTTCTGTCATTTAATGTAAGTTTATCTATAAATTAATAGATGAAGGCCTGTGTTCTGCAGAGCCCATATTTGGGTTTCTCTCTGGTCTTTCCTCTCTATTTGGTTTTGAATATGGTATAGAGCTAATGGTAGATGGTCCAAGAGTCTGGAGAGAGCAAGAAGAATATGGTGAAGTGTAATGTGTTGATCTTCCAATCATAAAAGTTGTGGAGTTTTCCAGATCTACATAGAAAATTCTTACTTGGTCATGTGAGATCTGTTAAGGAAGGAGGGTACTGGTGTTTCAAACAGATCTTCAAAGTCTTTGCTCACCCAGTTTACCAAATCTCAGAATCGTCAGTTCCAGAAAGTACAATTTTTGGGAAGATTTGCATTTGCAGTTCTTTAAAAAAGAACTGAGGAATTATGTTGCACTGTGCTTCTCAAAGTAACTTTACAAGCTCTGCAGAAATGAAGGAAATGGGCTGGCTAAGAGCTGCATTAATGAGGGAAAAATCTGATGGAGCAGTCATATGCCCAAAGCCACGAAGACTTGGATTGGCAAACCATCCAACTCCGGAGTTTCCAAAATCCTTGAGATGGCATCGCAGCCATAACCAGGAGTTTCCTGAGAGCGCCAGCGTTGCAGAGGCTATTGTTACCATCCAAAATTGCACAGATTGCGGGATACCGGTTTGGAAGCATTGCCCACTAGAGAAAAGCAGCAGCCCCAAATTAGCAGAGAGCCAGACATATAGACGCGACCCACTTGATCATTTCAAGCTCTGTAGAGTGGGCTGGAACCTCTCCAATCAGCATTATTGGGCAGCTTGGTAAGCACAAGAGAAGAGTAAGGTTTTGGTATGTAAATCATAAATCTGTTATGAAGTGTTTCTGGTGTAAAAAAAGTGGTGTGTTGGCATTGTGCATATTCCCTGTTTTTATCCTGTTTTTCTCTATCCCTGCCTACACAATTTAAGAAGATGGCTTGAACTATGCTTTCAAGAGGTTGATGTTTTAATTGGTTGTTGATAGTATTTGGGTGGTTCTTTAAAAAAGGCCAATCTTAAATATTGTGCAATCATGAAGTTGAAGAGTGTATTGTATCTGTGTTATTGTAAGGTGTGCATTATCGGTTGTACCTAACAGTTCAGAAATTTTTTTGGTTTAACATATTGCTGAATCATGTATTTGAAAAGAATTCCTATACAATAGTGAGTACAACGGCTGGGTACCCATGTATCTCGGTAGATGTAATTTTTTTTTATATGGACTCAATAATCACATTTTTATGGAGGTACAAAAAAGAGAAAAGCCCAAAATGATGGTTTCCCCGTAATAAAGGTTCGTGGTCATCCTTAAACCACTTTCTTGAGTGAGGTTTGTGATAAACCAAAACCACTTATTTGGGTGAAAAACTTAAAATTATGTAACATTGTATCTGTTGGTGAAAATCCCAAATGGTTATGGGTAATCCGGTTAAAAACCCACAATGATAATGAAAAATTTTCAAAGTGATAATGACAAGAGAACAAATTTCTCAAAGTGATAGTGATAAGGGGAACCAAAATTTTGTGCTGTAAATGGGTACTTAAGAAGACTTAATGTAGGGACCCATCCAATTTAGATTATGGAGGGATATTTGAAAACAATTAGATAATTAATTTATGGAGGGATGTTAGACAATAAATTAATTATCTGTAGCACTGTCGGCATAGACAGAAACATCCAGAAAGATCTTGCACTCACGAACATGTATCTAGAATTATCTACCGACAACTTCTCACCTGTCCACCATTAATGCTGTAACTAACCTTGATCTAGAGTCTTCTGTCATTTAATTTAAGTTTATCTATAAATTAATAGATGAAGGCCTATGTTGTGCAGAGCCCATATTTGGGTTTCTCTCTAGTCTTTCCTCTCTATTTGGTTTTGAATACAAAGCTTTATTGGAAAATCTTATTGCACATTATGTTAGGGAGAAATTTATGAAGGGCTTTCAGTTAGAAGAATCAATTTGTAAATTTGATATATTTAAGGGGATGCTCTAGTTGGAGGTTTGTTAGCTTCTAAACATTTGAGAAAGAAATCAGTTATGGCAAAAGTTATATGGTGCCATGAAAAATAGTCTGGTCTCTGGTAACTACAGACTTTTTGAAAAGGAATTAGATATTCTCTCTGATATATCATACCAATTTACAGTCTCATTGTGCCTCCATGAAAAATAGTCCGATCTCTAGTAACTACAGACTTTTTGAAAAGGAATTAGATATTCTCTCTAATATATCATACCAATTTACAGCCTCATTGTGCCTCGTCCTCTTCGAAGACCCAGTTTACTTGATTGTCAACAAGTACAAAATAGTGAAGTTCTGAAAGGTAAAACCAAAGTTGTGGATGGCCAGTTATTGCCGCACAAAGAATTGAGGATGGAGCTCAGCAATTTTGGACTTCAAATGAAAGAATTCAAAGGCACAGAAAGTTTATAATATTACTTTTGTAATTGATGGATTCGATTTTTGAAATAAAAGAGGGGTGAAAATTTATTCAAACTGAAAAAGAAACAAGAACAAACAGAGAAAGAGCATCAAACAGCCCTATCAAGATCAACTAAGTGATCAAGTTGATGTGACAAGCCCATTGGAAGTTGAGTCTTATCAACAATGTTCCAATTACACATATGGTCAGAAACTCATTTCGTCAGACAATCAGCAATGTTATCCATTCCCTGGGAATATGAGTGAAAGTAACAGAGTCCAAAGAAGTACATAAATTATGAATCTGGTCTGCAATCAAAGCTAACTTCCAACTAACAACTTCAGAATGTTGCTGATTTAAAAGACGTATAACCACTTGAGAGTTGGATTCACAGACAAGCATTCTCCAACCAAAATCACAAGCATTCTTCACAGCATACAAAATAGCTATGGCCTCCATCAGGTTATTAGTGTGGCGACTTTTATAAATTGAAAACACAAACTGAACATCCCCTTACTATCTCTGCCAACACCACTAATGCCAGCAGGTCCTGAATTCATTAATTCCTCAACTTATTTTAACTTAGTTTAGTTAATATTGATGCTATTGAAGACACAGACGTGTATCAGAATTGCAGTACATTTTCAATGATCAAAGTTAATCATGATATTTTGTATATGTAAATGTCATTACAAATTAGTAAGAGTTGTTTCCAGTGCATCTATTGAAAACTCATACTTATTTGCATAAATGCTATCTTCAAAATTACAATGAGAAATTCTATTACATTATAATGGATATTCCTACCCTGTTTCTCAAATCCGGCCTGCCAGAATTTGATAGAAAAAAAACTTTGTCCAAACATTTAAAACGTAATTGGACAGGCAACGATAGATTCAATAATAAACAGCAAATAGCTAAATCTGTACAATACAATTTCTCTTTATTTTCAAAAATTACAACTAACTTGATAGAATTTCTTCTAGATGTATACAGATAATCATACAGAATTTCTCTTTTTTAATCTTTCACAATCTCAGCAGACTAAGATAAAGCCATAATGGGGGCTTACTGGTTTTTATTCCAAAGCTCACAAAAAGGTTTGAAGAGCAGTTTATATGATTTTGGAACTAATCCCAAGTACCCCCGTTATGTCATTCCTTGTTCATCTTCCTTGTACGCAAACGGTGCCTCCATTCTTTTTCAAACTCTTCTGTTGTCATATTTTATTGTTTCTAAAAGCAACGGTACAAATATTGTTGTACTTAACTCTTTATTTTTTATTTTTTTATTTTCTGATTTTAACCCTAAACTTGTCTGTACTTTCACTCAGACTTGACAAACAGGGTACAATATTTCTAATTTTTGAAATCAAGTAATCCACTTATATTATGTTGGTTACTGTCAGAATGTAATTTTGATCTCGATTAAGATTCATGATCATTCGAAAGAAGATGAGAAAAGATATTTAAATTTTTGTAAGGAGGATGGTTTAACGAAACATCTAGTATATATATTTTTTTATAAATATAATGTTATGATTTAATTGGTGTTATAAATCTATTATGATGTTTGAGATGTCTATAACAATGCTGCAAAGTTCCTGCTGAAAAGTGGTAGGTCTGTTTGAGTTTAACTTAGAAATGTGAGTTTGGTTTTAAAATAAAACAAGTGCTACGTAGTGGCCAGTACTTGCCAATAATATAATATGGTAATAAAAGTAATAAATATAAAGAATGAGAATAATTATTTTAATTAGAAATATTTAATTATAAATTTAAAGTTAACCGTTTAAAAATAAAAATTTAGTTAGTAAATAAATTATTTCTAAAATATTAATTTAAGAACAAGGAACAATTGTAATAATATTTTATATAGTTCATATAACTTATGTCAAATCATATAACTTATGTCAGGTGGATGTAGCAGCAATGTTGAAAGGATTCTTTTCCTTTTTATTCTCGAATGGGAATGATCTTTCAAAAGTTTTAACAGAGGGACCATGGATGTGGGGTAAATCTTCTTTATCCTTGCAAAAGTGGACAACTAATCTGGATTACAATGAGAATTTCTTTTTCTCTACTCCTATTTGGGTGAGATTTTCGGGCCTCCCTCTGGAGTATTGGCATGAGGATATTTGGGTGGTGATGGTGGAGCCTTTTGGTGAACTTCTGACTATAGATCCCATGACTGTGGCCCGTTCAAGACAAGTGTATGCTAGGATATGTGTCAACATCCAGCATGACATGGACCTACCCCAAGTCATTACTCTAAATTCGAAAGTGGGTAAATGGACCCAAGAAATCGAATATGAAGCAACCCCTTTTGTGTGTCTTACTCGTAGAAAAGCTAGACACTGGGCAAAACTTTGTCCCTTGAAGAAAGAATCAGAAAAGAAGGATCAAGAATCTAAAATGCTAAAGAAGTGGGAATGGAGGAAGAAAAAAGGAGAAATACAAAATCCCCTAGAGAAAAAGAGAGATAGTTTAAACTCTGAAGAGAAGCAAGCGGACATATCAAAGGACTTAAAAGAGAAAGATGGGTCTAAGGAGGTAGATAACTCTGTTGAAGGATACATAATGCAGGATAAGAACTCCTTGGTTTCCTCTCCTATGGAAAACATGGAAACCACTCTCCAGACTGAACCAATAATGATTTCAAGGGTTGAGGATAGCTTATCAAACCTAGAGGAGAGGAGGAGCTACCAAAGTCCTCTCAAGGTTTCTGAAACACAGTTTGTTTTAGAACAAATCAGCAGTGAAGCTTCGAATGGGAACTTGTTAGACTCTAATCCTAAGAATGATAGATTAAAGGAACAGCTGCAGGATTCTGAAATGGTGGAAACAAGGAACAAAAGTCCTTGGATTAGTGTTAAAAAGAAGAATAATAGGTCTGAGGCTGGAGTGGGTCCCAGATCTCAATCTAAAATCTAGAAGGATTTGACCCCTATACCAGGAACAAATAATGCTAAGATAACAAATGGAGGCTTGGCCTCTAAATCAAGCAAAAAAGGGAATCAATTCAAACCAGGAGGAGTTATGACGAGAGGTCAACAACAAAAGGCGGATATAGGAACACCCAAAAGAGATAGAGGTAGAGCCTCGGAGAAGGTTCAGAGAGAACAAGAAGCTAAACAGAACATAGCGGATGGTAGACAACATACCATCGACCAGGTCTGTCCTCCAAAATTTTAATAAAATTTTTATCTTGGAACATTAGAGGTCTTAATAGTCCTCATAAACATGATGTTATTAGGAATGTAGTTAGAGATTCTAAGCCTGATATTTTGCTTATTCAAGAAACTAAAATGGTTAAAGATAAGTTAGTGAAATTAAATTTGCTGAAGAATGGGAAAAAGTTTTGTAGTGATGTTGAAGGGGCTTTTGGAGGTTTGGCTATCTTTTGGAATACTATAAGCTTCTCTTGCGTTCTTTTGAAAGAAGATAAGAACTTCCTTGCAGTTAAAGTTAGCAGTATCAAAGATAACTTTTTCTGGACTCTCATAAATGTGTATGCTCCTAATACTAAATCTGGTCGCCTTCACCTCTGGAAAAGGATTCATGATTTTAGAAAGGATTTCCCAGATGACAACTGGATGATAATGGGAGACTTTAATACCCCCTGAAAGAAGCTGAAAAGAAAGGTGGGAACAATACTCAAGTGGAAAGTAGGGTTGATTTTATGGATTTTATATCTAACGAAGGTTTGTTGGATATAGATCTAGAAGGTATTGATTTTACTTGGACTAATAGGAGAGTTGGTGCAGATCTTATTCAGGTCAAATTTGACAGAGTCCTTGTTTCTCATAGGTGGATTGCTAACTTTTCTTGCTCTCTCTCAGCGCTTAATCGTATAGGATCGGATCACTTTCCTATTTCCTTTATAGCTAACTCTTTAAAAGGTAAAGGTAATTCTCCTTTTAGATTGGAAAAAATGTGGTTGAACCACCCTGACTTCTATAATAAAATAAAGGAGTGGTGGAGTATTAAAGTGGAAGGTAAGGCTATGTTCCAGGTGGCTAAAAAAATGGCTAATATCAAATCTAAAGTTAGACTTTGGAATAAGGATGTTTTTGGTGATATATTCCAAATCAAAAGCAAAATTCAAATTGATCTTAAAGAGATTCAAGACAAGATACAAAGAACAGGGTCGACCGAAGACTCTAGAAAAGAAGAAAATATAATCCTTGTGGATTACCATAATATCATATCTAAAGAAGAAATGTTTTGGAGACAGAGATCTAGGTCTCTTTGGTTGAAAGTAGGTGATAGAAATACAAGATTCTTCCATTTAACTGCTATGAAACACAAGGTAATGAATAGAATCAACACTTTGATTACCCAAAGGGGTACTCTTAATAAAGATGAAGAGATAAGGAAAGATATGATGGGCCATTTTGCTTCGATCCTCTCCAAAGAACAAGGTCTCAATCATGATGATCAGAACTACCTGCTGAATTCCATTCCTAGTCTGTTGACGGCTGAGGATAATCTCTTTCTCAAAGCTATTCCTTCGAAGGAGGAAATTGTCAAGGCTATCCAGTCCTTTGAAGGTGAAAAATCCCCTGGGCCGGATGGTTTTCAAATGTTTTTCTTTCAACAATTATGGGACATTATAGAGGATGATATTTGTGGTGCGGTGAAAGAGTTTTATGGCTCAAAAACCTTGCTCAAGGAACTCAACTCCACCTTCATAGCTCTGATTCCTAAAAAACCAGGAGCAAACACAACTGATAGCTTTAGACCTATAAGTCTTTGTAACTCATTGTATAAGATCATTTCTAAGGTTTTGACTTCCAGGATTCTCAAGATTCTCCCCCGTCTCATCTCTCCCCAACAAAATGGTTTTGTACCGGGAAGACAAATTTTGGACTCGATCATGGTTGTTCATGAGAATATCCATTCTCTGGAGAAATTGAAGAAGCAGGGGTTCCTTATGAAACTCGACCTATCAAAAGCCTATGATAGGTTTGATTGGGAGTTTCTTACGAAAATTCTTCATGCTTTTGGTTTTGAAGAGGGAGTTATTAAAATCATTATGCAACTTGTCACTACTGTTTCTTCGTTGGTGATTGTGAATGGGGGATCCTCTCCTTTCTTCAAACCATCCAAAGGGTTACGCTAAGGTGATCCTATATCTCCTATCCTTTTTGCTATAATGGCGGAAGGTCTGGGGAGATTCCTCTCTAATCAGGTTTCTCAAGGTTTGATTACGGGTTTACATCCTACTTCTAGAGGGATTGTCTGTTCGCATGAATAATTTGTTGATGATACGATTTTGATGGGAGAATCTACAGTGAAGGAGGCTAGGAATATGAAAAAGGTGCTAAATGAGTATGCTAGTGCAACTGGGCAAATCATAAATTGGGAAAAGAGTGCACTATTTTTCTCCAATACTCCTAAAGCCAGAAAAAATAGAATCTCTTCTATTCTTGGGTGCAAGATAGGAAGTCTCCCAGCTTCTTATCTTGGATTGCCTCTGTGCACGAAACCAGAGAAATTTTTTTGGAATGAAATTCTTGACAGATTTCAAAAGAAATTGGCGGGTTGGAAAGGAGTGATTCTCAGTCAAGCTGGGAAAGTCCAATTGCTGAAATCTACTCTGCAGAATCTCTTGGTTTATGCCCTTAGCCTGTTCAAAATTCCTCAAAAATTTGCTGACTTAATAGAGAAAATTTAGAAAAGGTTCCTATGGTCTGGAGTGGAAGAGAAAAAGAGACTTAGTCTTGTGGCCTGGGAAAAGATATGCAAGCCTAAAAAGATGGGGGGTCTGGGTATAAGGAGCATCAAATTTACTAATAAAGCTCTTCTAGCTAAGCAATGCTGGAGAATTGTTGAAGAGGAGAAAGGATGGAATTTGATAATAAAAAGGAAATACCATCTTAGTAATCTTGAAGAAATCATCCAATCTCAGAATGGTGTCCAGGGATCTTTTATTTGGAACAACATTAGTAAAGGTAAGAATTTCATTAGTAAAGGTGCTATATGGAAGCTGGGAAATGGTAGGAAAATTCTTTTTTGGAATGATAAATGGATGTCAGAAAAGCCCTTGATAGAAAATGAAGAGTGGGGGAATGCTATTCAAACCTGTAAAAACTCTATAGGAGAACTGGTCAGTGATTACTAGAAAAATGAAGAATGGATAGACCTCGAGCAGAAGGATATTAGATTCAAAGAATTGAAGAAACAATTAAATAACTGGTTTATAAGAGAAGAAGAGGATGATAAAATTATATGGGGTTGACGACTTCTGGAAAGTTCTTGGTTGCTTTTGCTTTGTTACTTCTTCTCCCCAAAGAGGCTCAGCCTCTGTGGGTGCAGGTATGGAACAAGGACCTTACACCTAAAATTAACATGTTCTTCTGGTTGCTTGTTCGGAATAAAATTCTCACACAAGATAATCTCTTGAGAAAAGGATTCCAAATGCCTAATAGGTGTGCCTTGTGTTGTCATGATGTTGAGGACTGCAATCACCTAATGATACATTGTTCTTATTCTAGGGAGGTGTGGGACACTTTCATGTCCTCCCTTGATTTCATATGGGTGAAACCTAACTCTATCCAGGAGTTCTTTCAGCAGTGGCAGAGCCCTTTCCATGATCAGAATGCTAGGATAATATGGAAACTTATCTTTCCCCACTTTTCTTGGCTCATCTGGAAGGAGAGGAATAATAGAATATCTAGAGAGAAGAAGGCCCCTCCCTCAGTGGTTGCTCATTCTATATCTAGAATTATTATGGAAAGTTTCAGATGCATGGGAAGGAAAGATAGTAGCCTTTGGAACCCTCAACCAGAGAAAGACAATATGATCTCGTGGGAGAGATTAAAGAAGGATCAGAATCAGAATCCTAGAGATAATGTTAAGTGGACAGCGCCTCCTAATGGCTAGGTTAAAGGGAACTTTGATGGCTCGATGAAGGGAAATCCTGGAAGGGCTGGAGGTGGAGGGTTAATAAGAGATAATGCTGGAAATTGCTTAGGAGCAATTGTTGTCCCGCTAGGAACTCAAACTAGCCACGTGGCGAAGGCACAAGTTGCTCTGTATTTGGTAATGATGACAAAAGATATGGGATGCACAAAATTATGGCTGGAAGGGGACTCTTTAAATATAATAAATGCCATAAAAGGGAACTCTATCAGTTCTTGGATGATAGAGCACATTATCAATAAAATAAATCTTTTATTGAATTCCTTTGAAGATTGCCATGTCACTCATGTTTATCGTGAAGGCAATAAACCGGCAGACAGGTTGGCAAATGATGGTACTTTATCTGACATCATCCAAAAATGGAGAGGGGAAGTAAATCTTAAGAGTGAGATTTCTAGTCTAATCAAATATGACTAAATTAATCACAATGAAGGAAGCATCACTTAAATTAATGATGAAAAGGACTAATCATTTACCAAGGAGGTTTGCTTGCAAGCTGAAGCGTGGTTACTTTACTCTGCAGACAATAAGGCATGATCAATGGGTTAATCTCGATAAACAAAAAAGCATCATGAATTGGAGATGTAAGGCGGAGAATTCTGAAAAAAAGCTGAACCAGTGCATGAAAAACCAAAAAATTATGGGAGGGGGTCTGAAGAGGGAGGAACCCTCTAACTACGACAAATGGAGACAAGATAGAGATGTGTGGAAGAAGCTGAAGAAGGGGGGGGTCACTCAGTTTATGAAGAAGCTTCATGGCCATGACAAAAAGATTACGACATTGTTTGCGGAAGGCTGGAACAATGGTAAGGTGTTTCTTTGGGGCAAATCTTTCAAGCTTACTATTTCTAACCTAGCTAAAATTACTGGTTTACCTGTTGATGGAACCCACTTTCATAGAGGTAATCATAAGCTAGGAACTGATGCCTTTTCTATTTTTCCCAAAATTGTGGAAGAGAAAGCCCTTATGACCAAGGGGAAGGGGGACTATGTGGACATATCCAATATTGAAGAATTCTAGGCTAAAATTCTTAAGGCCATGATTGAATACTTTACCTTGGATGGGAGGTATTTGAAAATTTACAATTTCCATTTTGTTTTTGCAAATCACTTCAAGCACAAAAGGAGAATCTCTTTTCCTTATTACCTACTAAGTTCTTTGAATAGCAGCATTACAAGTCATAGAAAAAAGGCTTCAAACCCTGTCCTGCATGAAGGGATGATTCTCCTTATATCTAAGCATATTAGGGATAACATTCCAGACCCTATCCCTAAAAAAATCATGGAGAAAAGAAAGGTGAAGATTGAGGAGGAGATGGAACCCAAGACAAGTAAGAAGAGAAGGATTAAAAAAGATAAACTCCCTGCTAGCCCTGACAAATCAAGAGGAAAGGGTTTTATTGTGGAAGACAGTGAAAAGGAGACTGAAGAGGAAGATATAAGTTATGAGAAAGAGGAAGAGGAAGAGGAAATGAATGAATGGATTGAGGAGGGGAATGATGAAAAAGAGGAGAATAGTGACGAAGAAGAAGATGATAAGGAGGAAGTGGAGGAGGAAGAGGAAGAAACCTATGATTTCTCTTCTAAAGATGTAACTAAAGACACCCCTATTATTATTGAGGATGCTGAGAAAGAAGAGGTCGGTACTCTTTCTATGGAGGAGGTTTTTTATCCTCAGAATTATCCCGAGGAGGGAAAAATGAATAATACCATGCCTGAGATGGGGGAAGGTAAAACCCAAGAGGAGGAATCTAAAGATGATGACGCTTTTTCGGAGGGTTTCGAGGGTGGTCAAGAGAATGAAGGAAAGGAAGCTAGTTTTTTTCCTTCGGCTAGTGAAACTGGAGAGGAGACCTCTTTAAGAGGAGAGGATGGGAAGGATGAGAAGGTCATGCTGGAGAAAAACAATAATAAAGAGGAATCTGGAACCCTTCAGAGGGAAGACTTTCCGAGTAAGGAGAAGAACAATGTGGAGAAATAGGAGGAGAATAGGGATCGGAAGAATGAAATGCAGGAAATGGAAATCCATATCCAAGATATGGAAAAAACTATGAATAACATGAATACTAAAATGGGTATTATGGAGAATAAGTTTTTGGATAAGGTCAAAAATAAAGATACTAAGGATGATGGTACAGCTAAGATGAATAAGAAGGTTAAAGATAAGATGAAAGATTTAGAGACTAAAATCAATAACAATGACAACATGATAAGAGGTGTCCTGAATCATAGCAATGAGGGTCTGAAGGTGACCATTAAGAATTTGAAGGTGTTGCATAATTACCTGGAAAGGAATATGCTAGAAAAAACCACTATCACTATTGATGAGGATGCTGGAAATACAGGGCCGGGGATGAGAACTAGAGGTCGCATCCAGAGAAAGGTCCCAGAAAAATCTACTAAGCTGAAGGAAATGCATGATACTATCCAAAAGATGGAAGATCTCCAGAAGAAGGCTGAGGAAATGATAAAAGATGAATAGTTTGCTTGGGCAAGTAGATGTTTTGCTGTTAGACTATTAGACTGTTGTTTTCATCTTTTGTGCTGTTAGATTGTTGTTCATTGCTGTGGGTTTCCAGCAATTGTTTCATTTTGTTTTCTTTTATGCTCTATCCTATGTTGTTTTAAACTCTGGTTTCGGGTCCATGTAAAACCTATTTTTACCTTATTCAAAAACTTATGTCAAATCATATTATTTAGTATTTTAAAATATAACTTATAATTATTTATATTAAATAATAGATATTATTATCACTAATTCATAAGTTAATTAATATAAAATATATATTGAAAAAGTTAAGTTTATTAATATTTAGATTATAATTATAATTTATGTTATATAATCTAAATATATAACATCAAATTATAATACATATAACAAATTTTATTTTTTAATTTAATATACATTAGTTAATAAATAATCTATATCCAAAACTATGCATTTATATTATAAGATATTTTTAAAAATAAATATGAATTATTTTAAGGGCATAGTAAAGTATTTGCCCTATAACATTGCCTCGAAAATTGTAATAGAGGCCGTGCTTCCACAAAATCCATGTATAAGAGGCTAAATTTTTAAGCCAATAGAAGAGCTATAAATTAATTTTGTTGAATTATAAACAAAAAAAATGTGCATGTATACTATACAAATTATTAATTTTGTAACAAATTTGATAAAAATAATAATTTTAATTGGTAGAAATGTGATTTTTTAATCACTAGTTGATGGAAGAAATCCAAAAACGGATGCAATAGTACTTTCCTAACCTATCGACAAGTACTAATAAGAAATAATCTAGATTTACCAAAAAAAAAAAAACTAGATAATTTGTTTCACTATGTGTAAAAAGACAATTTCAAATTTGAATCTATTAAACAAAATATTTGATTTATTTCGATGCAAAATAATCATAACCTAAAGATGCATGTTTTAGATGGTCCAAATATATTTTAAAAACAAACTAAACTTAAAATGTAAATTTACAATTTAAATAATCTCAAAATATTTAATGTATAGTTCTTGATTTCTATTATACTATAATTTAAAAAGACAACTAGCACACCCAATTTCACATTTAAAAACATTAAATCTTCAAATATAATATTAATTTTTTTTAAAAATCTAAAATATTTAGGAATAAAATAAAGTAAAATTGTCATATAAGAGGAAAGGGGTATGAAATATAACAGGTTGTTAATAAATATTTGTATTAGATGTGACTATATAATAATATAAAACTATTACCAAGGGGTAGTTCCCTTATACTAAAACTTCAAAAATGTACATTGATAGTCCAATAGATAGCAAATTTATTCCTTCCTCACTAGTTCAAATAAAAAAATCAATATAACTAGTTAAGATAAAGGATTGAGATGATGGTAAAGTTGTGTAAGATACTAGTGTTGTGGCCATGGTACTCAAAGTTCTTCTGCTAGGAAAGGACTTTTTGTCGGCCTCTAGTGTATCGATAACATACTTGGTGTTTTTCGGCGACATTAGTGCATTTGATAATGCACCTCTTATCGATATTTTATGTGGTAAAGATAAGGTTTTATCGACATTTTACGTGGTAAAGATAAGGTTAATGTAAATGCGATTTTGGCATTCATACCACAAAGTATGTTGTAAGTATTCTGTTTCATTTGGAAACCCTAGCTCTGTTGAGAGATTTGGAAAGCTTTGCAACATGGGTGTCATTCCATATGTATTCATTTCATACCCTATTTTATTTGTGTACATAAGTATTTTTTATATTCATTGTTTAAGATTTTTACATATGTGTATGGAATATGTTATGGTCTTTATTTTGAATAGAAACCCTTATCAAGTTTGGTTTTGGTTAGCCCGAGTTTGAGTTTCATGAACCATTATTCACTGGTCGAGTTAGTTTTGTTTATCATTTGGATATAGTCATTTATGATTTAATCTGGCTAAATGGTGTATCAAATTTATTTCTTATGATACCATAAACCTGATATACACTTCATTCATTCTTTATTTTTAATAGTAACCATAGTCAAGGATTTGAGGATTTTCAAAGGGTATAAAATGGTTTTGTTTTATCACTATGTGATGCTACATTCATGGTCCATCTATAATTATTGGTTTTTATTTGATCAAGTATTATACATTGTCTCGTATGTCTATGACCATTTGTATTAATCATTCAAATATTATCACACTATTACCATGTGTTCTATCTCAACCTAGCTATATAGGGTTCTTGTATTATCATACACAATTCATATGTATGTTATACTCATGTATAGTCTCTATTGCCATACCCGAGTGTGAATTATGGTTTAGTTTATGACAAATTTTAATACTACTTCACGAGAGTTTGATTTGATCGACCTTTGGTAAGAGTGTGATTAAGGGATTTAGTTTTGAAAATAAATAGTGACATAAGATTAAGGATAAATATAGAGTTGTTTTTTTCAAAGTTAAATATATTACATGGTGTTTATTTGATTAGAATATAGTATTATTGTGATAGAGATACATTATATAAGGATAATAAATTATATTTAATTAAGTGGCACTAAATTATTTGCTAAACTATGAATAAGAATTAGTGGTTAGTAATAACTGTGATAATAAATCACATACATATACACATTGAAGGACACAATATGGAAATATTCATATATGTCATGAGACATTTTCAGTCAATTGCATTGATTTTTTGTAATCATTTTTAAATCAATGTATGACATCCTATATATTGAGCAGTGAAGGATATTGAGATTATGCATATGGAAAGGGATTTTGGTCTTTGATTAAATAAATTTATATTAGTTGTGCACAATCAGTTACACTAATCAGAAAAACGTGGTTGAGGCTATATTAGCTAACAAGTTTGTATCATATATTGTTGAACACAAAGCCTCTTTTATGTTCAATGATGTATGTTATAAGACTTTAGTTAGTATATAAGATTATATTTTCTCCCTCTCTATATGTATTGAAAAGTTGTAGCCGATTGTAAATCGAGTGAGGCATAAAAATACTATCAATGAGATAGCATTGTTAGTGAGACATTTGTACAGCCAATGAGACATTGTGAAAATATGTTTTATATTAAGCCAATGAGATACTTCAAGTCATTTTCTTCCCCGAGAGGGTTTCCAGTCAGAACATATCTTGGGTTACAATTTCATGTGCATGCCTTATCTTTATATTGTTGTCTCCATTTAGTTTTACTTTAGTTTTTGTATATAATTGGCTTAAAAAATTGATATATTATTTTATATATCTGATTCACCTTCATTCTCGGTGATATTGTACTCCAACAATTGCTATCAGAGCCATACCCTTCCTCTTATGGTATTCTTGGTTAGGGAGTACTTTATGGATTTTCACTATAATCTTTAGGAGACAAGAACTTTAGTTTGTAAGATTGAGATTCAAGGAAAACTTCTAAAATCTATTCAAAGGGATCTACATTTTTTAGAAGAGAAATATCATTCTATTGCTATAAAATTTGAAAGGTTTCTAAGGACTTAGAAATTCTAGGGAGCTAACAGGATGAATCTAGATATGAAAAAGTGTAAGTTTTCTAGATATGATCCTTATCTATTTAATTCTTTTTCACCTAATTGGAATTATAAATATGAGTCAAATAGGTACAACATGATGTCTAGAAGAAGGGTAGTATTTAAATATTTTAATTGTAATCAGTTTGGACATATGCCAATTTCTTGTAATTCAAAAATATAAAAAAAATAAAATAATTAGTTTATATTGAAATCTAAAGTTAAGGCATATGCTTTAGTTTTTCAAAATATAGTTCATTATGTTAAGAAAGATTAATGGGTACTAGATAGTGGATATTCTCATCATATAATAAGTGATAAATCTAAATCTACTCATTATGAAACTCATCCAAGAGGATCTATTAAGTTTAGAGATGATCGATGCTTTGAAAAACTTGGCAAAGGGATAATCCTTCTTGAAAATAAAATTCATGTGAATGATGTTTAGTATATTTAAGGAATGACATATAGCCTTCTTAGTGTGAGTTAGATATTGGATAATGGTTTTTATGTAGCCTTTTCTACCCTAGGATGTGAAATCAAGAAAAAGTATGTTTAAATAATTTCTACAATATATAACAAGTGGAAATGTTTATAATAATTTTTAAAACTCTAGAAAATCTGAAAGTAATGTTTTTTTATGAGTCAAGTTAAAGAGACTAAACTTTAGCATATATGACTAGGGCATATAAACTATGACAATTTAATTAAGATGAGAAAAAATCAGAATGTTAGAAATTTACAAACTCTAACAAGACCTAACAATAATGTTTGGAAAGAGTTACAAGAGGCTAACCAAACTAAAGTAAGTTTAAAATTCCAAGGAGTATACAACTACAAAGCCTTTAGATTTGGTTCATATTGATTTATGTGGACCAAAAAGAATGAATTCTTTAGATAATGAAATCTATACTTTATGATTTTTATAAAGGGATATACAACAATGACTTTGGAAACCTTTCAAAAGCATAAAGATAAAGATTTTGGTAGGTTCAAATTATTTAGAAAAATGGTGGGAAAAGAATCTTATTTAAAACTTATATTTTGTTAGATCAAACAAGGGTGGGAAATTTTTTATTTATTAAGGTAACAGTGGGTTTTGAAGCACCCTCGAAACCCTTTAACAAATAAAACCTTAAGATAGAAAATTAAAATCTCCCAGAAAAAATCAAACCAACCAAAACAAAAGGCATGACACTCAAACAATGAACCCAAAACACGACAAAAATAGGATCATTAGATACAACAATCCAATGAAAAAAGGACACTAAGCTATCCATTATTCCCATTTTTATGGCAATGAAGGGTCATGTCAAAAGAAGATGAGGATTTCTTATAATGTTTCCCTTTAATAGTGATCCAACCATCTTCGACTCTCACAGCCTCATCCTACCAACACAATGAATTCAAGACTGAAGAACCAGCACCCAACATCAGTTCCAAAACAAGGCCATAATTAATCCCAACAAGATAGACAAGAGCACCAAAACCCTCAACAATCAACACACTAGGAGGGCCGACAAGAACAAAAACCACAGAACCACCAACAGAGAACCTGGAATCCGCTAGCAAAGGAATAGAGGGTCCCTGCTCAATAGGGAGATTATAAATAACATCAACATCAATCCCAGTAGGATCAACAGAAGGCAGAGTAGAATTCAAGTCATTTTCTTCAACAATAGGATTCTGACAATCAGAGACAGGAACATATTCCTTCAAACTCAGAGGAGAACTTTTCAAGATTGTATAATGTTTGATAGAAGCATCCTTCCACCATGTATGAGAGACTTTGTTCTTTTTAATATCAGAACTACAATGTGTAGCATGATGACCTATTTTAAAACATTTTTTTCACCTAAAAGGGATACCCTCGTAATCCTGTTGTTGCATCTAATAACCTTTAGATAATTCAAATTTAATTTTAGTTAGAAGACCCTATGATAGATCAATATCTACCAGAATGTGGGCAAAGGTAGAATGGTACATATTAGAAGAGTCATGATCAATAAGAAAAAAACTCTCCCAAAGCCTCCCCCACCTCCTCCAGGATAGAACCTTGCCATAGATGGAGAGGGAGATTGGGAAGCCTAACCCAAATAGGCATATTGTTGAAATTTTCAGTAGAAGGATTGAAATCTGGGTGCTAGGGTTTTACCATTAAAAAAAACTTATCCTCCTCCCAGATGAAGAGGTTTTCACACAAAATCTTAATTCTATCCTTAAATCTATCAAATTTAGCTACAAAGAATCCTTTAGCTAAAGGAAAAATGTGAACATTATCTGAGATTATTGGTTTTCATTTTTGGGAAACCCAATCATGAAGTTGAGGCAGACTCGGCTAGAACCCTCAAAAATGACGTATCAAAGCTTGATGCATAAGGGTCTCAGAGAAACTTTCCAACTCCACTTCAGCAACAATGAATAGTTTAATAGAAAGAGATCTACAAACAAAAATTAGAATAGCATGAGGCACACAACAAGATGATCCCCCAGTCCCATGCAAATTTTAGAAGAAACATTAACATAAGAAACCTCCAAAAAATGGTCTTTAGTAGTAGCAGCTAGACTGGAGATAGCATTAATAGAAGAGGCATTTGTGCCATTTGTGGAAGAAGGAGGTTGTGATCCACTTTAACCCAAAATAGCACCCTCAGGAGCTTTCCCCCTCGTAGGCACAGTAGGAGGCACTGAGCCTTCACACCCCTGTACTAGCTTTTTTTAATTTCCTGAGTGGGAAACAAGAGACCCATGCACACCTGTACCCGCACCTACACTCACAATTAGAGACACAACCACACACCCAATAGAATCTCCCTGAATTGCAAGAAATATAGGAGGCAAAAAGGCTGGAGACCCAAAGGCAGTCTCAACAACCACAACCCCCTTAGTACTAGAAGGCGGCTTGCTAGAATTCACTAGAAAAGCACCATCAGTAGGGGTAGGGAAACTCTAAGGTGTTGTAGAAGAGCTCATAGAAGGAGGCACACATAGAAGTCCAACAAGAAGAGTGTCATTCGCAGGGGTAGAGGAATGCACATGGGTACAGGAAGCCCTAAACACTGGAGACAAACGCGTAGTGCGTGGGAGACATGGCAGAGTAATCAGGTAGTGTTGATTTGACAACAAGACTATACAAGGGTGGGCAATTTACCTCACAATAATTTACTGATTATTGTGAAGAACATGGTATTAAAAGATAATATTCTTCTCTTTGTATGCCACAACAAAATGGTCTATTAAAGAAAAAATAGAACACTTAAATAAATGACTACGATAATGTTGCAAGATTTAGGTTTATCAAATTGTTACTCGAAAGGATTGCATACTTTTAACTATATCTTGAATAGATTTAATTTAAGAGTAAATAAAAAATTTAGTCCTTATGAATTATGGTATGGAAGATCATAAAATGTAGGATATTTTAAATTTTTTGGTAGAAAATATTATATTAAAAGAGTTAGCGATAACATTGGTAGTTCTGAATCATGATGTTATGAAGGCATTTTCTTGGGCTATTCAACCCATAGCAGGGATTATAAATGTTATAATAAATGATTAAGACATATTATAGAAAGAAGAAATGTTAAAGTTTATGATAAAATGAATTTATTATCAACAAAGGAAATAAAAATTCCTCGAGAAACTATTCTGAAATTCAAAGAAAAAAATGAACAAAACTTTGAAGAAATTGAATGACAAAGTTAACTTTATGAAACAACTAGATCTACACTTAAAAGATCCTTTAAATTACTTCATAAAAATCCTCCATAAAAGAAAATAATAAGTGATAAAAAGGATGGAATTCAAATGAGAAGGAAAGTTCAAAGAACAAATAAATTTATGTTTAATATCAAAAAAGAGAGTTTGATAAAATTGAATGTAACAAAACATGGGAACTTGTTCCTAGAACTAAAGATAAAGATGTAATTGGTGCAAAAATGGGTTTTCATAAATAAACTTCACGACAAAGGTAATGTGGTTAGAAACAAAGCTAGATTACTCACCCTAAGTCTAAAACTTCAATTCCACAAGGCTATCACTCCCTTCACTCTTTTTTTTTCACATGTCTGTACCTCTCCCCCTTTGACATCAATGAGAAGGGAACATATATGCACTAATTCATAGAGGTCAAAACAAAAATCTAAACAACATACTAACTACTCCTAAGGAGAAGTCCCCCAAAAGCATCAATCCAGAATAAGAATAACTCTATTAAGATCATAGGACCAATGCAAATATATGCATCTATAGCTCTGATCAGGAGTGGTTGTCACCCCAATCTTAGCTCATAGATATTCAAAAGTATCCCTTGGAAAGGGCTTCGTGAAAATATCTTTAATCTTCTCTTTTGTAGATACATTTTCTAATATGAATTCCTTCTCATTGACCTTATCCTTCAAGAAATGATACTTTATAAATATATGCTTTGTATTTGAATACAACACACGGTTCTTTCTGTATGCTATAAAAATATGCTTAAAGGAATACAACTAACTAAATAGAAATACTCAAAACATAAGATTAAGAAACATATATGATAAGACAAAAGAGAGAAAGTACATAAAATAAAGATGTACAAACCTTTACAAACCCTTGAATGCTCTCTTTATGTGTAGATGCGTCCAAGGATGGTTGTGTGCTCACAAGATGTGGATGCTCAATCTTCATAGATTTGAGATAATTTATGCATTATGATGGTATGATGTTGGATTTTAATACTCAAACTAGAATTAAAACCTTTCTATGAAGAATGGTAGAAAATGAAGGAAATGAGACTTCAATTTATAGGAAAATGGGAGCTGAAATGGAGGGTTGAGATGAAAACTTGAGGAATGGTCAAGATGCAATTGAGGGGAAGCACATGGATTATGATTCTTCAAGACAATATCCTTGTGACGAGTGTTACAATGAGAGAAGAGTTGAGAGGACATTGGGGGTTGGAGTAGGATTAGGGAATGTGACCATTTTTGCAAGTGTCAAGGGATTTTAGAAAATTTGAAGTGGCTTGTGTTAGATAACTAAGAGGGGGGCGAATCAATTATGTTTAGTTAACCTACAGTCCCAAATTCCTTTTAGATGAATAGTATCAACTTTGAACAAATAAACTAAATAGCTTAGTAATAAATTGTGTGTGACGTACTAATTAATTAACCAACTAGTAGTTAATATATATGTATCTAAAAAGTTACTGTAATGTATAAAGTAAAATATCAAAACCTCACATCTATACACATTTAACACTTGATTTTTAATTTGGAAACCCTGTTAAGGGGAAAACCACCTAGAACCGATAACCCAAATATTTTCACTCTTCTAAAGTGAGCTCGGTTAAGAGCCTACCCTGTTAAAGGTTACAAACACACTGTAAGGTGTGACCTTGTTAGAGGATTTATCACTAATAGTTCTTTGTGACCATACATTCACTTGGTTCAACAACAAAACAAGTAACATTCATAGAATGCCAATAGAAAAAAAAAGGTTAAGTCTTACTTGGTTAAGAGATTTTGACTGTAGCAATGGTTAGAAAGCAATAGTGTATGACTTGATTCAAATACAACTTATTTTTCCCATATTTAGATCTATGCTAAGCTTAATATAATTCTAGTCATCATAATATCTTCATTATCCTTCTTTCTCTTACTCTATTCTTCTCAGTTATCTTCTTCTGTCACTTAGTTTGGTCTATAGAATCACTTGGTTCTCACTCCAACCTATTTGACTAGCTTCACATGTATGCACCAGCAATTTATATCCCTCATGCAATCCTCTCTCTTTTTTTGCATTTCTTGTCTCCTTATATAGACATGTAAGACTATTTTTATTTTAGCCATAGATTTTGCCTCTTTATCTCCATCATTGGTTTTTCCCCTTTAACCTTCCTTGGAACTTGGGCCTTTATTCATCTAGCTCATCATCACATGTCAACAATCAGATGTTCCTCTTTATTTCTCTTGCTTAGTCAATACAATGATATGTCAGTTTCTTCCTTCTCAGTTAATACCACACTTGGTGTACACTACATCTTCTCGATGTAGACTAAGTTCTTTATATATTGACCAAAGTAACTTTTACACTCTTGATCCTCAATACTTAGAAGAATCATGTAAGTCAATCAAATTACTATCATACTCTCACATACTCATCCATAAGTTTCCCAATCAATACCTTATTCATAACTTACTCATACGTCTCATGTTCATGCTAATATCTTCTTTCCTTCACCAACATCACCTCCTTCAGATGTTTGCAACTATCATGATAAGTAAAGTCAAAGCTAGTTGATATCAATGAGAATATAACAACTGATCTAATGTCTCACATATACCTTAGTAGCTTGATGATCATCATCATATTCTCCCATTTCTTTTCCAAGTAGTATATCATTTGTAGTTCTAACAATCTCTCCCTTTGGCATTGATGGAAACACAATATGAACTATACCATTGAATACCAATCAAATCTTAAGTATTCAAAAATTGGTTTTTATGTTGTGACTTGGTTAACTCTCCATTAGCTTTTGCTTTTAATATGTTTAATCACTACATAGTATCTATCTCTCCTCTAGTATTTATCATTATTGTATGATTATTTTTCATCTTTTCTATTCAATGCATAGTCTATCCCTTTCGGTGAGCTTCTTTCCTAACAAAATAATTCATTCATAATCTCTCCCTTTGACAACAATGCTAAAAATAAGCTCTTTAGTAGCCAAATAAGTATATTTTTTGTTCCTTTATAGACTCTTGTACCTTTCATGTACAAATATTCTCATTTCTAGCTCGTCTTCCACATTTTACATCCTTAGGAATCCCAAAGTTTGTACATCTTGCATTAACATAATTAGATCTTTTGATAAAGAATAGGTTGATGTAGCCCGATATCACCTTAGTGATTGTTAGATAGGGGAAGGACCCCTAGCCTAGTTATCAAGTACTCAAATGTATCCTTCGGTAATGTTTTTTTTTTTAATATATCTGCAAGTTATTCTTGTGACTTCACATATTCCAATTTGACTTGATTCTCCTGAACTTTCTCCCTTAAGTAGTCTTATTTGATGGATATGTGCTTTTTCTTTGCATGAATCACTGGATTCTTTCAAATTTTTATAGAACTTGTGTTGTCACGATAAATTGTCATTGGATCTATTACTTCTTTGTTCATACCTTTCAACAATTTATTTATACATGTAATATTAGAGCATCTGACAACAACACCTACATATTCAGCTTCAGTAGTAGACTAAGAAATACAACTTTATTTCTTACTTATCCATGTTACTAATCTTTCACCTAAAAAGAAAGCTCCTCTAGTAGTTTTTTTTTCTATCATCAATATTTCTGCCCAACCAGCATCTATATAAACTTTAAGTTAAAAATTATCTTCTTTCTTATATGACAGTCCATAGTTCTAGGTGTTCTTCAGATATCTCCATATTATTTTTATAGCAATCATATGTGTCTCTTTAGGTTTTGTAGAAAATCTAGCTATAATTCTAAAAACATGTGCAATATATGGTCTACTATGCACAACATACATTAGTTTTCCAATCATAGATCTGTATAAAGTTTGATTTACCTCATTTGACCTATCATCCTTGGTTAGTGTGCATACGGTTACCATAGGTGTACCGACTAGCTTTAATTCTTCCATACCAAATGTATTTAAGTTCTCTTTAACGTCTTTTAACTATGTGATGTAGATACCTTCCTTCAGTTGTTGAATTTGTAAACCAATAAAGAATTTGATCTCTCCAAACATTGACATTTCAAATTCTTTTCTCATTTCATCAAAAAAATATTTGCATAAAGTATCAAGACCTCCAAATATGATATCCTCAACAAATATTTCAACAATAAGGATTTTATCATCATATTCGCCTTTCAAATATAGATTACTGTTATCAGTTGTTCTAACAAATCCAATCCATATTAAATACAAGTGCAACCTTTTGTACCATGCTCTTGGTGGTTGTTTCAATCCATAAAGTTCCTTGTGTAGCTTATAAACTATTTTCTTATGAGTTGGATCTATAAAACCTTTTGGTTGTTCACTATATACATCTTCTTCAAGTATTCCATTCACAAATGCAAACTTGACATCCATCTGATATACCTTGATTCCTTTATAAGGAGCATATGCAAATAGAATTCTTACTCCTTCTAGTCTAGAGATAGGTGCAAAATTTTATCCGTAGTCAATTCCTTCTTCTTGTGCATAACCTTTGTAGACTAATCTTGCCTTATTTCTTTTAGCATCTCCATTCTTATTCAATTTGTTTCTAAAAAATCCATATCATGTTGATCACATTTTTGTCTTTAGGCCTCGTTACTAATGTCCATGTCTTGTTTTTCTATATCTGCCTATCTCTTTATTCATTTATTTAATCCAATCATCATTTTCCAATGCATCTTTAACAGTTCTAGGTTCAAATTCACAAATCAAACATGTATTGTTCCTCAACTTACTTCTTGTCATCATTCCTGCTCCTTTGTCACTAATTATTTGATCATGTGGATTGTGTCTTCTCACATATTTTTCTAATATAGGGTTAGTTATTTGTTCTTCAATGTTTTCTCCACTTGGTTTATAAGGGTTGTTGCTTGGTAGTATTTTGTTGATCAGTGACACTAGTTCGTTGCTTGGGTAAAGTGTCAAGATCTTCACTTTGTATGTAAACATGTAATACCCTCTCCTATGGTGATACTTGGATTTTTTGATTTGGACATTCTATTATGATGGTTAGAACTATATATTTACATTTATGTTTTTTGGACAATAATATGTTTATTAGATGATTGATATGCTCATTATGGTTATCATTTATATGTTTATGAAATTAGAAAACATCTATCTTTACATATTTTATGGAGCTAACCCATGGATTTGAATCTAACCATTATCATGATGTTTTATGTTTCATGGATATGTATCTGATGTGTCTTCATGGCTCAGGATGAAGTCATAGTTACTCACTTAGTTGAGGTCCACACAATGTATCGATCCTGGTCATCTACTTTCATATATTTGAATTGTATATATATCCATATGTATCCATGTATCACTTCTTGGTGATGCAGGAATGCAAGTACTGGGTATCGTCTCTACTTGGCTTCACAGGTCTGAGTGATCCCTCAAAATCCTCAATCATTGTTGTTGTTACAGAGATATCACCAAGTTCCATAGGAAGGAACTCTACCTTTTATCCTTTTACCTTTAGGTGGGGAGTTCCTGAGTCAGTCCCTTGTGTGGATGATGTATTTTTGTGTTCTCTCAGTTTGTTGGTTTTGTGAATCTTGTAGCTGGTTTCTTGTTTGTTGCATTCTTTGAGAATGAGGTTTTGAGTATGGTAGCTCTAATTGTCTTCATGGTATGTTCAATTTTGTTAGTAGATTATTGATGTGAATTATTGTTTGTTTGAGGGTATGATTTAGTAATTTATCTTTATTAGTAGAGCTACTTATGTACTAGCATATCTTGTTAGGAACAAGTTAGTATGTGATTAAATCATGTGGTTTTAATATCAATAATAATAAATAATTTTATGGTATTATTTTATAATACTTATAATAACAAAGTGTCTATGGCAATATTAATAATAAATGTTTTAAATAATAGTGGTAAAATCTAACTTATGTTAGTAGCTACCTGATATATATATTTTAGAATATGGATTAGTGTATAAATAAATAATATGTTTTATAATAATGATATTCATAATATTTAATATTAAAAATAATGTGTCTTACTTATGGTATATGTACCATAAGCATATGGGTGCACACATATGCCTATGAATACATATATAAATAAATAAATATTATTATTATAAAATAAATTAATTATGTGAAGGGAAATTATTATGAGGCTATGGTAAGTATATGTTATTTTTATATTTGGAAATGCTTTTGGTAAATTATCATAGTAAGTAAGTTAGTAAAAATATTCCTAAAATCTTTATTATATATATTGTCATCCTCAAATTTAGGAGACATAGATTTAAAAGCTTATTAAATAAAATTTGTTTATCCCTTCACGGGAATGGTTTTACAAACTGCATTATTAACGAATAATTGGAGGATAGTTGCATCGGTTGGAATACCTGTGCAACTACTCCCCAATCTATATACAAGAAATATTTCCTGTGTGAAAGGGGGTTGGATAGGAGTTAATTCGAGAGGAAATAATAATAAGAGGAGTATTATGTTTGTAGAAAAATTATATTCATGAGGAGAGAATCCATTATTCTTTGAGTCTGGTATTTGGATTGTTACGGGTAGAGGCTGGAGATTGCATCCAGGAGGATTTGAAGGAGTGTTGGAAAAATTTGAGAGGATTGGATACTTCTTCATCAATTGAATCCATGCAGGACTCCAGGTTGGAATTCATCTTGAGAGTTAACTCTCCTTTGTAATATGAAATGATTAAAGTATGATTGAATGCTTTCTCTGTATGCTTGAGAATGTTATATATTATTTTGTTTTTATTTTTCTTATGATCATATATCAAATACAAATTACTCCCTATGCATTATGAATATGAAAACTACTTGCATTTGTAAGAGTCTGGAGAATCCATAGCATTTTCATTTTATCTACCTTTATAATCAGATTTTGATCTCTTGTGTTTGGATTAGGATTTGCAATCCATCATTTCTAATCTGTCATTTGTAATCTGTCATTCCTAACCTGCCATTTGTAATTTGTCATTGTTTATTTAATCCTGAGTTAGTATTATTATGATCCTATGTGTGGATTAGGGTTTGTATATAATCTCGAGTTAGTAGTTTGTTTATACAAATATAGCATCAGGCATTTATACATTATTGTAATTCTATCCACCATTTCTATTCTGTCAACTGTGTATAGAAATTCCTATTATGTCAACCGTGTATAGAAATATATGTTCCTATTCTATCAGTCGTGTATAGAAATATGCATTTCTATTCTGTCAGCCGTAAGTGTATTACTGTTTTATGCCATACTTTAAGTTATACTTGTATAAATAAATTAGGTACCTTCCAGGAATTTTGAGATAGGTTTCAGCTTTCTAGGAGTTAAGATGCAACTTCTAATTTTGAGATTTCTAGAAAAAAAAATAATTCAGACTTAGTTAGATTTCAGGCATATGGAATTTTTGTATAAAATATAATTGTTCATTACTTGTTTGGTGGAGGACACATGGTGCATTTAGATGCTTAAATAGGGTTAGGGTGTGTGTAGGAAGCAATATTAGGGTTTAGGATTGTCTAGGAGGATCATGACCATTCTAGGCCTCCCTAAACACTCCTAATTTTCTTAAACATCCCTAAACTATCTTATTATTTTCTATTGTTTGATGCAGTTCTTAAATGTGTTTATGATGTGTTTTACTTCATGTATGATGTATTTTTTATGTGTGGGTTAAGGGTAGAAAACCTAACAAACACCAAGTGAGTGGCTCTTAGCACGGGGCCGGGGCCCTAAGTGGCTAGTACCAGGGAAACCAACTGAAGAGTTATTTAACAAGTGATAATTTAATTAAAAACTTATGGGAATGGGTTCAAACACTAAAAAGATTAATATGTGCCTCACCCATGCCATTAGTGCTAGTAAAGGCTATGGATGGGAGTGGGAGAAGGTGCCTATGTGTAGGTGCAATCTAATGACGCTTGTCTATACGTGTATGCACCCTAAAATGGTCGCCTAGACTTTGGGCCCCATTCTTGCAATTTATCAATTTCCTGAATCAATATTTTTAAATCAATATTTTCAATTAAATCAATTTCCTTGATCAAATCCTAAATTTTATCATTTATTCGATTATATCCTATGGGCTAACCATTTTATCCCAAAGTCTTTATTTAATTAAAAGGAATTCCCTCCCCTTTTATTAAATAAAAATCCTCCACTTTCCTCTTATCCTAAGTTGCACAAATAAAGCATTATTCCTATTTTATAAAAGGGAGAAAAGGCCTTTTCTGTCTCACATGAGGCTCAAAAGTCAACACTTCTTTCTCATTGGAGGAGACTTGTGCACATGGATTGCTCCTCTTTCAAACTCCACCCTTGATCAAATCTTTTGCCTCTAAATCTCCATCATCCGTTGATTCTTATTTCTTATAAAAGAAGAGCTCTCTTCTCATTCAAAAAGAACCAATTCTTTCATACTAATCTTATACTGCAAGATTTCTTGGTGACTTTGGAGCTTTGGAGATCTTCTTGCATTCTAGCTTTCATTCTTGCATCATAGCTTCATGTTTATGCTTTCTTAGCTTAGATTTTCTTTCAAGCTCTAGCTTAGCTCACATAGCTTAATTAGTAAGGCTTGTAATACTTTCATTTCCATAGCTTAGTTTCATTCTTGCATCTTCATTTCTAGCATAGCATGGCATTGCATTCTCTTCTTGATTCTTGAGGATATTGGTATTCTTTCCCTTGTCTCTTTGAATCTCCCATTGTGTGGTTTACTAGCAAGGTTATAGGCTTAATAGCTCTAGCTAAGAGCATTCTTAATATCCTTGTGCCTCCATACCTAGGGAGCTCTAGGTCGCTCTCTCAAGGTTTCCAATCCATGGATTCTCTTGGAAGTAATGACTTAGAGAAGTGCACATTTTGAGAGTACATTTTTGGTGCCCACCATGGGGTAGAACACTCTATTTTGTCCTTTCTTTTCATGCTTTTCTGCTAATTTTTCATCATATTTTGCTTGTTGTTTTGGATGTTTTTCCATACTTTTTGATAGAATATCGTATGACATTCTTCCAGTATCATACGATAGTTTTTTGTATACCCGTGTGATACTTTTCCAATAAAAGTATCATACGCCCTTGCAAGATTCTGTCACAGAGACATATAGAACTCCATCATCTAGACACAGTGCAATCTATCATATAGAGAGAAAGTATCACACCAGTATACTATGAAGTATCATGCAAAACTTTCTCTGACAGAATTGTCATCCAGGCCTAGTAGTGACTGATTTTTATCATTTCTTTGCAAGATTTTATTTGTTTGCTTCGGATTTCTGATTTGTTGTGGTAGAACAAAGGTTTACTTGTAGATTTTACTTGATTTTATTGTTCTAACCTTTGTGGGGCTAACAAGTTGTGCTTGTAGGTGTGCCCTCATTGCTTGAATATTTGCCAAAAAGAACACATGTCAAAGCTTCAAATGCACAAGGGCTACTACTCCTTTCTTGTAGGGCTGCCCAAAGCATAAAAACAATCAAGTGCTTGTTCATTTATTTCATTTTAAGTGTGGCATATACTTGTTGTTTCTTTTCTTAGGAACTTAATATCTTGTTGTAGGAGCCTTTTGGTGGTAGGAGAGTATGCTCTTCACTCTTGTGGTGAACCAGAAATCTTGACCCACTTCTAGATTTTGAAAACAAGAGGCTAATTGAACTTTGCTTGGTGTGTTTGGGAAATATTTTTGAGGTAGGAGAGTATGCTCTTCACCCTTGAGGTGAACCAGAAATCTTGACCCTTAAAGGTTGATCCACTCTTTGTTTATTTTTAGAATCCTTTAGTGGGCCTTCTCTTGAGAAATCAAGAGGAACAACCCAATTGGGGACAAGCTAATACCGTGCTATTCTGACCCACTATAAAATCAAGGCTATCAAGGACACAAAACCTTGGTAGACGTAGTACTTGTCTTCATTTGGTGTGAGTACTTGTGGGATTGTGAGCATGAGGAAAATGCCAAGCAAGAATGCTTAAGGTACTCTTGTGGCCGCGAGGTCCGTTACTTGTTGCAAGCTAAGGAGTCCCTTTAGGGAGCAAGAGGGGTATTACGAACGGAAGCCCTTACTACAAACCATAGATAGAAGCTACCCAATTTTTCCGCTTAGAATCTTGGTGCAAGGATTGATCCTAGCGGACTAACCTGGATCACCCCAAGATTACTCACCATCTATGTTCCTTTGGTTGTGTCATTGGCACTTCCATGACAAAGCCAATATATATTGTGGGCAACCACTTTGTGTGAGGAAATGGGACATCAAGTGTGGGCCAAGTTGTTAAGTATTGAGCCTTTGTCTTTCTAGGCTAGTAAGTGCTTGATTTGTTTTCGCTATGATCTACCCGTGTAAACGTTCTTAAACATCAAACATCACGGTAGCATTTATAGGATTTTTCGCTTTGATATCACAATTGCTTGTCTTGACAAGGTTTCCTTTTCCCTTGATTCAAGTGTTTTATGACATGTTTGATCACTTACTATTTGCAAACCTGTCTGTTCTCCACTATTACTATGTTTGGAGTCGATAAATTGAGCCATCAAACTGAGACTTTAGACCAATTGACTTTAAAAATTGAATTTTTTACATTCACTGGTCAAGAATTGTACAATACTGAACAATCATCACACATTGGTCTAAGTTTTATCATGTGATTCTTCATTACTAAACAATTGTCGCACAACTTGCCTAGAAAATATTGCACCAACTTCCTAGAAACTATCGCATGACCTTAGTGCAAAATATCTCTTGGACATATTGTATCATCCCAATACCCTGCGAACTGTCGCACAAAGTAAATTTGTTGTCTATCTGATTTGTGCCATTTTTAGTCTTCCTTTGGTCAATCCAAATTTTAGTAGGTCTCTTTCCTTGCAAGTGGAAGCCTATTTGTACCTTGGGTTCTTGTGTTTTGACCACTTGAATTAGTATTCTTTGATCTCTAAAGTGACCTTGCTTGGAATCGGTAAGTTAGAAGTCATCCTTGTTGAAAAAGTAAACCTTTAGATTCTTTGGTAACACATTTGGAGAGTCTTAGTAGTCTCTTGTCCAATTCACTTTCATCAAAAATCAATTTCAATTTCAAACATAATTTGGGTAAATCCATCCTTCTGATCCATATGTGCTAGGATACTTATCCTTTGATTGGGCACCTATGTGACAGTGTTGGTTTACACCTTTTGCAATTTTCTATCTTACCATCTCTTTTTGGACAATTGAACACTTTTACTATCCTAGTTTGGTATCAACGTTTCATAAGGACATCTTATCACCAAGGGTCTTTTCTTTCATGTCGATTAGGACAAGGTATCAATTCCATCAAGGAAAATGACCTCAAGTTGTCTTTGACCAGTTACCCTTTGTCCAAACTCATCAAAAGTGAAAGGGAAAAGAGCCCATCTTTGATCAATCACCTAGGAGCGAGCCCAAAGTTTGGTTTAAACCTAAGAGCAATCCTAGTGAGTTGAGTACCTCTTTAGCACCTTCTCAATCAGATATGGACATGAGTTACACCATGACTAGAAAGGAGAGAGAAGAAATGGATCAAAATCTTGATGACATATTTCAAAGACACAGGGACAACATGCTATTTGGTGATGACAATCAACTAGAATCACCCCCTATCAACACCAGATATCTAGATGCCCATCAAAGAGCTGAAAGGTATACAAGATGAGCTCACCAAGATGAACTGTCACAACACAAAGACCAAAACAATGAATCTTGTGATGCTCATGTAAATGCAGCATTTACTAACAACTTGTTCAAACATTCGAGACCGAACTCTCCACTCCAAACAACCTCAAGGTATGCGAGTGAAAGGCTCAAAAGAATTGAGTGAGAAAGAAAAGCCTTTTTGGATGAACAAGCCACAAATGAAGAGAAGCTTAGACTCCTAGAGGTGGAGAGACAAGCCTTATTGGAAATAGAAAGAAAAGATTTTCAAGAAGAACAAGATAGGCTTTTAGCCCAACAACTCAATGACCAATTTAACAATAGGGGTATCAACAGTGGAAACAACTCTCCACCATCTACTCCTTCGAAAACCCCATGAAGTAGAAGGCATTCAAGAACTCCTTCAAGATCTCCTAGTCCTAGAGGAAGAAGGACTTCACAACATGCTCGCTATAGGAGACAAAAACCTCCTCAAAACTCAAGACAACCCTCCCAATGAGCTCATCATGGCTCCCAACATGGAGGTAGTAGTACAAGTTTTGATGCTCAAGACTTTATGAGGATGCAACAAGAACCACTCTTCCAATAAAATGTGGAGAGGTATCTAGAGAAAAACAAGGATACGTTCCTAGAGAGCTTGATCAACAAGGGTGCTAGAGTCCTTACAACTTTGATGTGGATATAAAAATCAAGAAACAAGGACCATCCCAAGAAGAGGAGATCAAGCAACTCAAGCATATGATGAAAGAAGTGTTGAATTTTGATCAACAAGGGTGCCAGAGTCCCTTACAACTTTGATGTGGATAGAAAAATCAAGAAACAAGGACCATCCCAAGAAGAGGAGATTAAGCAACTCAAGCGTATGATGGAAAAGGTGTTGTTGCCTAAGAGTTCCTTTTCACTTGACTCAATCTATCCTAATCCCTTTGACAGGAGTGTGAGCATGAAGGATTTTCCTAGGAAGGTAGAAATCCCCCAATATGACAAGTATGATGGTAATGGGGATCCACATGACCATGTGCACCAATTCTATATTATGAGCTTTGAATTCCATCAAGATGACTCCTATCTCATGAGATTATTCCCAAGAAGTCTCAAGGGTCAAGCAATGGAGTGGTTTACCAATATTACTCCCCCTGTCAAAACTTTCAAAGAACTTGTTCATAGATTCATCCAACATTTCACCTACAATCTTTCAAGATCTGTCACTATGTTGGACCTATGTAACTTGAAACAAAATCAAGGGGAGTCATTTGTGGTTTTATTGCAAAGATGGAGATGTCAATGTTCTGGTTACTCCAGGACCATTCCTGAGAAGGAGAAGATTGAAATTCTCATTAGCAACTTGATTCCTGAGATGTGGTATGAAGTGAGGAAAATGGTCTTTGACTCCTTTGACACCATGGTTGAAACCACATGCAGAATTGAGGACATGTTGAAAGAGCAAGAAATTTTGACCAACAACAAAAATAACAACAATGGTCAAAACAACCACAATGCTAATAAGGACAACGGGAAAAACTTGCACTAGAATAAGAACAAGAAAGTGGTTAATGACAGAGTGGTGGACTCTTCTCAACCAAAGGATCAAGGTGCTCTTCACTTATCTAGTGTTGTTCAAGAAATGAAGCTCAACACATCCAATAAACAAGAACATAAGTCAAGATACCAGCAAAAGCCTAAGAAAGAAAGGCTCAATTTTCAAAGCTTGGTGATTCCTATGAGGATGTCTTCAAAATGCTCATTGCTAACAATCTTGCACATCCTTAAGATCTTGCAAAGCACCATATTCCTGATGTTAAACCTCATTGGTGGGATGAGAAGGCTTTCTGCAAATTCCACAATGGTATTGGACATGACATCGAACATTGTTGGAAACTAAAGAATATTATCCAAGACCTTATTGAGAGTGGAAAGCTTAAGGTGGATGGTTTGAACACTAATGCTGATCACAAGGCTTTCAAGGAGCCTTTTCCTAAATATGAGAAGGGGGAAACCTCTAAACCAAAGAATGGCAAGGCTAAAATCAACTATCCCTACATAGTTGTAGAAAATGTGATCAATATGCTTGAAGTGGTGGAGGAAAATGTCAACATGATGAGGGAAAAGGATCCTTATGGTTATGATGTGGGCTCTCCTCCTATATTTGATGAAGAACCTGTGGTGGTGCTAAGGGGTCCTCACTCTAAAAGGTCATCCCAAGCTCTTAATGTCATCACAAGAAGCCAATGTCCTATGGATATTAGAGGTCCTAGTTCCAACCAGTCTAGTAAACCAAAGCAAGTGGCATCCAAGAATGTCACCACCAAATCAACAGTTAATCCTGATATGAGCTATAATCTTGTTGACGAATTATAGAGAACCTTGGCTCAAATCTCAATCTTTGAACTCTTGGAATTGTCCACAAGACATAAGTGTGTCCTTGAGGATTCCTTGCACATAGCGAATGTTCCTACCAACATAGATGTCAACCAATTCCAAAGTATGGTCAATCATATTGCTAGCCCACACTACCTCACTTTTTCAGAAGATGATGACAAAGCTTTGAGTCACTCGCATAATCTTTCCCTTCACATTGAAGTCATGATCCATAAGACCCGTGTCAGGAATGTGTTGATAGATGGGGGTGCTTGGCTCAATATTTGTTCTTTAAGTCTATTGAAAACATTGGGTTACTTAGAAGAGGTCATAAACACTCGAAAGAAGATCATAATAAAAGCCTATGATGAGGTTGAACAAAGTTCTAAAGGGTTGGTTGTTCTTCCTATTGGGATTGGCCCTATGGAGAAAGACATTTTGTTTCAAATTGTTGATGATGGTCCTCTTGCATACAACATTTTACTTGGTAGGTCATGGATCCATGAGATGCAAGAAGTGCCATCCACCTACCACCAATGTGTTAAGTTCCCCTACAATGGAGTTGAAATTTGTATACCTAGGGATAGCACATTGTCTATCAATTCCATTTCAGCAGGGACTCATGTTCCCCTCAATAGAGAAGCAGAGGATTTCAATGTGACTATAGCACAGTGCAAAGATAAATTAAAATCAATGGACCTAGGTATGGGGGGGTATCAACTTGACTCCTTTACAAAACTTCCAGTTTCACCTAGGTCCTATGGCAAGCCTTCCCAAGAGATGAGACCCTCCTCTTCGGCCATGACCTTGTTTGGCACATTTGTAGAGTCCTTAGTTCCTATCCAGGATGAAAATGAAGAGGTAGCTATTAAGGACTATATTTACAGAGAAGATAAGTACATGCACAATGAGAAATTCTTTGCCTCTCCTAAGGCATATGAAAGAGGGTACACTTTTGTCAAAAATATGGGCTATCTAGGACATGGTCCTCTTAGTCATAGATTGGATGCTAGGGCTGAACCTCTCGATCATGCTCTTTTTGGATGCAAGTCTAAGAAGAGGGTTTTCCTAGGGTTTGAAAGTCATGACAAGAAAATTGCTCCTATCCTTGATGAGTTGGATAGTGAAGATGAGTCGAGATACACGCCAAATCTGACAAATCAACAAGATAGGTGTAAAGATTGGGTCCCTTCCTCTAATCTCCTTTGGGGAGATTCAAACAATCCAATTGCAATAATTTCAAACCTAGAACAAGAAGAATCCACTATTGGAGATCCTGTCCAAGAACATCAATACACAAATGGTGCTCGAGAAGGTGTCACCCTTGGTGATATTAGAGCCTCCAACTCAAGACGTCAAAAACATGCATGGTGTAAACATCCTAGTCGGGATTTAGATACAGAATCACATGAATATGAATGGGAGTCTCTCTCTGATTCTTCCATAGTTGACATGGACATTGATGTTGTCCATACTTATAGTTCTTGTCCTGAGGTAGCTAACGAGTCACATGTAGGATTTGCAGATTTGAATCCACATGTCACTTTAGTGGATGATTCTTCACTTGGTAGGACAAATCTTGATTTGGGTGACTTAGAAGGATACTCGATAGAATTTGACTCTTCGATCACCAGAGATAATGCCATTCGTATCCATAATCTTGAACCTACCATTGACCTACCTCTTGCTAATTCTCACCTTATCGATTGGTCCCAACGTTATTAGGAGCTTGAGCTCTTAACATTCTAGATTGACTATGAGATAACTTGTTACCTAAATGCAATTGAGCCCGTAGTCTCTTCCACCAAAAAAATAGCTACAAGCATGACAAAGCCTAACATCAAGTACCTCAGTTGAAAATAAAAAAAGAATAAGAGTTCTGATGGAAAAAACCACTGTGTGGTGGTGTCAAAACCGAAAATAGTAAAAATAAATGATGTATCCAAGGGTGAAAACCTCTTTGAGGCACCTAAGGATGAGGTACTTGATCATCTCCCAAGTTATTTTCAAGATAGATATTCAATGCTTGTTGAGCCAACACAAGCAGTCAACTTGGGAACAAATGAAGCTCTGTAGATAGTGCACTTGGCTTAGTCCTTGTCACCTCTAGAAAGACAAGCATATACCAAGTTCTTACAAAGAAAGAAGATTAATTTTTCTTGGAGTTACTCAGATATGCCAAGACTGGACACTAATCTCATTATGCATCACTTGTCCATAGCTCCAGGTGTGAAACTAGTCAAACAAAAATTGAGAAAAATGCATCCTCATATAGCTCTTTTAGTCAAGGCAGAATTAGAAAAACTCCTCAGCGCAGGATTCATAAGAGCTATTGATTATGTCAAATGGATCTCAAATATTGTACCAGTTTCAAAACATGACAAGTCCATTCATATTTGCACAGATTTTAGAGATCTTAACAAAGCATGCCCAAAGGATGATTTTCCACTCCCAAACATAGACATGATAGTGGACATGACTCCGGGTTATGAGATCTATTCATTGATGGATGGTTTTTTTGGGTATAATCAGATCAAGATAGCTCTTGAAGACTAGAAAAGACTGCATTCACTTGCGCATGGGGAACCTATTGCTGGAATGTTATGCCATTTGGATTAAAGAATGCAGGAGCTACATACCAATGAGCTATGACAACTATCTTTCATGACATGATGCATAAGAACATGGAAGATTATGTGGATGACACCTTGGCTAAATCTAAGAAAATAAATACACACTTAGGTGATTTGGAAGTCATTCTAGATCGCATGGAGTAGTTTCAACTAAGATTAAATCCAAAAAGGTGTGCATTTGGTGTTACCTTTGGAAAACTTCTAGGGTTCATTATCTCAGCAAAAGGAATAGAGATAGACCTTGAAAAGGTCCAAGCAATTATGGACATGCCACCTCCTAAAAACATTAGTCAAATGAGGAGTCTTCAAGGATGTAGTCAATATATAAGGAGGTTCATTTTACAACTGGAAAATAGAGCTCAACCCCTCAATAAGAACTTGCATAAGGGAGTTAAATGTATCTGGAATGAGGATTGTCAGAAAAGCATGGACCAAATCAAACAATAGTTGGAAAATCCTCCTATTCTAATGCCTCCTATCCCAGGAAAGCCACTCATTCTATATGTTTCAGCAATAGAATCTTCCTTGGGGACATTACTGGCTCAACTTGATGAAAATGGGAAAGAAAGAGCCATATGTTACATCAATTGAACTCTTGTTCAATATGAGGTTAACTACACTAGTATTGAAAAAGCTTTCCTTGCAGTGGTGTTTGCTTCTCAAAAGTTGTGACATTACATGCTTGCGCACAAAATACACCTCATAGAAAAAATTGACCCTCTCAAGTATTTGCTCGGTAAGGCTGCCCTCATAGGTAGACTTTCTAAATGGATGATGATTCTTTCAAAATTTGACATAGAATACGTTGAGCATAAAGCTATAAAAGAACAAGCCATTGCAGATCAATTGGATGATTTCCCAATTCAAGACAGTGTACCAATTCAAGTTGCCTTTCTAGATGAGCACCTTATGTACATGACTAAGAGAACATGGAAGATGTTCTTTGATGGCTCTTTTATGCAAAATGGCTTAGGAGCTGGAGTGTTGTTTGTTTCTCCTCATGGTTACACAATTCCTAAGTCATACAAACTATTGTTCCCATGTACAAACAACATTGCAGAGTATGAAGCTTTGACAAATGGGCTCAAAATGGCTATAGAATGGAGAATCACATAGCTACATATCTATGGGGATTCCCATCTGATAATCAACCAGGTTAATGAAGAATATCAAACAAAAGATGAAAAAGTTATACCTTGTAAGAAAATGGTTGATTCATTGAGACGGTATTTCACATTCATCACATTTCCACAAATCCCTAGAGCAAAAAATAAAGTAGCTGATGCTATGGCTACACTTGCTTCACTCCTCCAGTTAGAACAACATGAGTCTAGATTTGAATTCCTGGTGGAAGAGCTACATTATTCTATCTATGACTCACAAGAAAGCCATGTCATTTATACCCTTGTTGGTCGTGACTCATCCTGATATGGTGCCATTTACTCATACCTCTATGATGGCATTATCCTTGATAACTTTAACCACTCTAAATGAAGAAACCTTACCTGAAATACCTCTTTCCATTCCCTTATCTCTAGTGATTTGTATAGGAGCGGTCTAGATGGGACACTTCTTAGATGCTTAGGAAAGGAGGAATCTGATCAAGCGTTAGTTGACATTCATGAGGGCATCTATGGGGGACATTCGAATGGTCTTACCATGGCCTGAAGGCTGCTTAGGACAGGGTACTATTGGCCTACCATGCAGATGGATGCAGTAGCTTTTGCAAAATCCTATGAAAAGTGTCAAAAACATGGTCACCTGATACATGCTCTAGGTAGGGAGTTTATTCCTTCTATTTCTCATTGGCCATTTTAGCACTAGGCCTTTGACCTTGTTGGGTAGATTCATCCCAACTCCTCAAGTGGACACAAATTTATCATCACTGCTACTAACTACTTTACTAAATGGGTAGAAGTTGTTCCACTTTCTATTGCCTCAGGCAAAATAGTCTCTTTGTTCATCCTGAACCATATCATCTGTCGATATGGCATACGTTCTGAGATTATTACTGATAATGGAGGTCAGTTAAAAAAATAAGGACCTAAATCAACTCTACAAACAATTCAAGATTAAACAACATTCGTCCTCCATTTACTTCTTACAAGGAAATGGTCAAGTAGAGGCTTCAAATAAAACCATTCTTAAAATTCTCCATGGAATAGTTCATAAGAATGGTAGAGATTGGCATTTACAGATAAATCTGACCTTGTGGGCTTATAGAATGAGTATTCGTACTCCTACAGGGGCTGCTCCTTTTTCCCTTACTTATGGTGCTGAAGTAGTGTTACCTTTAGAGGTGGAGATTCCTTCACTTAGAGTTTCCCTCAAAGGTCTATTGAAAGATGAAGACTACTACGACATGAGACTCCAAGAGTTAGAACTTCTTGATGAGAAGCATAAAGCATCATTTGATCATATGAGGGTCTATCAAAAGTGCATGTCCAAAGCATTCAACAAAAAGGTTCACCCTAGAGAATTCCAAGTGGGAGATCTTGTCCTACATGAAAATCCTAAGAACCAACAACATAGAGATCAAAAGGGAAAATTTGAACCTAATTGGCTTGGACCTTATATCATTATTGTTGCTTTTGGGACAGGTGCTTATTTGTTATCTACTGAAGAGGGAGAGCAGCTCCCTTATCCTATCAATATCTTGCACCTAAAGAAGTTCTATCCATGATGCTTGTTCTATCTGGGGGCATCCTTTGTACATGTTTATTGATCCTAAAAAAATTCCAAAAAAAAAAAAATTCATATATGATGCTGAAAAAATCCTAAAAAGCATATAAAGTCCTAAAAAAATACAAAAAAAAATAAAAAAATTGCAAAAAATTCAAAAAAATAGAAAAAGTGCCTTGGTGAAAACCTAGAAACGGGTGCCTTGGTAGCAAAAATACAAAAAAATTGAAAAAATCAAAAAATCTCCAAGTGGTGAAAACCTAGAAACAGGCGCTACTTGAGGCCTTTGCACCCTTGTTTCTTAGCACATGTCCTCGACACTTAGCCTTTCTCCATCATGCCTTGTCCTTGTTGCCTTGGTTTGGAATTGGTCTTTGTCTTTGTCTAGGGGGCATAACTGTGTTAGCTTTGGTGTCTTGGATGTTTCAATCTTTAGGACATCTTGCAAATAGTGTTTTTCAACACCACCCCAACTGTGTTTTTAAACACTACCCTAGCATCAAGTGTTTCTCAACACTTATAAGATATCCTACTCACAATCTACCATGATATGATATTTTCCACTAGCAGATGCGGTACTAAAAGTTTGATTCTATGACCTACACACATGCACTTAAACACTTGACTCACTAGGACTTGTTTGACTTTTGTTCTTTGTGTGCTATCTATGATGATTTATTTGATGAGTGTTATCTCCCTAATAGTTTTCGATGATGCTGAGCTAGAAGACTGGGGGCACAAGGACATATTTTATTTGTTGTCTTCCTGTGGGTATATTTTGTTGATCATAACTGTCATGAGCATTTATGCTTGTTCTGCTTGACACTAGGATCTACAATGTATTATCCTTGACTTTTTTTCGCAAGTGCATGCTTATAGTCATCTTGACTTTCTTGTGTCTTAATACGAGCATAATCTTGCTATACTAAACTTAGGGAACCTCACTACACTAGGCATCTTGACCTGTATGTCTTTGATGCCTAGGTAGGATTCCCGCATACCTATCTGATATAGATCATATTCTGATTCACATAGTTATACTAGTGTGCATTGTATGATCTTGCAATGCTACCAATCATGCTCAATGATGATTATTAGAGTCTAATGGTTTTGTAACCTTGCAAGTAAACCACTTTTCATAGTAGCTTGCATTCTTAGGTTCATGTTAGTTTAGTTTTGCATCTTGCATATGGAGAGAGCTCTCCTTTCATCTTTCATGGACTTGTCGGTCAACTGCGCTCACCTTTCACTTCTTCTCGATCATGTCTTTCACTCCTTGTCTTTACATCATATTTTTTTCCTGTCATCACAAGGGGTTAATCTTATCATCATATCTATGTCATAAAGAGATCATTTTATGAAACATGAGTCTGCATCATAAACATGAGAACTAAACATACATCTACGAGAGAGATTATACATGAGCATATATCATACATTTGAGCAATATCAAAAGACAATAAAACTAAAACATCCATCACAAGTGGGACAAATACATAAGGTACATCACAAATCTAGTAAATCTCATATATATATATATATATATATATATATATATATATATATGTGTGTGTGTGTGTGTGTGTGTGTGTGTGTGTGTGTGTGTGTGTGTGTGTGTGTGTGTCTGTGTCATGATACAAAGTACAGTATGGGATCCAAAATCTAGATGATGTCCCAAGATATGACTCTATACATCTAACCTGGACCTAAGTCTAAATCTCCCCATCACGTGGTGGTGGAGGTGGTGCTGCCACTCTGTCTAGTACCACATTGGATCTTCCTACCCTCTCAAAGTAGAGTGGTGCTCTCTATGCCGTAGGGATGATTTCTATATATAGACCATGATAATATGCAACTTGTGCTACCTCTCTTCGGATCTCTGCTGCATCGGCTTGTGGTGCCCTCTCTTGCCGATCTATCTTGTCTCATGCATCTGCTAACTGCTAATCTTGTATGACAATGGTAATCCTGAGCAACTATATCTTAGCCTCTAAAACCTGGATCTTGGCTCTGAGATCCTCCCCTCCCCCCTCTATAGGCTAGTCCTATCCTGCATCCACTCATCGATGAGGTAATCTCGCCACATCCTCCTCCTCATCATCAAAAACCTATCTTTGTGATCATCTCCAGCCACCTAATCTAGATCCCTGTCCTCTCTCTCTCACCCTCCCTCCCTCATCTCCCCCATCCCCATCACCCCCATCACCACCCTGTGCTAGCGGCTGTGCATCTAGAACAGTAAAACATGGGAATGGCTATCTCTGCTACTCTACCCTATAGGTTGCATCCACACCTGCATCCACCATATCAGGAAGGTAATCCCATGGCTCCCTGCATATACCTACAATCTCCTATGCTGCTTGCTAGTAGTCCAGCATCGGTAGCCATCCCTGTCCCTCCTCATCCCTAGCCTGGGCATATGTGGTAGTCTTCATAGGTACCCTCTATTCTCATCCAAACTACCTCCATACTCAACTGATCACAAATCTCTCAACTATCTCAAAGTGGTGGCCTAATAGTGGCCGGCTACACAACATATACCCAAGCTCCTACTCTCGGTCACTCCACTGCTCACAGACCCTATATGGACTCCACTCAAAAGCTACGAGCTCATCTAGGAGCCTCCTATAATATGTGAGGTCTCTACTATGGGGCTAGCTGATGAATCCCATATATTTGTATATGTAGGGGCATCTCCGCTCCCTAGGTTGCACATGTGGGTGTACAACGATGATGTGCTCCCATGCCCATACCTATGCTAGAACAACACCACATGCCCATGTCTTGCTATCCCTGTAGACTATCTCATGGAGCTCATGGTACATATCAGCTAGGATCATTGGGCCCCATGCCATCCATTGAGGGTGTGCTATCAAGTTGGCAATGAATCTTCCCCAGCCCAATGGGAACCCTCTTTGGCTCCTATTAGTGATAAGGGCCTGTGCAACTATCGAGCACTCTATGCATGGAACTGGGTAATTGTGACCATACTCCTCCATCAGCTAGTCCCAACAGAGGTTTCTATCAATGATGGTGACATCCTAGAACATGTCCTAGAAGGCCTGTCACCCCTCGGTCAGATCCTGATCATAATATACCTATGTCAACAGAAAAATCATGTCAATTTTTATCATATGGAAACTTTAATGCACATTTACAAAGATGATTGTACTCATTGGATCGCCATGGCTAGGTATCTGGAGGATCCAATAGACATCCTCTAATGAGATCATCACCTCTTGAGTAGGCAGATGAAAGGTGTTGTGCTCACTATGCCATCTCTCAGCCAACATTGTCAGTAACCTATGATTTGCCCGAATATGGGGCATATCTAGTAGAAACTTGAATCCCATGCTGATTAGGTCATCTCTTCTAGGAGTATCTAGATCTCTGACACAACGTAGTCTAGTCACTCTCAGAGCTCTGATAATCAGTGCCTAAAAAGTCTCCTACAAGCCATAACCCCAAACCAGATGTCAAAACATATCATGATGGATGTCTAAAATTAGTACAAAAAATCTTAAATGCAAAAATTGTTTAGACCCATGTTATATTGTTCAAATTTGAAACATACAAGATTTCTTATTACACTAGTGCAATACTATTTTTGGATATTGTATTGTGCGATACTTTCCTCAATAGCAGTGTGATACTCTTTTCGTATACGATAGTTCGCACAAGATCGTATGATGTTTCATCCAGTATCATGCGATATTGGATTGAACACCTATGCAATACTTTGTGGACCCGTGAACTATCACACAATAAAGAATATAGGTGTGTGATACTTTAAAAGTGTCGTATGAACTTTCACATCAATATAATTTGAAATATTAAAAAAAAAATCAAAAAACTGTGTTTTAAATGCCATAAATGACTCAAAAAGCTAGTTTTCCTGAAAACTTACCGGGGCACCATACTGAGGAGGCCGATTGTGCAACCGACCATGCTTGAATTGATGTGTGTGGATTGGAATCGCTACTTGTTGGGCCATAATCTCTCTCTATGCTCTCAAAGTTCTCAATATCACAAAAGACAAATGAATTTGAAAATGACCTTTTTACCCCTTATATAGCATTTTGACTTTTTGACCAATTTTCAAACCATCTCAGAATTTTGTGAAAATTGCACCCCTGGCTAATTTCGACATCTTGGATCCATTTTCAAGATCAAAATTGAAATTCAATTTCATCTTGATAGTCAAAATCACATTTCAACATTTCTCTTTCTTTTGCGCAGTTGGCTGACCGATTAAGGCCTGATCCTTCGATCTTCACTAGGGCATCTTCATTTCTTCATCCCCATATCTTTCAACCTTCTAGTCTTTCATTCATTTTCATTCACTTCATCTCTCTGAGGTTTGACTTCATTTTTATCCTATATCTTTTTCATTCAAACCTAGTCAAACTAGGGCATATCTTCATTGCTTGATGGTTATCCTATCATCTTTTATCTTCGATTATGATTTCTAGTGATTTGATCAAATTTATCAATTTATTGTTTCTCCTCTACTTGATTTCAATTTCAATTCCGAGGGGGCAGTACCTATCAAACTTCAATCCTTGATTCAGCTTATCAATCGAACCTTGAGATTCTTATCTCTTATTTGAGACTTGACAATCACCTATTTACAAGGGTGTTGGCCTTGTCTTTTTCAATCAGCTTATATTTGTCCTGATGTGTTTCCATCCATCGAACACATGGTTGGGTTGTTTTGTGATCCCAAATCAATCTCACACTTCAATTCCATTCTTTGACTAAATGTGATCCCAAATCGATCTCACATTAGTCAAAGAGGGGTAAATGTATGCACCCTAAAATGGTCGCCTATGCTTTGGGCCCCATTCTTGCAATTTATCAATTTCTTGAATCAATATTTTTAAATCAATATTTTCAATTAAATCAATTTCCTTGATCAAATCCTAAATTTTATCATTTATTCAATTATATCCTATGGGCTAACCATTTTATCCCAAAGTCTTTATTTAATTAAAAGGAATTCCCTCCCCTTTTATTAAATAAAAAGCCCCCACTTTCCTCTTATCCTAAGTTGCACAAATAAAGCATTATTCCTATTTTATAAAAAGGAGAAAAGGCCTTTTTGTCTCACCTGAGGCTCAAAACTCAACACTTCTTTCTCATTGGAGGAAACTTGTGCACATGGATTTCTCCTCTTTCAAACTCCACCCTTGATCAAATATTTTCACTCTTAATCTCCATCGTCCGTTGATTCTCATTTTTTATAAAAGAAGAGCTCTCTTCTCATTCAAAAAGAACCAATTCTTTCATACTAATCTTATGCTACAGGATTTCTTGGTGACTTTGGAGCTTTGGAGATCTTCTTGCATTCTAGCTTCATTCTTGCATCATAACTTCATGTTTATGCTTTCTTAGCTTAGATTTTCTTTCAAGCTCTAGCTTAGCTCACATAGCTTAATTAGTAAGGCTTGTAATACTTTCATTTCCATAGCTTAGTTGCATTCTTCCATCTTCATTTCTAGCATAGCATGACATTGCATTCTCATCTTGATTCTTGAGGATATTGGTATTCTTGCCCTTGTCTCTTTGAATGTCCCATTATGTGGTTTACTAGCAAGGTTATAGGCTTAATAGCTCTATTTGAGAGCATTCTTAATATCCTTGTGACTCCATGCCTAGGGAGCTCTAGGTCGCTTTCTCAAGGTTTCCAATCCATGGATTCTCTTGGAAGTAATGACTTAGATAAGTGCACATTTTGAGTGTACAGTACGAAAGGCATTCGGTTCCGCATGTGCCTACTTGGGGGCCAGGGCCCGAAGTGGCTAGTACCAGAACAACCCACGGGGTGAGGGCTATGTAATGACACTCACTTAGGTTGTTGCTTAGAGTTTCTACCAAGCCTTAGAACCTTTAGGAAAAGATTTATACTTGATCTTCTTTCTATTTTCTATTTGGGAAAGGTTACCACACACTAGGTATGGCTTAGCTATCCCTTCTTTGTGGACCTTGGTGTTTATCTCATAGCACGGGGGAGTGGGCCTTTTGGTATCCATGTGGTTGGGTGGTAAATCTTTTTATCGAGGTATCTTTTGTGGATGCAGTGCTTATGGATTCATGCTTGCACAATGTTCCATTTTTTAAGAATGAAGACTTGTATTTATCTTTCATGATGTAAATTTATTGTTACCTCCCAAGAGGAGATGAATGTAATGTAATCATTAATGTATTTCAAAATGTTGTATTTGAAATGGGTAGACTTATGAAAGAGGGAAAAGGGAAAGCATGAACTTTATGTATATGATGTATGTAGAAAAGAAAAAAGATTTCGTAACATTTCAAGTAAAGTAGTATGTTTCTTATTATTGTTGATTTAGTGAAAAGCTATTGAAAAAAAAATGTATTATTTGCAATGTATCAAATGTTTAGATGATTCTATTACATGGTATTAATGCATTAATTGTTATATTGTTCATAAAGGATACTTAGGAAAATATATGGATTTAAATGGAAAATTGATAAGAAAAGTACTTTGTATTTCTTTATAAAGAATCTTATAATGATATGATGTAGTTTGCTTTGAGAAGTAAATCTTGTTGTTAGTTTACTTAATGGAGTTAAATAAATTATACATTAAATGAAAAGGGAACCTTGGAGGAATCTAAGTTAATCTATGTTTTGTTTACATAATTCTTCTAAAAATTCAAAATTGTTCATAAATTATTACTTAGGTTTTCTTTTACAAAGAGAATATTTGTTCTCTTCCCTAGTTCCCTTGCGGGGCATGAGAAAAAAAATCTTCTATAGTCTTTTGGTTCCTTCTTTCTTCAACATTTGTCTCTTCAAACTCATCAGCTCTCACATTTACACTTTTAATCATCTTATTAGTAGTCCTTTTCAAATATTTATATGCCTTACTCCTAGTAGAGTATCCTAGAAATATGCCTTCATCTCCTTTAGAATAAAACTTTCCATTTCTATCATTTTTCAAATTGTAAAATCTACTTCCAAATATTTAGAAATAGCTCACATTAAGTGTATAATCATACCATAGCTCATAAGATGTCTTGTTCGACTCTTTCTTCAATTGTACTTGGTTCAGTATATAGACAATAGTGCTAATATCTTCTCTCCATTAAATTTGTGCAACCTCTTTTCAATTATAAATGTTCTAGCACAATCAACAATTGACATGATCCTTCTTTGAGAAATTCCATTTTGTTGTGGTGTCCTCGGTGTAGATACCTGTCTCTTTATTCCATGCTCATTAGTTAATAAATTCATCAAAAATGAATTCACCTCCTATGTTAGATCTCAAGAATTTTAGTTGCTTACCAGTTTCTTTCTCTACTCTTGCTTTGTACGGCTTAAACATTTGGAAAACTTCTATATTTTCTTTTAGAAACATAACATATATCATTTTAGAGAAGTGATCAAAAAATAAGATAAAATATCTATCTCCATATTAGCTCTAAATTTTCATTGGACCACATAAATCAATATGAACTTAATCTAGAATTGCATTAGATGAATAACGTTTTCTCTTGAAACTAGACTTTATCATTTTACCCATTTCACATTATTTGCACATCACTTGGTCAATCTTAGATATACTTGTTAAACCTCTAACTTTCCTTTTCTTACTGATCTTTACCATGTTGTCAAAATTCAGATGACATAACCTCTTATGCCATAACCAAACAACATCATTCTTAGCCATTAAATATGAAGTTTAGCCATTCTCTAAGTAAAATAGGTTACCTTTTGATTGTTCACTAGTACTGACCAGTCTTCAAGCATCATCATAGATCTTTTCTCTTCTATTCTCAAATGCCACTTAGCAACCCGTATTATTCAACTATGATACACTCAATAGATTATAGTTAAGTCCTTTCACCCAAAGCATTTTCATGTCTGATCTTGTTGTTTAGCAATAGTGATCCTTTACCTTTGACTTGACAAGGCATATCATTTCCCAATTTTACAAATCCTCTATTATAATGTTCAATATTTTCAAACTTATCATCGTCACTAGTTATATGATGTGCATAGCCACTATCAATAATCCAAGTATCATTTTTTATTACTTTAGAAATAAGTTCCTTTTCTACATACCTTTCTTCTTCTTCAAAATCTTCCTTCGTCGCAACATATACCACTTCTTCTTCATCATATTCAGTATCAGTATCATCATCTTCTTCAATTAGGTAGCATGCATTTTTTCCTTTATCTTTGTAGTCTCAGTTTTCTTTGTTTCCTCACTATTAGTTACCTATGTGATCTCAGTAATCTCTTCTATCATTATTTCTTTCATTTGATCTTTCACTTGTCCTCTCATTATCATTCATGTCAGGACTTCTAGCAACAATATGACCAATATCTTTACGTTTGAAACATATTAAGTGTAGTTTACCTCTGTATTTTACTTTGCCTTTCAGTAGTCTTCTAGCAATTAATGCTTCAAGTTATTCAACTTCATCTTATTCATCTTTATAATCACTTCCATTTCTTATCTGATGTTTATTACTTGATCTTCTATTATTTAAAGATGACATAAATGGAGATTCTATCTTAGGTACAACACTATTATCAAAGTTGTTAAGCTCAAATATAGTCAATCTACCAATTAAACTATCAAGGGAAACATCGTTACCAAGTACAACCCTCATTTCATGTATTGTGGAGACTCTGTTACAAGTATTGATTGTCATTGTACCAAAAGATCAACATGTTAATGCTTGATATGACCACTAGACTTATAGAAGACACAAGAGGCGATTAAGATATGTCACGAATCATGAGGGGAGCACTGACCATTTTTCCAACAATCTCCCCCTTAGCGTTACTCGAGGGGATTCTGACATGTGACCAAGATCTGATACCACTTGTTACAAGTATTGGTTACCAATGCACCAAAATATTGACCTGTTAATGCCCAATACAACCACTTGACTTATAGAAGACATAGGAGGTGGTTAAGCCAAGTCAAAAATCTAGAGGGGAGCACTGATTATTTTTCCAACAAAATCTAATAGAATTGGCAAGCAATACTATTCTGAGAATTTTTATTACAATAGTTTTTTGATCAATAGTTCCTCCTTCTCCTCGGATAGCATTCACCACTTCCTTGACTCGATTGTTGCACTGAGTTTTTTTTCACCTTTTTTCATATTCATATCAACAAATTTTTCTCTTAATTTTTTTTTCCATTTCCCCGCTCACACATTGTGATCTCCACCATAAACTAGTGTCAATTTGTCCTACATTTCTTTTGCAATTATACAATTCTTAATGTCTTCAAATTTGGCATCTGGTACAGAAGAAAAGATCTCAATCATCATTGCATTATGCTCGTGTCTTCCTTTCATCTGTGTGAAAATCAAAGGACCTTTAGGTTCTATGAATTGATTTGCTAAATATTATAGTGCAAAATCTCCAATGCCTGATAGATACAGCTTCATCCTACTTTTCCTTGTTGAGAAATTATTATTGTTCAATTTTGGTACCTCTCTCTCATACATTTTTGGATCTTTAACTTAAGTCCTTAAAACTTCTTCCTTCAAGTATTTGTGCTCTAATACCAATTTTTAGATAACTGAGAGGGGGGGGTGAATAAGTTATATTCAATTATCCTATAGTCCCAAATTCCTTTTAGATGTGTAGTATCAACTTTGAACAAATAACCTAAACAACTCAGTAATAACTTGTGTGTGAATTACTGATTAATTAACCAACTAGTAGTTAATATATACCGATCTAACCCATTACTATAATGTATAAAGTAAAATATCAAAACATCACATCCATGCACATTTAACACTTAATTTTTAACGTGGAAACCTAGTTAACAGAAAAACCACCTGGGACATGTAACTCAAATATTTTTACTCTTCTGAAGTGAGCTTAGTTAAGATCCTATCCTATTAATGGTTACAAACACACTATAAGGTGTGATCTTGTTAGAGGGTTTATTATTGATAGTTCTCTGTGACTATACATTCACTTGGGTCAACAAGAAAACAAGTAACATTCATAGAATGCCAGTAGAAAAAGATGGTTAAGTCTTACTTGGTTAAGAGATTTTGACTATAGAAATAGTTAGAAAGAAAAAATGTATGACCTATTTCAAATGCAACTTTTTTTTTCTCATATTCAGATCTATGCTAAGCTCAATATCATTCTGGTCTTCATAGTCTCTTCATTATCCTTCTTCCTCTTACTTTGTTCTGCTTGATTATCTCCTTCTGTCACTCGATTTGGTCTGCATAATCACTTGGTTTTTACTCCAACCTATCCGACAAGCTTTGCATGTATGCACCAACAATTTTCATCCCTCATGTGATCCTCTTTCTATTTTTGTATTTCTTGTATCCTTATATAGACATGTAAACTATTTTCATTTCAGCCATAGATTTTGCCTCTTAATCTCCATCATTGGTTTTGCCTCTTTAACCTTCCTAGGAATATGTGCCTTAAACTATTTTCAATCCTCGTCATCTAATCATCCTCAAAATTTTCTAGTCATAGATCTTCATAACAAAAAAATTCTTTATCCTTGGAATCTTTTAGATTCTTCCAACTCATCATCACATGTTCCTCTTTATTTCTCATGCTTGGTCAATACCGTGATATATCAGTTTCTTCCTACTCTATTAATACCACACTCAATGTACACTTCATCTTCTCGGTGTACACTAACTTCTTCATATATCGAACAAAGTAACTTGTACACTCTTGATCTTCAACACTTAGAAGAATAACGTAAGGCAATCAAATCACTATCATACTGTCATAGACTCATCAATATGTTTCCCAATAAATATTGTTAGAAATTAAAGTCCACCAAGATAACTGAGAGGGGGGGGGGATGAATCATTTATCAGATAATTATAACTTTTATCAACTTCAACAACATTAAACCATGTAAGCAATATAATTACCAACCATAGAAAGATATTCATACACAATAACACAATGACACAAGATATGTTGACTAGGGAACCTCTTGATCAAAGAGTAAACCCCAGTGCGAATGATGCCCAAAAAAGATGCAGTAATATGAATATTCCTTGTGAAAGGATGGACTCTGTTAGGATTCTTATGAAATACATTCAGTACATATGAATCCCTGTTAGGAGATTTTGAATCCGTGTTAAAAGATTCTAACCCTGTTAAGAGTTATGGAAGACAAAAGGACCCACTGCCCAAATAGCTTTAGGGTAAGATCAATGAACACACTATCCAAATAATCTTTGTATTACTCAATAGAATAATATGTTATCTCTTCTCTGACTATGCCAAACCGCACTCACTGTTACACCAGATCTCAATTTCAAATCTCTGTACTTCGCATGTCTTCCTTCACAATTCACTTTCACATTTAGCTCTTTTCTTCACTTCATATTGATACACTACTATCCTCTTCTATATACAACAAGGAAAGAAATTCCTTCCTTTATACCACACTCAAATAATTACAAATGAGTGGGCATACAATTACAAAATAAAAGTTTCCACACGCTACATCAAAATTACACAAAACTGTCAGCTTCCAAATACAATAAATCTTCATTCATGTGACCTCAAAGTTTGTGCTATCATCCACGTCACTATCAATGTGTCTTAAACTTCCCTTTAACTACATAGAACCGGATTCCATCCTGATTGGGAGATATCATCCAATTTCCACAAACCGCTACTCAGGAACACTGCCTGAATACTGCTTCCACCAAAATGCTCATAACTTCCATGATTAAAAGAATTATTGTCTGTGCTCTTAATCATAGATATATAACATATCCAAGAGTATATCGTCAACATCACATAGCTCCAACTGCAATAACCCACATGTGCTAATTCAAACTCTGTCTACTTCTCTGCAAGTCTCCAAAAGATCACGGTGTTTACATCAATGACAATCATAGTCATGAATGCAACAAAAACTACTACAGAATGGCTGCCAAACATTTAGCATTCATTCCTAACAAATACCTTATTCATAACTTACTCATACATCCCATCTTCATGCTAATATCTATTTTCCTTCAACAAAACCTCCTTTAGATGTTTGCAACTATCATGATAAGTAAATTAAAGCTAGTTGACATCAATGTCAATATAACAAGATATATAATGTCTCACATATACCTCAGTATCTCGGTGATCATCATCACATTCTCCTATTTTTTTCTCCAACTAGTCTATCAGTTGTAGTTCTAACAACTTTGGGGGATGTGAAAAAGGAATTAACTATTCCTTTGGAGGGGAAAAGAGTGTAAGAGACCCATGTGGGCCTTTACACATGTGGTTCAGGAATTAAATTGATATGACAAGAGATTTGAATTTGATTTGCTAATCTATTTGATTAGGATTGTGCAAATGATTAGGGAGTGATTATTTTTGAGATTAGGATTAATTAATGGGCAAGTGGGTTAGTTTGAGTTAGGAATTTGGAATAGGCTAGGAGAGTGAGGTTAGGAGAAGGTTAAAGTTAGGAGCTATTTTCTCAAATATAATTAAATGTATTATTTAATTCTAAGTGGGAGAAAAGGGATTAAGTAAATAACTTAATTTATTTAAATAAATAAAGAGTTAAGATGCAAGTGGACTTTTAGGATTGTGCAAGTGGGTGAGGGGAAATAATATTTTAAATGAATTGTATTAAATTCAAAATAGGTTTAAAATGACATTTAAATAAAAACATGAATGAATGTATTTAATTTAGATAGATGATACTATAAGAAAATTAAATTAATTAATTTACCTTGGAGGAATATAGGAAAAAGGGAAGATTAATTAAATAGATGAACTATCTTATTAATATGATGGCTTTAGAATAAGGGTTAGTGCGATCTAGTTTGATCAAATAGAAATGATCAAATTTATGTGTCTATATTTTTCCCTTGTTTAAGATGATGTTACGAAGTATCATCATCTAAAAGAAGATTAAGATATAGAGCTACGAAGAAGATGATTCGATTAGGAGAAATGCCCTTGTTATTCAAAAGAGTGACTAGGAGAAAAGATAATGGGAGATGAAGATAAGGATGCCCCCTTAAGAAGACATGTGGGTTGAAGAGAACATAGTTATACTATCAAAATGCATAAGAGTATGCATGCATGATGAGTGAAGGATAAGTGGATGGAGGGATAAAAATCTTGAGATAGCATCTCCCAAATGGGATTTTTCATATAGTGAGAACTTAGTTTGATATTGTACTAGACACTATGCAGCAAGCTATGATGAACCAAGATGATAATGTGTCAATTACATGATAAAAAAGGTAAAATAAAACCATATTCTTTATGGCACCATGATATGGATGACTATGATGCCTTGTGACAATAGGATGCAAAGACTATGATAAATGCAAAACAAATCCTAACATACACAATAAAGAAGAAAGCATGCACAACAAACCAAAAGAAAAACCAATGTTTTTCCCCTTGTCAATCTGAAATCCAATTATTAGATTGATTGATTATTGATAATTGATTCAGGATGAAAAAGTTAATGGTAAAAAAGTACAAACCCAAAGGATTGAGAAGGATGTATACTGTGATGATAGGAGACAAGGTAAGTTCAAGCGATCATCACATAGGATGAGTAACAATCGATTCAAAATCTAACAATTTTTCATCATTGTCTTGTCTTTCCAAATTGATATGATAACATAGTAGGATGAGTAAATAGCAGAGAGACAAGGTAATTTCAAGTGATCATCATGTAGTTTTGAGCTTGAGACCTCTAGGTTTAGACTGTGTGTAGGTAGGAAGACAGGAAGACAAACTCCAAATAGGAACTAGATAAGGTAGAAAGATATCAGGTAGACGGGAAATAGCTCATTGTCCAGACAAAAAAGTGGGATAGTTTCGTGTGAAGAAATGAAGTCCTGCACAAAGATATGCTAGGGTTGCATGAAGATATGGTAGGGTCACATGAAGAAGTGTGGGATCAGACCAGAAAATGATAGGAATCCTGATAGAGCCTCAGGGAAACTTCACATGAAAATGCAGAATCTCACATGGAGAAGTGCACAAAGAAACAAAATCTCACGTGAACTTATGCAGTTAGATAGGTGAGTAAGTATAGATTCAGGCAGTCTAGATTGTCTTTCGAGACAAAAATAGGTTATGAGACACAACATGGGCTGCTCTCTGATAGAATGCTTAGTTTACAGACTGATTTAGGATAGTTTTGAACAAATCTTAGTTTGAATGTATGGGAATCGATTGTTAACAAGAATGAAGTTTTGGACTAGCAAGCAGTTGTGATACAATCAATAGTCAAGAACAATTCCAATGAGGACAAAGCAACTCAGGAGAATCATGGGAGTCTTGACAAATGTGAACATGTTGGACATTTTAAGACTAAAAAAACAAACAATCAGTTATCCCTACAAAAACAATGGTAGAGAAGACAAAACCATGCCTCACAACTTATGTGCATGTGTTCACCTCACACAGCCATGTCACCCCCTAGAGGGTGCCCATATTTTTGGTGTTTCCAAGGACTCAATAGTATATATTCAAAGGTTACCTTTAAAGAAAGGGCCAATGCCATATACCACATTCAAACATCCAGGTGCATGCCTATGGTGAGAATCTACGGGAGAGATTCTTCCCTCTCCCTATGCAAAGATTACGTCCCCTTTTGAAGGTGAACCAGGTATGAAACTAACTAAAAAGAATGTTTAATAGGATTTCGTTCACATTAATCTCTGATGCCCTTGCAAGAAAGGCTAGGGCCTCTTAGCCACATCGACACTTGAAAGTGTACACACCTGGCAAGCAGGGCTAGGAGCGGCACTACTCAGTACAAAAAATAGGGCTTTCTGAAGATGTTCAACATCATGGATAAGGAGAAAGAAATTAACATGGCTTTGGAGTCTTTCTCTCAACAAAGAAAATTTATTATAGTGGGGTGGAATCACCGAAAAAAGGTGTGTACCCACTTGGATCATTCCCAAAGGTTCAACTTCCGGTAGGCCCGCTAAAGGTGACTCAGACTTGGTTCGGATTCAAGGGTCAGAGTTTCTGATTCTCATAGAGAAGAGCATAATCCTCTACCTCTAAACCTTACCCAAACACACCAGACAAGTTCATCACTGAGCTAACTCCTCTCTCAACAAATCAAAGAGCTTCTGGGTTTTTGATTCTCTCAAAGAGAGAAGAGAATAATCCCCTCACTAGTGAATGAGTCAATCAATTTTTTACCATTCCTTTCTGCCCCAGGTATCTATCCTTCTAGCAGTGTCAAGGTCTCAGATTCATTCATGGTCATCACTTCCATGTAATGAAGAGCCTAATACCCTATTCTACTATCAAGACCCTTAAGAGATTTTAACAAGGCCCTATTTAGACTAGCTATGTAAAGAAAGAAAGAAAGCAGACAAAATGTTTGAGTGGGTTTGAAGTGCTTTGACAGGCGATCTTTAGCAAGCATCCTGCAATCAAACTGTCAGTAAGTGTGCATAGTCATGTGTTTAGGAGCCTTTGACATATGTCCTGCAGCCCCCTATTAAGTTGTATCAGAAAATAATATCAGGAAATTACAACAAACAAGGAAATAATAGTCAGTAGAGAACATAAAGTACAAAAGTATAAATTAGAAATCTCTAGTGTACTCAAAGCTTGCGCGAGTGAATGCACTGCTTCATGTGAGAGAATACCTTTGTCATGTGAGGAAATGCTAATACAAGTAGAACTTCACAGGATATAGCATGGAACTTTGCACTAGATTTTGCAGTAGAGGCATACAAATAGAGTATGAAATTCAATAGAAAAAGTCAGAAATTGAGGCTAGAAATTGAATTTTCTACCCCACAATAGCCACCAAAAATGTATATGCTAAACCTGGGCCTCTAACTTAGCCATACACTTCAACATAGTCATTTATCATCAGTCACATACAAGAATGAATGTGGAATCATTCATCATGCATGATTGTATGATTTGACCTATTGCCTCCTATCTAGGTAGGGTTTTGAGTAGCTCTCAGAATTGAGAGTCCAACAACCATAGACTAGCACTAAAATGGAGGATTTAACTAGAAAGTAAAAATGCAATTACCCTAGAATGAGAATGCAATATTAATCTAGAAAATCAAAGATGAGATTAATCTAAGAACAATCAAGATAAACTAAGATGTATTATTAATCTAAAATGATATTAATCTAGTATGCAAAATGAGATTAGCTAAAGCTTGAATGCAAGTAAATTGAAATGACAATTCACCAAAGGTTCGATACTCAAAAGTTGCATCCCCCGAATGAGAAACAAGAGGGTTATTTTATAGAATCTTGGAATCAATCGACAGTCAAGATTGAATGGGATGCATAGTGGAGATTGAAAGGGAGCTTAGTTCGGAATATAAAGTTTCATGTAGAGAGACAATCAACTATTTTCCTTTTGAGTGAGTGGAGCAATTAATTGGCTTGTTGCACTTTTGGATTCCCAGTTAACTCAAAGTTTCCTTTTCTGAACTGAGGTGAGGATTTTGTAGAGAATATTTGATTAAATAAATATAATATGACCTCATAAATGAACTTTCTCAATTATTTGAATAATTAAATTCAATTATTGAAAAGAGGATATTTATTTAAAAACCAAATTTAATTCCTTTTTATGTGATTTAGCTAAAAGGGGTGGATTTAATATAATTAAAGTGCTAGGATTTTGTAATTAAATTAATCAATTATAGGGTTTATTTAGCCAATTATAGTTGATATTTAGGAATCAAATATAGCATGTGATTAATGTATATTTAGGGTTTTCTACATTTGACACTAAGCCAAGTAGAGTCCATTTAGGAAGATAGAATTGCCTAGTACAATAGGAATTTGATGATTCAGAAAGATTGATAGAATGAGACTAAATGCAACAAAATTGGTTAGGGTTGCAAGATGCCAATTTTGGGGTATTACACTTGGTGGAGCATTACACATACCTTACCTTCCACTTTGCATCTTATCTAGAATAAATTATTCCTCTGTAAAGGATCCTTATCCAATTTGTCTTGACATAGGGTTCTTTTCAATATTATATTTTCTCCAACTTCCTCTTGATTTTCCTTCACTGATATTGTTTCAGTATATTCTTCTTCCACAAAGGTTGTTCTTTTTCTATTTACTGCTCTTCTACCAAAATATTTTTGCTTGCATTGAAAAGCTCTATGACCTTCTCTTCCACACTTGAAATAGTTTCCCTTAAAAATTTTCCTAACATCTCTCCTCTTACTTGCATTTAGATATCCACCCTATCATTTATTATAGTATGAATTTCTATCATATCTTCTAAAGGGATTTTCCTCCTTATCTTCTACTTTATCTTTGTTTGGATCTAGAAAATATATGTGACATTTTACTCTCTACAATCTTCCACCTCTTCCTCTTTGCCTTTGTTCATATCTTTCATTCAATTTCTCCTCGGCTTTCAAAGCATATTGATATGCTTCACTTCAACACTACACATCCTAATCAAATTAATCTCATCTTGTATAGACATTTGAAAACCATTCAAAAAATTGGTAACTTACTCATCAACATCATCAACATGTCTGGATCCGATGTCCAACCAATATTACTATTGCCCAATTTTTCATGTCCCATGTAAAATTTTGCCAATTTCCATTTCAAGGTCTACATTTTTATCCTTCCAAGCACTCTACAATTTTTCATGGAGTTACTTTTTTCCCACTGGTCTCTGCAACTTTTTCTAGGTCCCTGGCTAGGTGAAAAGTCCTTAAACATTCATAAAACTAGTCGTTGCAGGCCAAACCCTCAAAAAACCCTAAGCCTTGTTATAATTCTTTGTTACTTTATCAGCCACTTAAAACTCCCCAATACCCATGTGCGCTTTTATCCTATTGGCTGGTCGCTAATTCCTTTTGTTCTCTGGTGGTTACATTCCCTTTTCGGTGAATCAGTGAATGCCTTGTTCACATAATATCTCAATGTTTCATGGTCACCGCTAAACGGCTAGCAACTCAACAAGCAGTTAATGTTTCCTTTGGTCGCATGGTCGCTTAATGATTCAGCAGTCTTAGATAACCATGGGGTCCTAGCTACAAAGATCGACGATTGGCATATCTTCACATAGGCCATTGTCAAAGCATGAGATCTTCGGATGGCCGTCGATCTTCCCTTTTGCTCAATGCTTCAAACCTTGTGTGGGTCCATTACCACATCATCCTATGTGGAAGCTCCTGATTGGCTGAGGAGTTGTGATGTGTAACCTTGTCAGAGTGGGCCTGACAGACTGTGTTCCTTTTGATCCTATGCTTGGCACATGATCTTATGGGTTGTGTTAGAGCCATGAGATAATGCACCGACTGTCAATTTCACTTTGTTGTTAGAGCCTTCTAGGTGGGTCCTCATTTGCTGATGTTCTCATCTTCTATTGGTCCACATAGCGATGACTAGGATTTTTTAGTGGGGCCATGTCAGAGTCTTTGCAGGGTTGTTAGAAGGATGAGGATCGACGGCTAGTGTATCTTCAAACAGGGGTTTTCTAACACATGAGATTATGTGTCAGCCATCAGATTTGCCAAGTGTTCAGGTCTTGTCAGTGGGTCCAATGCTAGGTCAGGGTGATATGCCATCTTCTTATTGGCTGAAGTAAGGATGAATGTCAAGTGGGGCCAATGCCGCGTATTACTGACTTGCTCGAATATGATTGGTTGCCGTGTGTTGATGAGGATTTGTAGGTGGACCCATGTGTCAGTGGGGTCCCGATTCTAAAAGGATCTACGACCAACGCATGTTCTAAAGGAATATTCGAGGGCCATGAGATCATGCGCCCGCCGTTGGATTGGAATCTTATCTTCAGTGGGACCGATGTCAGAAGGTGTCGAGGTGTATGCCTACAAAGTGGTCAGAATGAATAAAAGAGTGACAAGTGGCAAGTCCGGGACCGGGGTTTAAAGAATTCTTCATGACTTAAGAAGACAAAAGTCGAGTGGGTCCGAGCGAGTAAATATGCCGACGTGCTAAAGTTTCATTGGCTACAGTGTACCAAGGTGGGCCAAAGACTTTTCAAAGGGTTTTATAACTATTGTCAAGATAATCTGAGCCATTCAACTACTGGGAGATAAAAGATATCAATGATTATGTTTTAAAAGTGACCTGCTAACTGTTGTTATTTAAATTCAAATATTTCTGAGAAGGCTTTTGCTATTGTTTCTCATAGAAAGACATATAAAACAATGCGGTAGCTTAGAGTTATTTCTTCCAGACATTTGTGGTTGGGAGGATGATGATAAGGTCTGAACAGCCATCTTTGGTTGATTCCTACTTCCTGAGGTACGATGTTATTGATTTCATGCTGAGTTGCAGAAAAGTTGATGGATCAGGGTTGCTTGTCTGTGGGTGGATGTAGTAAAGGAATGGGCACATAAAAAAATATCTGATCAACTATGTTTTTGTAGAGTTGTATTTATGATAGGAGTTGACAGAGTTAGGGTGGGTTTTATTCTTGTAAAATCCTTGTAACCCTAGTTAGGTTAGGTTTTTTGACTCCTTCCTGTGTATAGTTGAGTTGGTATATATTGTAATTTTTAGAGCTTTTGAGCTCAGAGAGTTCACATTTTGTAAAGGAGAGAGTCCAATTTTGAAAGAAGGTCATCCTTTCTCAGAAGGCTATCCATGGTATCTTCTCTACCCTCTGGTCTTCTACTCTTTGTAATCTCTCATTGATTATTCAAACATTGCAGAGGTATTTTGTGACAATTCTTCATGTCCCTATGCTTCCTTGTCTGGATCTCATCTCTTAATGAATTAAAGTCTATGCATGTTTTTAATGACAACTTAGGGTTCCTAATCCCTCTTACTTTCTGTAATTGTGTGTGTTATTGTGTTTGATCTGATTTAGATATTTTGTGGGTATACTTTAGCCCCATAATAGTCTTGTCTCAATCCTACACCAAGTTGCAGAAGTGAATGTCTTCTTGTAGGTCATAGGTTGTGTCTTATGTTTAGGCCCTCCTATGAAACACTTCTGCAAGCCTATTCAATAAGTTGTGACCAACTAGACCTAAGCCTTTCATTGATTCTATCACTCTATGCTGCAATTCATACCCTAATTTTGGTGCATCACCTAGTAGGTAGTTTGCTTTCAAGCATTTTTACTTTCAAGCACTCCCTTCTGTCCCTTTTCCCCTCAAGTTTTACTTTCATGTCTAGAACAAAATTAAGGTGATTATCTAAGAGGAACTAGCCTAGAACCTTGGGGTCTCATCTTAGTTAGCATAGGTCCCACACCTAGAGATGATTCCCATGTTATACTAGGTTATCAAGACCAAGAGAGCTTGAAACAAGGGTGCAAACTTAGTGTATAACAATTCTAGCATGCTCGGTGGGACAAAAGATTAGATTGAAGTCCAAAGGTGCAACTGTTGGTTCATCTACAAAAGGATTAAAGAAGTTCAATACACAGGGACTATCAATATAGACTCAAGCTCAAGGATACCCCACCTTGGTGCTAGTGTATAACAATTCTGGCACACCTAGTGGGACAAAAGATCAGATTGAAGTCCAAAGGTGCTCCTGTTGGTTCATCTGCAAAAGGATTAAAGAAGTTCAATACATAGGGACTATCAATATAGACTCAAGCTCAATAATACCCCACCTTGGTGCCAGTGTATAACAATTCTGGCATGCCCAGTGGGACTATAAAAGAGTTCATTGTTTGAAGATTATGTTATCTCTAATATATAGATTGCATAACAAAGACTTTTAGAAGTCATTCTATCAAGTATATCTGGTGACTCCACTAATTTCAAGGATAAGGGCTAACCTTGTTTAAGGTTTATGAGAAAGATTGAGACTAGGAGCTCAAAGCCCACTAAATTTTCAAAGTTGCCCTCAAAAAGAAGTCATAAAGGCAGGTCAACTCAAAGAACATCCCCTGCAAGGAGATTTCAATCAACACCACTGAATACCTCAAAAAGGAGACCTTTGCCCTTTCATTCCAGAAAAAGAGGCAGATCTCTAACTAGAGATCTAGAAGAAGATTCAAATCTAGCAGCAAATACATCTCATATAGTTGTTAGCCTTCAGATTCAAACTCCTACAATGGCAAGGTAGTTTGCCTTTGCACCTTTCAACCAAGGGAGTCCATTAGGATTTTCTCAACATCATGATGTGCCCTTGGTGGCACTAAAGAGTGTACCTGATTTCACAGGTGAAGGGCAGACAACTACTTTTGAACACATAAGAGATGTGACCACCATATGCAACATACATAATATAACCCAAGAAGATGTGGCCACAAAATTATTAGCAGCCTCTCTAAAAGGTAAGGCTCTTGAATGGTTTAGAACTCTAACTATTAGTTCCATTACTTCATGGGATGAATTAGGGGATGCATTGAGTAAGCTTTTTGAGGATAAATCAGATAACTTGTCTTTGGTAGAATAGCTAACAACTATTAAAAGAGACCCTCAAGAACAAATGATGGATTATAATAGTAGATTCCTCAAGACATGGAATAGAATTCCAGTATCAGTAAGACCATCAACTGACCATGCTTTCCTATACTACTTGCAAAGTCTAAATGGTCAAATTTCTGTCATGATCTAGTCTATGGGTGGTACTTCTTTACCCCAAGCTTTTGACATAGCTGTCAGGGCTGAAAACTATCTAATCCAAGTAGGCATGATTGCTAGAAGGCCACCAATGCCCATCTTTCCTAGCCTTCATCCAATTGCACCTACCCAAGTACCCCCATTTACCCCTATTCCCACCATATCAGCACCCCAAGCTAGTACTAGTAGCCAGGAGCTAACAACAAGTTTCTCTCAAGAGCTGCAAGAGATAAAGAATAGCCAACAAAGCAGTCAACAAGAAATGACAAACTTGTTGCAGACCTTCACTAAGGAGGTCACAAATCTAAAGAAACAAGGTCAAGGAATCAGACCACCATTTCAGCCACAAGGCCAAAGTCCTAGTCAGCAATATCAAAATCAAGGATAGTCTTATCAAAAAAATAGGCCACCATACCAAGGAGGGTATCAAGGACAAAGACAAAGTTTTAATCAGAGACCATTCCAACCATATAACCCTACACCTCTAAATTCTACAAATCCAGTGAGGGATATGGTTCCTAGTCAGAATAATATGGCTATGGATAATGAATGGTGTTTTCCTTGTAATCAACCTCATAATTAGGCTACATGTTCAAATGGATGGATGAACCAAGCTCTAATGGTTCAAAATGCCTCACAAGCTCAATCAGAGGTTTCATCCAGTGGATCAGTCCCTCAACAAGAATCACAAGAGAAAGAGATTGCTCTCTTTAATTGGGAGCAACTAGACTTCAATGGAGTCAACGATGAGGTTGCTTTTGTTGTCTATACAAGAGCAAAAAGGAGAGCTTAAGACATGGAAAGGGCAGATTCCAATGCCAAAGCCACTACATCCACAAAGCCACTATAGCAAGCTAATCCCATCACACCTAAGGAGGCTCCTGTCATCACAAGAAAGGAAGACCAACATTCCAAAGAGGTGGAGCCCATCATAGCAAAGGCACAACAAAGAGTACACACTATGACACCTTTCAATATTGTAGACAACATGAAGAAGGTGAACATTACCATGTCCATGTGGGACTCTTTCGCTCTTCCAGGCCAGCCTGAAATTTTGAAGAAGGCCATGATAGAAGTGACGACTCCTCAACCTACAAAAGAAGATGCAAAGCTAGTGTTGGTTAACACTAATCAAGAAAAGGAGGCTCCAAGTAGCAACTCCAAGGCCAATACCATGCAAGGTAGGAACTCAAAGCCACCTCCCTTTTATGTATCTCTAATTATTGGAAAATCTTTAGTACATAATTGTATGGTGGAAAGTGGAGCTACTAGCACTATAATGCCCAAGAAAGTAGTTGACCAATTAGGACTAAAATATGAGCCCTTTCAAAAGAAGGTTACACAACTTGATGGATCCTCAGTCAATACTATAGGTGTGGCTAAGGACACCAGTCTAATCCTACATTCTAGTCCTAATTTCTCCATCCTCCTTGATATATACATCCTAGATCTCCCTGCTTTATTTTCCATATGTCTTTCAAGGGAGTTTACAGCCAAGATAGGGGGCTACCTATCTTCTGACTAGTCTCACATGATTTTTCATACAAGGTATGGGACCAAGGTCACCATTAAGTTAGAACCATTAGCAGCACACCATATAGAACCATATGTGTCCAATACCATCAATGTAAACTGCCCTATATTTGATGGCAGTGACTTCCAAACTATTAGTTAAGAAAGCACAAAGATAGAGAGTATCTCTAATATGCTTATAGCTAAAAAAGCTTCAGAGGCCCAAGAAAATCTTATTTGGGATTTTGGTTTGGGAAGTTATTTGATACAAAAAAGTGGATCCATAGAACCAAGCCTTCTCAAAGAAAACACTGATTCAAAGGATCAGAGCAATCAGGTGTGGGAACTATTTTTTGATGGAGCTAGAAGTAGACATGGTTCTAGTGGTGGTGCTATGCTAGTGTCCCCAAAAGGAGAAAAGTACTATACTACCTTTAGATTCAGTTTCTCCTACACTAGAAACACTACAGAGTATGAAACTCTAGTCAATGGACTAGAATGGGCTAGAAAAAGATGGCTTAAGGCCCTAAAAGTTTATGGTGATGGTGAATTAGTTGTCAGCCAAGTAAGAGGGATAAGTGCAACCAAAAATGACACTTTGAAATCATACAAACATAGAGTTTTGGATGCAATTGAAGATTTTTGTGCTTTTAATATCGTTGATATCCCTAGGAAACTAAACCAAAATGCAAATAGGTTAGCTGCTGTTGGATCTCAGTATGACATTCCAAATAGCATTTCAAAGGAGGTAGATCAACAAAATATCAAGGTGATTTTCAGACCCTCTATTCCTAATAATGATGTCAATTGGCAAGTGTTTGACAATGATGAACAAATTCTACAATTTTTGTTTGAAGAAGATGTTTTTTCAGAGCATAATCAAGATAGGCTATCACAAAACTATGGTGATCAAGTGATACAACTTAAGTCTAATAAGATTCCTAGAGGTCTTGTCACCTTAGAGATTGTCTTCAACAAGGATGATGAAGTTAAGAGAAGCAAAGCTGGCCTGGTAGTTCAACAAGAACATTGTGTTGAATTAGAGTTGGAACCAGGCAAGAGCTTACAATTTGGAAAGGTAAACACTGAATTGGAGAAGCAAGATTACACATAGTTATTCAAGGAATTCAGTGATGTTTTTGCATGGAAATATGAGGACCTCAAAGGTTTTGATCCTGCCATTGCCCAACACACTATTGAGTTAGAACCTAATGCCAAATCGGTGAGGCAAAAGAAAAGGCCTGTTAATCCCAAACTTGAGCCACTTATGCATAAAGAAGTACTCAAACTAATAGAAGGTGGTATCATCTACCCCATCAAGCATACTAGTTCAGTTTCCAACCTTGTTCCTATTAGGAAGAAGAATGGGGAGTTAAGGTTATGTGTTGACTTCAGGGATCTTAACAGGGCTTCATTAAAGGACCGCCATCCACTACCCTCTATGGAAAAAATCTTACAATGTGTCTTTGGATCTAAGATATTTTCATTATTGGATGGCTATTCAAGATATAATCAGATCCTAGTAAATGAAGAGGATCAATACAAGACTGCATTTACAAGCAAGTGGGGAACCATGGCTTATCAAAAGATGCCCTTTGGTTTGTCAAATGTAGGTGCCACATTTCAAAAGGCAATGGATATGGCCTTTAAAAGCCTCATGTACAAGTGTGTATTGGTCTAGTTGGATGACATAACTATCTATTCAAAACATGTAATAGATCACATCAAACATTTGAGGAAGATCTTTGAAAGGTGTAGAGAATTTGGGATATCTCTTAATCCCAAGAAATATGTGTTTGCAGTCCATGAAGGAAAATTTTAGGGATATGTAGTATCCAAGAAAGGAATCACAGTAGATCTTGAGAGGATTGCAACCATCTTAGAAAAACCATTGCCACATCATAAAAAAATCCTTCAATCTTTCATAGGAAAGATTAACTTTGTTAGGCATTTCTTGCCTAATATTGCAGACTTACTTAAGCCTTTGACCGCCATGTTGAAGAAGAGTTCAACTTTCAGTTGGACTAAGGAAGGGAAAGTCAATTTCCAAGCCATCAAGGAAGCCTTAATGGAAGCCCCTACTCTCCTAAACCCAAATTTTAGTAAGGATTTTATCCTTTATACTTATGGAGGTCATGATGCTATATCTACAATGCTGACTCAAGAAAATTCAGAAGGATTGGAGCAGCCTATTGCTTTCTTTAGCAAAGGTTTAGAAGAGTATGAACAAAGATACTCTTTTGTAGAGAAACATGTACTTGCTATGGTAAAGAGCCTTAAAAAGTTTAGATATTTGTTGATCCATAGCTAAGTACACTTGAAAGTTACTCATCCAAGTGTCAAAAAATTTTTGCTTTCCAAGGACCTAAATGAGAAAAGAGCTGGTTGGATCACCAAGGTGATGGAATATGACATAGATATTCAAACTACCAAGCTAGTTAGAGGAAGAGGTCTTTGTGAGCATTTGGCAGAGGATGAGAGTTCAAAGAAATCAAAGAAAATGGATGCATCTCTAGTGGTGCATTCTATAGAAGAACAATCCAAGGCAACAAGATGGTTTCCTAATATGATCAATTATTTGAAGATAGGACAATGTCCTAGAGGTTTGGATTCAGCAAAAAGGAGGTATTATAGATTGCAATCTATTCCTTTTGTGTTGATAGATGAGGTTCTTTTTAGAAAGGATCACAGTGGTGTCCTTTTAAGATGCATTGATTCAGAAGAGGTAGCAGACATCCTATTTGAGTTTCATGATGGATCTTCTGGAGGTCACTTTTCTCCTAGGACTACTGCTTTTAAAATCATGAGGGCCGGATACTATTGGCCATATATCTTCAAGGATAGTCATGAGTATGTGAGAAAATGCATCAAGTGTGCCATGTTTGTAGGAAAAGAGAGGCTTGCAGCGTTTCCCTTACAACCAATCAGAACATAACAACCTTTCATGAAGTGGGGTATAGACTTCATTGGCATGATCAATCCTCCATCTAGTGCAGGCCATAAATGGATAATCACTGCAATAGATTACTTCAGTAGATGGACATAAGCAATTGCTTTAAAAGAATCAAATGAGAGTGTTGTATTAAGTTTTTATGATGATATAGTTCATAGGTTTGGCACTCCAAACTCCATAATTTTAGATAATGCATTGGCATTCACAGGCCTCAAAGTCTTAGAGTGGGTAGTCAGGAATGGAATTTATCTGAATACCAATTCAAATTACTACCCTCAAGGCAATGGCTTAGTAGAATCAACAAACAATAATTTGATTAGGATAATCAAGAAGACTCTACAAGATAATCAGAGAGACTAGCATACTAAACTAAAGTCTGCATTATGGTTAGACAGAATCACTCCAAAGAATATTATTCGGAATTCTCCTTATGTGCTAGTGTATGGTAGAGAGGCTAAGTTGTCCATTTCAATTGAATTACCAGCTCTAAACTTAGCCACTCAATATGCTTTGTTTGAAGAAGGAGATCCTTTGTAGATCAAATATGCTCAATTGATGGAGTTAGAAGAATTTAGAAATAAATCCATGAAAGATACGAAGTTCCATCAGATCCAGACAAAGAGAAACTTTGATAAAAGAGCCAGGATTAGAAATTTCAAGGTTGGAGATGTAGTCCTCAAGTGGGATAAGTTCAGATCCAAGCCTGGAAGACATACCAAATTTGATTCATTTTGGAGTGGACCATTTGTTATCACAAAGTGCAAGGGATCTAATGCTTTCTAGCTATCAACTCTTGAAGGAGTTCCCTTGCCTATATCGGTGAACAGTTTCCACTTGAAGCCCTGCTTTGAGGTTAACCCCTCTCTGTAAATTCTTGTAAATATGTTTTCTTCTTTGTTTCCCTATTTTCTAGGTTAGTTTCCTGCTTTCCAAGAAGTGTCTATGCACAAGTTCTATCCCTCTGTCAAATTTTGTGCTCAGTATGACCCCATGCCCAATGGACTACTTTTTAGGCCACTAGTTTTCCATGTCTAGCAGGCTGACATCCAGCAGAAATCACCAAAATGTTGCCTAATTTTTCATGTCCCATGTAAAATTTGGCTAATTCCCATTTCAAGGTCTGCATTTTTATCCTTCCAAGTGCTCTGCAATTTTTAATGGAGTTAGTTTTTTCCCTCTGGTCTCTGAAACTATTTCTAGGTCCCTGGCTAGGTGAAAAGTCCTTAAAAATTCATAAAACTAGCCATTGCAGGCTAAACCCTCAAAAAACCCTAAGCCTTGTTATAATTCTTTGTTACTTTATCAGCCACTTAAAACTCCCCAATACCCATGTGTGCTTTTATCCTATTGGCTAGTCTCTAATTCCTTTTGTTCTTCGGTGGTTACCTTCCCTTTTCAGTGAATTAGTGAACACCTTGTTCACATAATATCTCAATGTTTCATGGTCACCGCTAAATGGCTAGTGACTCAGTGAGCGGTTAATGTTTCCTTTGGTCATGTGGTCACTTAATGATTTGGTGGTCTTAGATAACTAGGGGGTCCTAGCTACGAAGATCGATGGATGGCATATCTTTGCATAGGCCGTTTTCATAGCATGAGATCTTCAAATGACCGTTGATCTTCCCTTTTGCTCAGCACTTCAAACCTTGTGTGGGTCCATTGCCACATCATCCTATGTGGAAGATCTTGATTGGATAAGGAGTTATGATGTGTAACCTTGTCAGAGTGGCCCTGGTAGATTGTGTTCCTTTTGATCCTATGTTTGGTGCATGATCATATGGGTTGTGTCAAAGCCATGAGATCATGCGCCAGCTGTCGATTTCACTTTGTTGTGAGAGCCTTGTGGGTGGGTCTTCATTTTCTGATGTTCTCGTCTTCTATTGGTCCACATAGCAATGACTATGATTTGTTAGTGGGGCCGTGTCAGAGTCTCTACAGGGATGTTAGAAGGATGAGGATCGACGACTGGCGTATCTTCACAAAGGGTTTTCTGACACATGAGATTATGCACTGACCATCAGATTTTCCAAGTGTTTAGGTCTTGTTAGTGGATCCAATGCTAGGTGAGGGTGATATGTCATCTTCTTATTGGCCGAAGTAAGGATGAATGTTAGGTGGGGCCAGTGCCATGTGTTTCTGACTTGCTCAAATATGATTGGTTGTCGTGTGCTAATGAGGATTTGTAGGTGGACCCGTGTGTCAGTGGGGTCCTAGTTCTAAAAGGATCTATGACCGGTGCATGTTCTAAAGGAATATTCGAGGGCCATGAGATCATGTGCCTGCCGTTGGATTGGAATCTTGTCTTCAGTGGGACTGATGTCAAAAGGTGCTGAGGTGTATGCCTACAAAGTGGTCAGAATGAATAAAAGAGTGACAAGTGGCAAGTCTGGGCCCGGGGTTTAAATAATTCTTCGTGACTTAAGGAAATAAAAGTCAAGTGGGTCCAAGTGGGTAAATATGCTAACATGCTAAAGTTTTATTGGCTCCAGTGTGCCAAGGTAGGCCAAAGACTTTTCAAAGGGTTTTATAACTATTGTCAGGATAATCTGATCTGTTTGACTACTGGGAGATAAAAGATATCAACGACTATGTTTTAAAAATGACCTGCTAACCGTTGTTATTTAAATTCAAATATTTTTGAGAAGGGTTTCACCATTTTTTCTCATAGAAAGCCATATAAAACAATGCGGTAGCTTGGAGTTATTTCTTCTAGACATTTTTGGTTGGGAGGATGATGACAAGGTCTAAACAGTCATCTTTGGTCAATTCCTGCTTCCTGAGGTACCATGTTATTGATTTTGTGCTGAGTTGCAGAAAAGTTGATGGATCAGGGTTGCTCATCCATGGTTGGATGTAGTACAGGGATGGACATGTAAATAAATATCTAATCAGCTATGTTTTTGCAGAGTTGTATTTATGATAGGAGTTGACAGAGTTAGGGTGGGTTTTATTCTTGTAAAACCCTTGTAACCCTAGTTAGGTTAGGTTTTTTGACTCCTGCCTACGTGCAGTTGAGTTGGTATATATTGTAATTTTAGAGCTTTTGATCTCAGAGAGTTCACATTTTGTAAAGGAGAGAGTCCACTTTTGAAAGAAGGTCATCCTTTCTCAGAAGGCTATCCATGGTATCTTCTCTACCCTCTGGTCTTCTACTCTTTTTAATCTCCCATTGATTATTCAAACATTGCAGAGGTATTTTGTGACAATTCTTCATGTCCCTATGCTTCCTTGTCTGGATCATCTCTTAATGAATTGAATTCTATGCATGTTTTCAATGACAACTTAGGGTTCCTAATCCCTCTTACTTTCTGTAATTATGTGTGTTATTGTGTTTGATCTGATTTAGATGTTTTGTGGGTATACTTCAGCCCCCTAACATTCTTGTCTCAATCCTACACTGAGTTGCAGAAGTGAATGTCAGCTTGTAGGTCATATATTGTGTCTTATGTTTAGGCCCTCCTATGAAACACTTATGCAAGCCTATTCAGTAAGTTGTGACCAACTAGACCTAAGCCTTTCATTGATTCTATCCCTCTATGCTACAATTCATACCCTAATTTTGGTGTATCACCTAGTAGGTAGTTTGCTTTCAAGCATTTTTACTTTCAAGCACTCCCTTCTATCCCTTTTCCCCTCAAGTTTTACTTTCATGTCTAGAAGAAAATTAAGGTTATTATCCAAGAGGAACCAGCCTAGAACCTAGAGGTCTCATCTTAGTTAGCATAGCTCCCACACCTGGAGATGATTCCCATGTTATACTAGGTTATCAAGACAAAGAGAGCTTGAAACAAGGGTGCAAACTTAGTGTATAACAATTACTCTTCAATGTACTCCTTCACACTTGAATCCATATGTCTCAGTTTCTCCATCTTCCAAAATAAAATAATGTGATAATCTTTTGGCAAAAACTTAGCCTTTAACTTAGTCATCATCTTATCCCAAGATTTGATCTTCTGTTTACCTCTTCATTGTCAATCTATCTATATGTGTTCCCATCATAATGATGCATGTCCTTTTAACTTTGTGGAAGCGTATTTCACCTTCTTGTCTTTACTTATACCTCTCATTAAATTATTTCTCCATATTGGTAATATAATCATTTAACTCACCATCATCAAGCTTACAAAAGTAATTTGGTTGATGAATGTTGGTTTGATATATCGATGAATGATGATTGAAGGAACAATGATTTGATAGAGCAATTTTTTGATTGATTGTTTCCTTGATTTGATAAGTAACGATTGTTTTTGTGGATTCATAAGTGATGATTGATAAGTGATCCTTTAATGCTTAGAAGTATTTCTCCTTTATAGTGTATTGGTGAAAGGGTTACCACCTTTCATAAGAATTGAGTTACCACCCTCCATTTCTGACTTTAGAGAATAATAAATTCTTTTCCAAAATGATCTTCCTTGGATGTCCTCCTCAAATGAAACCATCTCCCCTTTATATCTTCCAATGTTAGGGAGAAATCACACCTCTTCATCATGTTTTCTCTTTGCAAGAGTCACATCCTTTCACAATAACCACCCTTTGAAAGAGTACAACTCTTCATTTTTGCTCTTTTCAAAGAGTCACGACCTTTCATAATTAACACCCTTTGAAAGAGTAAAAATATTTGACCCTTTGAATGAGTCACAACCTTTCACAATTATCATCCTTTGAAAGAGCATAACCCTTCATAAATTTGGCTTTTTGAAGGAGGGTAAGTGCAAGATCATGAGGGGCCAAAAAGTGGCGATGTGAAAAATATTCACTTTTCACTCGTCCAAAAGTGCATGAAAATTCTTGTTGACTTTTTAGTAGGCCTAGGTGTCAGTACACCTAGGAAAACCTAACACCAAAGCATAGGCCTAATCGGGTACCTGATATAATATCGAGTACCCGAAACCTATGGCATAAATCAAAACCCGTGAGTCATTTTCCTCATTTCTCCTCATGTTTTGGTTTTGGAAAACGGTTGCAAATATCATATACATGATATTTTTGGGTATCTAGTTTTCGCAACAACAAATTCTATCTCTGCAACAACAAATTTGATCTTTGCAGTATACGGTAAGTAAATTTTTTGTAGATTTTGATTTTTTTATTTCATTTTGATGCTAAATAGAGTTTTTTTGGTTGAAATAGGGTTTTGTATTTATTTTTGTAATAATATATGAAATCAAATTGAAATTTAGATTTTTTTTAATTTAATCAGGCATGGTTGACAACAATGAAGAAAATAACCCTCTCGCACCAAATAATAATCCCCAAAACAATCGCCCATCTCAAAACCCTCAATCTTTAGAAGATTTGATACAAGATAATTTGAACACAATACGAGGTTTCCAAAACACATATCAGAATATACCTACATTAGGTCCCATGATTGCCACATTAAATAGTATTGTTGAAAATATTGACACACTCACACAACAACATAATGTTGCTCTTCATTGGTGTGATGATATGCATGCCCAATTTGGTGATGGGCTTGACCATGATGGAATTGCAATCCTAAATACAAGTAAAGAAGATATAGCCTCTCTTTTTGTGAATCCTAAAACCGGATTACCAATTGACCCCAAAAAGCCCAAATTATCAATAAAATGGTGCACAAATGAAGCAATGCGCACACACTTTTGGGATCGCTGGTGGATGGTTTTTGATAAACCACCCCATAGCAATTTGGAGGTCCCTTTCTATTTCATAAAAAAATTGTATGCTGTGTTTGTGCTTGGTCACAATGTTAATTATTGGAGTATGAGGCCCAACATGCGCATAGGCAGAGGAGCTCCTCAAACTAGGCCATTTGCCCAACGCAAAAAGGCCACTACCTTTGTCCCCCCCACTAATGTCACACCCCCTCCTTGAGTACAACATCCGATTATCATTACAGAGGCTACCTCACAGATAATTATGGCCATTCATTTGCTGAGTGATTAGTTGATCACGTAGACCACTTCAGTGTTGCCTCCTGGTGTGGATGATACTGGCGCATCGACATGTCACCGAAATTCACATGTATGCGAGCCCCATATTTGCATTATATGTAAGAATATGTGCCTCAGACCACTTAATAATGCTGATACATATCAATATGTTATTGATGAGGAGGATGTAGGAGACGCAGCTGCATAGGCTATGACACCTCATGGAACATCTACATCTCATGAGAGTTCTCAAGAGGTGTACACAGAGCCATGGACTCATGTTGATATGGTAAGAGTAAACATTATAAATAAATTTGTCACATGAATTATTTAATTTATTTATTTAGATTAGTTTTAATGATTGTATGCACTTATGTATATATATGTTTTCCATTTATGTTTAGTTGATGACATAGGAGTTGAGACAAGTGGATGAATCCATAGCTTTGGCCATTTCATTTGGCCTTGATGCCTATACTATATATTATAAATTATGTACCCATTTGGCCATTTCATAAGGTCTCAGATACGAGCCTCAAAAGATTGCTGCCTAATGGTGCTTAGTGCACCTTGGGGTCACTTGGGTCGAGCGTGGTCATGATCGTTCTAGTGACTTCGTGGGCAGAATGGGTTTGTCACTGGTGTTTACCCGGCAACCTAGAGTTGATGGAGCAAACAGTTTGATCCCAAGACAGACGGTTTGAAAGATACACTGCTGATCTACTTTCAACTGAACCTCACTGCAAGTTTTGGCAGCGACTGAGATCACCTTGCCAAATGCAAATGAAGTCAAATTGACCAAGACCAAGAGAGGTTATTATAGACCTTAGAAACACCATCCTATAGCCCCTAGTGGTTTTTCAATACCTCTCACGAGGTCTGAGATACGAGCCTCGAAAGATCACTGCCTAATCATTCTTAGTGCACCTTGGGATCACTTGGGTTGAGCGTGGTTGTGAGTGTTCCAGTGACTTCGTGGGTGGAACGGGGTTGTCACTAGCATTTACCCAACCAATCGAAGCTGATGGAGCAGATGGTTCGATCCCAGGATAGACAGTTTGAAAGATACACTGCTGAGCTACTTTCAACTGACCCTCACTGCAAGTTTTGGCATTGACTAAGATCACCTTGCCAAATGAAAACAAAGTCAAATCACCCAAAACCAAGATATTTTATTATAGACCTAGGAAACATGATCCCTTAACCCCTGACAGTTTGTCGATACCTCTCACAAGGTCCTAGATATGAGCCTCAGAAGATCGCTGCCCAATTGTGCTTAGTGCACCTTGGGGTCACTTGGGTCGAGCATGGTCGCGATTGTTCCAGTGACTCCATGGGTGGAATGGGGTTGTCAATCACATTTACAATGTCATGAAAGTGAACCACCAACTTATATTCCACACCATTTTTAGTAATGAAAAAGTTAACCCTTTTACTCTCCCATGCAAACTCAGAAACCATGTCACTTGCAGACCATAAAACACACAATGCATTATGGTACAATGGGCAGCCTACAAGTAGTTGTGTTTTACATATTGAGTAAGTAGTCCTTGGGAACATGTCCTTGTCTGTAGTGGAAACAATTAGGTTTTCATTCTGAAACAAGAGAAGACCCAAATGGGAAAGCATGCACACTTCTTTTCTTGACCTAGTTTCATTGCAATGACTGTTAGTGGTATGTTTGAAATTTGAGCTATGAAACTAATCTCGATTAAGCTAGTCGGCACTCTGCTAAAATTTAATTATTTTTAATATTTTTCTTATTATGTTTGAGGTTTAACTTCTATAGATTGTTTGAAATGATAAAAAATAATATCCTTAAAGCTTTAGAAACAACAATCAAACATGTAAGAATTCAAACCATGCAAATGACATAAGTAAATGACATGTAAGATCCCTTGTTGGCACTATTGGCCACCCTTACATGATTTTGGTCATAAGTCCTTATCAAGACTTCTAGGACATTTAACTTTTAAATCAAACTAATTGTTACAAATTTCCATTATAGGCTTCAAAAGATATTAATTAACCATTAAGGATCCTTTTGTCCTTCTATCTCTGATTGGATCCATGGTGACCGTAGGTGTCTTCATAGGTGCTCCTACACAAGTTACAATCCACATACAAAACCAATTTTATTGACTCAAAATACAATCTAAGAAAGGTGAAATTAATGTATTGAAATTAAGATTAACGAACTTAGAAAACAATGCACTAAGTTAACTTATTACCTAGTCAAGTGTTCCTGAAGGGTCATCTCTTTGCTTCAGGGTCTCCAATAGTGCTTCATGATCATCAGTACTAATAGTCCAAAGTTCTTTTGTCTTTTGTCTTCCTTGATGCTTTGACAACTTGACATTTGTTGCTATAATAAGGTGTGAATACATGAGAATAGTTTTGTGCTTCTCATAGTCTTCAAATGCAGGAATTCCATTCTTTCTAATCATGTTCCCATGACAACAACTAAACTAGCAGGATATGTGAACCCATCACCATCTGTCATCAGTTGTACAAGATTTTTTTACCTTGTACACAATGTGCTAACCAATAATATGACCTCTCATCATTCTCCAGTGCAACCAATGCAAAAACATCTCATGGCTTCAGAAGATCTGAAAGATGGTCATACTCAACTGAAGTGTCCATGTCATCATTTCTTATAGAGAGTGTCAAAGATAAAGGAATTAGATAATGTGGAACCCATGTATGCACCGACTCACTTGACTCACAAGGATCCCAATCATACTGAAAACACATGGGACAAAAACAAGCCAACTCTCGTGTCCAAATGGTCCATGTACTACTATTGGAGCTTCGGAATGAATACATTTTTGAAGAGTCTTTCACTGTTTGACAATCCAATCTATCTCATATAGTTCCCTCCTCAACCAACCAAAAGAATCTAGGCACTATAGAATCAAGAGTCCCCCCTGTTACAATGCTAAAGTACACCAACCAAAAATATAACAAGCATCAAGAAGTACAACACCTGAAATCCTCAATTTCTCCTTAACTAGAGCTCTCTTCACACATGCACCTGCTCCATCATGCTCCCCTTTCCCATTCCCCTACTAAAAAAAACTCCAAATATGAGGTACACCTCTCTCCACATGCATTCTACACAACCAATAAAACATTCTAGCATTCTTAAATTGAGCGGTGCAATTATCTGACCAAATGAGATGCCTATCCATAGCAATACCATTGTCTTGCAAGAAGTCAAAATAGTTTTGGAAACAATGTTGAACAAACTCATGAGAGTGAGACCTTTCGTTGCTCATATAAAAATGGTACTCTCTGATTATCTTTCTCTCATATTTTGTGCTGTCAGGGGAATGTCTATATGTGATGTGTACAAAAATAGCAACCTAAATAGAATTGTAATATTGAGCTTGAGTCTCATTTTGGGGCTGCAATGTATAGTTCTCCGCAAAGTCTACAATGGATATAATAGTTCCAATGGGGAAAATTTCCTTACACATCTTGAATTGTTGATCCAACCATTGAGATCTATGACTATGCCTTGCATACTTGTAAAAAAGATTTGTCTTGAAATCTGAGATAAAATCAGCAACATTATATTCTTTTGCAACTAAATCACATCTAGAGCCTTCACCTCCACTCTTCAATGTATATTTCACTATTTCATATACCTTTTTTTGGACGAGTGTCTTTCCAAAATTGTGTTCCAAACCCTCATGAAAACATGTTCTAAACTTGGACAAGCCACCACATTCTAAGCACTTGGCATTTAAGCAATCTTTTTTATATAATAAACAACCATCATCTCTATGACATAAAAATTGATCTAGCAAGTCTCTTGATGATTTGGGAAGACCACTTGCACCACAATCCTCTAGTATTTCATTAGTATGCAAAGTAGAACAGATGGACCGTAATAATTCATGATGCATTGAAAACTCAACATGATATTTGCAACAACATGTATTCTAAATCTTAAGAGGTACACAATAAAATGGCTTCATGGATTCAAAAGACCTTTGTGATATTTTCAATGTTGGATGTGTGTCACAAATTTTTTTATACAATATTGTTTGACTTACCTCCACATAATGTTTAGGATGTGGAGTGCGGTCTCAATTGCCAACTCTCAACTTCAAGACATCCTTCACATTTGGTGACACTCTAGAGTTAGCATCCCAAAATTCTTGAATTTCATCCTTGACAAAACTTGTTAGCTTCTTATCGAAATGCAGAAGTCTCCCACCATAAGCCCATGTATCAATTTGAAGTGGATCATCAAGTCTTTCTCTTCTTGCAAGTGCTCTACCCAAAGTTTTATGGTCTATATTGAAGTGAACGCAAGTTTGTCTCATCAAATGAGCCTTTCTCAACTAATGACTTACTAAGGAGGTTGTAATAACCCTCCGAGAAACTCTCTTGTCTTTTTCTCTACTAGTCTTCCCAATGCTATTGAGAGCCTTGAAATGATTCTTCACAACTGTATCATCTTAAAATGGAAGCACTTCCATGTTAAGAGTGTTTATCCAACTGAGTAAGTGGTTTGGGGTCATATTGGATGCCTTCAATTGATCTTTTCTTTGATCTGGATTTCTCCCTACTATCCATTTCTTTTCTGCTTCATTCTAGGTGAAATTAGGGTTAGGATCTTAAGGATTCTCTTGAATTTCCCTCTTCCATATCTCTATTTTCTAGGTATGATTTAGAAATGGATCTTCCTGGCCTTCATCTTAGTAATCATAGGATTTTATGTCTATTCCTGACATTCTGTCCTGTTCTGGCATTAGTTCTAGGTTTCTGGGCATCCTTGGGACCTCTTGACTTGGTTCTGAGTCAACTTAGAATCAGGGTCAATGTCTTAGGTCAACCCTGACTAGGTCAAGGTCTTAGGTCAACCCTAAATAGGTCAGGGTCAACCTTGACATTGACCCCTTTCTCCAAATTTTCAAGATCCTTAATTTCTGGGCTTCGGGCTTCTGGGAGATTTATTTTCCCGCCTCCGGGTTGGCCATTTCGGGTTTCGAGATGGTAAATCCTTTAATTATATTTAATCTAGGTATATTTTCTAAAGATGAGGACCTAATTGGGATTTAATTCTCCAAGGTGGACCATCTAGAGGAGTGTGCTCTAGGTCACTATAAAAGGAGGCCTTTCTCTCTCATTATCTCATCTCATCACATCCACACTCAAGCAATTTCATGTGCAAGCTCTCAAGATCATCAAGGATTCCATTCAAGCAAGCATTCAAGTCTTCTTCTTCATCCAAGTTCTCCATTGAAGATCTAGGATTCAAGCATTCAAGCTATTGAAGGGATTTGGTTCAAGCATTCAAGATTCATCATTCAAACCCTAGATCTAGCCATCATGATGGTGTGATCTTCCTTCAAGATCCTTTGTTCATCTTCAAGATCCATTTAATTCTTCCCTCAAGGTGGATTCCAAGCATACAATCATGGAGGTTTGATTTACATTTATTATTTTGTTCAAGCCTTCATATCAATATACTTGTTTACATTTCAAATTCAATTGCATATCTATTGAATTGCATAGCTTCATTGTTAGATCATTTTCTACTACTTGCTAGCATTCTCCATTTCAGTTTCAATATTAAGGTTGATTCCAAACCGGGGTTTGACCAAGGAAAACCCCCCAAACAAACAACCAAAAACCTTTTTTTTCTTGTAGGTACAGGTGTGGAACTTTGATTCTGAGAGTAGATTTGGATACCCTTTTCGACAAACTTTTAGGATCTGCGAATAGAATTCGAATCAGGCTTCAAATAAAGAATGTGGTATTTGACCTTTTATGAGGGTCAAACCTGAGATGAGCCTTCTTGAGAAAAGATTTTTGGGTTTTGTAGATCTCACAGTTTCGGTTCAAGCTCATGAGAATAAACTATTTTTGAGATCGTTTGATAGCATTTTCAGCCGATTCTTTTTCAGAGGTAAGTACCTTTATTTCTTAATTTCAATATTAATCTTCTACATTCACTTTCTATATCAATACAATTTATGTAAGTATAAAATATTGACTTTGGGGTCGCTTTTATGTGCAAACCATTGTTCTAAGACCCCATACACTATTTTATCTATTACATTTTGGTGAACCCGTTTTACGAATCCTCTTTCTTTTGTGGAATTAGATGCCCTATTGTGTGTTTGATTTCCTTTTCATGTTTCATTTGAATACATTTGGATATATCTAGCTCTATTTGTTATCATTTTGTAGAAGTTGTCTGAAATGTTTTCCAAAACCTTTGGGATTACATAACATTCTCCTCTTACCTTACCATTGCATTGTGTTGCACCTAGCAAGACTTCATCTAGTGCATGTGATGTTGCTTTACCTTATAAGGATATATTAGAGAATGATGATGACCTTAGGCTATATCTCCATCACATTTCTCTTTCTGGAGATGAGTTGAGGATTTATTCTTCTCCTAATAGATGTCCTTCTTCCCCCTCTAGGGATCAAGCTTTAGTGAATTATGGAGACCCTACAATGTGTTTTATTGGTAGGGATGATAATCCTCCTATTTGTGATGAACCCTTGGATACAGATATTGATTTATCTCCTCCTCATGAAGAATCTTTGATACAAGGGGGTGATTTATTAATGGATGACATATTCATACATGATGATAACTCTTCTTCTAAAACACATTCCCTTTATGTGGACATTTTAGTGAAAGAAGATGATATTGTAGATTCTTTACCTCCATTTGAGATTCCTTCTAGTGATGAGGCATTAGTGGAGAATGATATGAATTCCCTTAGTGCTCTCCCTTTTAGTGATGATCCTATGGAAAATCAAGATCTTACCTCATCTTCTTCTAGGATGTCCTTTTTTCTTCCTTTTGGTGAATCTATTTGTAGTGTTGAGACAACCAATGTGGTTTTTTCAAAACCCTTGTTGGCTGTCAAAGGTTGTCCTCACATTATTGTCAAAGGTAAACCTATGGAGTCTTTCAATAATCAAGATTCTATATCTCACACATATCATACAAGGAATAACCCTCAACCTAATCTGGTGGTTTCTACTTCTTTACCACCTTCTCAACCTATTCTTCCTCCTCCACCCTGTCTTCCTAGTAAGGAGTATGATTTGATAACTCAATTGCAAAACACTCCTACCAAGATTTCTTTATGGGAGCTTCTTGAAACTTCACCTACCTACTATGAAGCCTTGAAAAAAGCTCTAACAACTCTTCCTACTCCACCTCTTAATCAAGAGAACATCAATAACTTCTTACAATGCATGCATGCTACCTCGGGTCCTCCTGACATTGTATTCACTCAAAAGGATTTACCTTCTAAAGAAGTTCAGAATCAATATGATGCTCTTATGGTTGTTGTTTCTATCAATAAAAGTATCATTCATAGGACCTTGATTGATAATGGATCTGGGCGTAATGTTTGTAGCATGGACATGCTCAAAGTGATTAATGTCGATCTTTCAACAATTCAACCTGACAATGTTCCTATATGTGGCTTTGATAACATTGCTAAGAACACTTTAGGAATCATTACCTTACCTATCAAAGTAGGACCGGTCATCTTGAATATATCTATTCATGTTGTGCTTGGACCTCTCAACTATAACCTTCTTTTGGGTAGACCTTGGTTGCATGAGATGCATGTTGTTCCTTCCACCCTTCACCGTAAAGTCAAGTTTATACATAACAACGGGATGTATACGCTTCATGCAGATGATGCGCCTAATCCTTATCTAAATATTCAAACCCACACTACTACTCCTAATAATAATCCTTCTTCCTCTAAGGCTCTTCCTGGCGATGATTGGGGAACCTTGGATTTTACTCCTACCTTTATTAGAGAATATAAGGTTAATGATCTTGATTTTATGAAGAAACAAAGAGAATTTAAACAATTTTTTACTTCTAAAGTCCTTAGTAATAACTTTGTCACTGCTTCTACCCACAATGAATCTATCAAACCTACTAATGAGGACATAGTGACTACTGAAGTTATATTGACTCCTTCTGATATGGCTTCTTGTTATGGTCTTGGTTATCATTTCCTTGTTAAACAAGGATTTAATGCTCAAGGATCTGATAAGCATAAATAGGGAATTCAAATGCCCTTACACACTGGGGGGCATGAGCATTCTTATGGATTGGGATTTAATCCCTGACAACAAATCAATGTTAATAACATCTCCAATAACACTTCAAAACATGATGAACCTGTGAAGGACTTTGACCAAGAAGTTCTTTTGCCTAAACTCCTTCGAGCTAAGATGATTACTAGACCTAAATGCAAAAAGAAACATAGTCCACACTTGAAGACTCTTCCTTTTTGTTTATATCATAGATTTCATGATCACTCTACTAATGAATGTCAAGCTTTACATTATAAGATTAGACAGCTCATTGATAGTAAGGTTATTTTTATAGCATGTGATAATGAGTTGTATTTTAATACTATTTTCTCTAAATAACATTTATGTTCCTATTATAGAACTCCACATTATCTAAACAATGGTAGCCTAATACTTGGGGGCTCGTTGTCTTGCATAGTGTTGTGAGTGATATAATAGGTCCCCTTCCATCCTTGTTCCTATACTTGGGGGGCAAGGATGTCATCTCCTTCTTTTCTATCTTTCTGGGATTCACCTCTTTCCTTGGTTAAGTAGTATCTATCTATTATGTGATATCCAATTATACATGAACATTTTGGTTTGCATTGAGGATCTTTTTCCTTGATCACAACCGATTTCATTTCTTGACATTGGGTTTCCATGGTTGATCTATCTCTCACCTTGGAAATTGAATAGTGTGCTATCCCTCACAAGGGTTACTTTTTCACTTCTTGCATGATATCTCTTTGCATTCATCCCTTCCATGGCCTCATAGGAGCTATGCCCTTCTTGGCTTGGATTGGGTGTTGTCTAAGGATATTATCTTGATGCTGGAGAGGGCTTTATCCTTGTTCTTTTCTTTCCTTAACATGTCAAAATAGTATTGTTTTTCCATATTAAAGAGGGGGGCATATATACGGCCTCCCTTGATCTATATTATGTATTTTTGTTCTAACCTTTTGTTTTGCAGCATGCTAAATCTCGGAAGGTAACACACATAAGTTGCTAAATCCTGAAGAGACACACATTTTTCAATTTTCAATATGCTAAATCCTCTGAAGGTAATGCACATAAGTTTCTAAATCCTGAAGGGACATGCATTTCTAGTTTCAAATATGCTAAATCTTGGATGGTAATGCACATAAGTTGCTAAATCCTGAAAAGACATGCACCTATATGCTAAATCTTCCGATGGTAATACACATAAGTTGCTAAATCCTGAGGAGACACGCATTCCATATTCATAGTGATACAAGAAGGTGGATCTATGGGTATTCTAAAAGCCATCAGAAGATGCATTACAATTGCAAGAATAGTTTATGGGTGAACCTATCGGGCTCTCCCTCTAGGGTGATTCACAGTAAGGTGGGCATCTTACTAGGCAAGGTAATCACTTTCTTCTTTCTCTCTGTTCTACTTTCATGTTAGTAGGATAGGATCATGAAGCTATGTTGTCTATAGTGTTTCTCTTGTCTTTCTTATGTAAACATTTATGCTTTTATGATAGCTTTCCAAATATGATATTAGCATGAGGAATATTTCTTAGTGAGGTTTCTTATGCTAATTGATTTGGGTTGTTTAGTACTAACCCTTGTTCTTTTGGTTTTATTGTTTTGCACCCTCATGTGCGTATGTTGAGTTAGAATCCTTAGTCTAGGGGGCTTGTGTCCTTAGCTAAGTGTTATTTTATCTCTTTGTGAATCCACTTGGATCTTCTCTTTCTTCTCCTTTACCAAGAGTTTGCATCGAATCCATACTCTTGCTAAAGTGGGGGCTTAATGTATCATCTTAAAATGGAAGCACTTCCATGTTAAGAGAATTTAGCTCTCTGAGTAAGTGGTTTGGGGTCATATTGGATGCCTTGAATTGATCTTTGCTTTGATCTGGCTTTCTCCCCACTTTCCACTTCTTTTTTGCTTCATTCTAGGTGAAATTAGGGTTAGGATCTTAAGGATTCTCCTGAATTTCCCTCTTCCCTAGCTCTATTTTCTAGGTAGGATTTAGAAATGGATCCTCCTAGCCTTCATCTTAGTAATCATAGGATTTTATGTCTATTCCTAACATTCTATCATGTTCTGGCATCAGTTCTAGGTTTTTGGACATCCCTGAGACCTCTTGACTTGGTTCTGAGTCAACTTAGAATCAGGGTCAACGTCTTAGGTCGACCCTAACTAGGTCAAGGTCTTAGGTCAACATTGACTAGGTCAAGGTCAACCTCAACATTGACCGCTTTCTCCAAATTTTCAAGATCCTTAATTTTTGGGCTTCGGGCTTTCGGGAGATTTATTTTCCCGCCTCCGAGTCGGCCATTTCAGGTTTCAGGATGGTAAATCCTTTAATTTCATTTAATCTAGGTATATTTTCTGAAGGTGAGGACCTAATTGGGATTTAATTCTCCAAGGTGGCCCATCTAGAGGACTGTGCCCTAGATCACTATAAAAGGAGGCCTTTCTCTCTCATTATCTCATCTCATCACATCCACACTCAAGAAATTTCATGTGCAAGCTCTCAAGATCATCAAGGATTCCATTCAAGAAAGAATTCAAGTCTTCTTCTTCATCCAAGTTCTCCATTGAAGATCTAGGATTCAAGCATTCAAGCTATTGAAGGGATTTGGTTCAAGCATTCAAGATTCATCATTCAAACCCTAGATCTAGCCATCATGATGGTGTGATCTTCCTTCAAGATCCTTTGTTCATAATCAAGATCCATTTCATTCTTCCCTCAAGGTGGATTCCAAGCATACAATCATGGAGGTTTGATTTACATTTATTTTTCTATTCAATCTTTCATATCAATATACTTGTTTACATTTCAAATTCAATTGCATATCTATTGAATTGCATAGCTTCATTGTTAGATCCTTTTCTACTACTTGCTAGCATTCTCCATTTCAATTTCAATATTAAGGTTGATTCCAAACTGGGGTTTGACCAAGGCAAACCCCTCAAAAAAAAAACCAAAAACCCTTCTTTTCTTGCAGGTACAGGTGCAGAACTTCCGATTTGAGAGTAGATTTGGATACCCTTTTCGGAAAACTTTCAGGATTTACGAACAGAATTTGAATTAGACTTCAAATAAAGAATGTGGTATTTGACCTTTTATGAGCGTCAAACCTGAGCTGAGCCTTCTTGGGAAAAGATTTATGGGTTTTGTAGATCTCATAGTTCCGGTTTAGGCTTGTGAGAATCAACTATTTTAGAGATCATTTGACAGGGTTTTCAACTGATTCTTTTTCAGAGGTAAGTACCTTTATTTCTTAATTTCAATATTAATCTTCTACATTCACTTTCTATATCAATACAATTTCATGTAAGTATAAAATATTGGCTTTGGGGTCTCTTTTATGTGCAAACCATTGTTCTAAGACCCCATACACTATTTTATCTATTACAACAACAATGACATTTCTTTCCATTTTCTTGTTTACACGAATCTTCAATTTCACAAGCACGGGTCTCATCTTTTGTTTTTTTAACAACTACACAAAAATTTGACATTTCTCAACCAATGTCTTGTTTCCAAAATATTGATCATAAAGTCTTGAAGCCCAGAACCTAAGGGTTCTATGTGACCTCTTCCCTTCCCAATTATTCATAATGTTCTCCTCAATTTCAATTAACCATTTAGGTGTTCTTGAAAGCCCCGAATTTGAAGATTGATTATCTTTATTTCAAGGGACTTCATTTCATATATAATTTGGAGATGTGTAACATTCATGTGGTTCTTGTGCAACATTTTCATTCTCCAAGTCTACATTTTCAATCTCCATCTGTACATTTTCATCTTCATTCTATTCATTGTCATTCCCCAAAGCTACGTTTTCATTCACAAAATTAATTTCCATATTATTTTCAAATTCAACATCCTCTTCACTTAAAACTACATTTACGGGGTCACCTTGATTAATGTTTAACATACCTTCTCTCCTTCTTCAGTGATTTTCCCTATCTTTTTCCCTATATGCTTGAATTTCTTCATTCATCGCCTTCCTCTTCCATTTAGCCTTTCGACGACTGCTACTTCCCATGGTGAGACGACAAATTGACAAAAAAAAATGGGCCCCAAATCACCTTTTTTTTCCTTGCAACCCGTGAAAAAGTTTGAAATCCCGTGCTTGTCTGGTCTGTGGGGACAGGGAATATTTTGGTCAAATATGACTAGTCAAAAATTGAGTACCCGATATTTCCAGGCAAATGAAAGAAAGGGCGGGAGCAAATGAAAAAATTGAACTTTTACTTATAAAATGGGGTATATAATGTATATTATATATATACTAATGTATTATATGTACTAATGTATTATATACTAATGTATATATATATATATATATATATATATATATATATATATATATATATATATATATATATATATATATATATATATATATATATATATATATATATATATATATATATATATATATATTAATGTATTATATACTAATGTATATAATTTATATAATGTATTATATATTAATGTATATAATATATATATTAATGTATATAATGTATTCAAAAAAAAACCTCCACAGTTGATTTGATGACAGAGAGTTTCAACCCAAGTCCTCTTGAAAGTATCGAGCATAGGATTTTTCTACAAACTACTAATGTCGGTAGTCTGACTATACTGAATAAGTCTCCACAACCCCTTTTGACACATTTGAATGCTCAAGTGTGTCTAAAGGGGTCGTAGGACACCTTAAGACACACTTGATGTGTCTAATGTGTCTATAGGGGTCATGCGGACTTCGTAAGGGTCCTAACACATGCTAAGGCACACTAGGACCCCTAGGAAGTCTCCATGACCCCTTTTGAAACATTCGAATGCTCAAGTATGTCCAAAGGGGTCATAGGACCCCTTAAGACACACTTGAGCATTCCAATGTGTCCATATCGGTCATCGGGACTTCCTAGGGGTTCTAACGGGTGATAAGACATACTAGGACCCCTAGGAAGTCCCCATGACCCCTTTTGACACATTTGAATACTCAAGTGTGTTTGAAGAGGTTGTAGGACCCCTTAAGACACACATAAGCATTCCAATGTGTCCATAGGGGTCATGTGGACATCCTAGGGGTGCTAACATGTGATAAGGCATACTAGGACCACTAGGAAGTCTCCATGACCCCTTTTGACACACTTGAATACTCAAGTGTGTCCGAAGGGGTTGTACGACCCCTTAAGATACACTTGAGCATTCCAATGTGTCCATAAGGGTCATGCGGACTTCCTAAGGGTCCTAATGTGTGATAAAGCATACTAGGACCCCTAGGAAGTCTTGATGACCCCTTTTGTCACATTTGAATGCTCAAATGTGTCTGAAGGAGTTGTAAGACCCCTTAAGACACACTTGAGCATTCCAATGTGTCCATAGGGGTCATGCAAACTTCCTAGGGGTCCTAATGCATGATAAGGCATACTAGGACCCCTAGGAAGTCTCCATGACACCTTTTGTCACATTTGAATGCTAAAATGTGTCTGAAGGGTTCGTAACACACCTTAAGATACACTTGATGTGTCTAGTGTGTCCATAGGGGTGATGTGGACTTCCTCAATATGGACTTCCATGTGGGGTCATGTCGGTAGTCTGACTATAGTGAATAAGTCTCCATGACTCCTTTTGACACATTTGAATGCTCAAGTGTGTCCAAAGGGGTCGTAGGACACCTTAAGACACACTTCATGTGTCTAATGTGTCTATAGGGGTCATGTAGACTTCCTAAGGGTCCTAACATGTGCTAAGGCATACTAGGACCCCTAGGAAGTCTCCATGACCCCTTTTCACACATTTGAACACTCAAGTATGTCCTAAGGGGTCATAGGACCCCTTAAGACACACTTGAGCATTCCAATGTGTCCATATCAGTCATGGGGACTTCTTAGGGGTCCTAACACATGATAAGGCATACTAGGACCCCTAGGAAGTCTCCATGAACCCTTTTGTCACATTTGAACACTCAAATGTGTTCGAAGGGGTCATAGAACCCCTTATGACACACTTGATGTGTCTAATGTGTCCATAGGGGTCATGCGGACTTCCTAGGGGTCCTAACATGTGATAAGGCATACTAGGACACCTAGGAAGTCCTCATGACCCCTTTTGACACATTTGAACACTCAAATGTGTTAGAAGGGGTCGTAGGACCCCTTAAGACACACTTGATGCCTCTAATGTGTCCATAGGGGTCATGCGAACTTCCTAGGGGTCCTAACACGTGATAAGGCATACTAGGCCCATAGGAAGTCCCAATGACCTCTTTTGAAATATTTGAACACTCAAGTGTGTCTAAAGGGGTGGTAGGACCCCTTAAGACACACTTGAGCATTCCAATATGTCCATAGGGGTCATTCAAACTTCCTAGGAGTCCTAACGCATGATAATGCATACTAGGACCCCTACCAAGTCTCCATGACCCATTTTGACACATTTGATCACTCAAGTGTGTCCAAAGGGGTCATAGGACACCTTAAGACACACTTGATGTGTTTAATATGTCCATAGGGGTCATGTAGAATTCCTAGGGGTCCTAACACATGATAAGGCCTACTAGGACCCCTAGGAAGTCTCCATGACCCCTTTTGTCACATTTGAATGCTCAAATTTGTTCGAAAGAGTTGTAGGACACCTTAAGACAAATTTGATGTGTCTAATGTGTCCATAGGGGTCATGCAGACATTTTTCACTAGGTATTGCACCCGTGATGGCTAAGTTTGGAATCTAGCAATCCCGTAAAACATGGGAACACTCTCAAGATGTGGGACTGCTTCATTGAGAATAAGCCTCCGGATTAAGGGCCAGCTTCCCCGTTTGTATCACCTAAAACTAGACTGAATTTGAAGGAAAAGGGAGAGACACTGCATAGAATTGAAATAACTAAAATTTAACTTAGGTGATTCACCAAACTAGATAGATCCACAAACTAAAGATAGACTCACAATGTAATCTAGCATATAACTTGAACATCACAACTCTTCCCAAATCTGATTCCTCTCTTAGAAAATAATCAAGTGCTGGTTGTAAAGGAGAAGGGAAAATAGATTCCACAACTCAAACACATATAAATGCACACAAATTGAAATTTTAAGAAAAATCAGTGCTTGTAAACACTAAAATGAATAAAATATCAAGTAAAGGATCAAATTTCAATCACAATACATGACATTAAATCCATCAAATCAACTCACAAAGTTGTAGAAAAAGAAGGACAATTGCTATTAACTAGAATAAAAGGAGTCAAAATATCAATTTTCTTCTCTTGGAGCTACAACATTCACCTCGTGAAAATGAGGGAAGGAAGAACTAGCCTCAATCACCAAAGGTGAGAGGTATATGAAGAAAACCTATCTGCATCTGCATTCATGACCACCACCTCCTAAAGATGGAAAATAACTGCAAATAGGCCCATGAATGCCATCACAAATTCATGTCCTGAGATTCTAGGTGGCGAGGAAAGTGGGACCCTAAAATAGATAGTCAAAGGGAAGACTATACTACCCACTAAGTCATGCATCATAAAAGAATTTTGACAATGGCTTATAAAATGCCACTTGTCAATATTACAACAAGACATTTTGCAATGACCTTTACAATTAAAATATTCCCCCTACTATGTCAAACATAAGTGGATCCCAAATATAGTTTTAAGATAATTATCAACTCAATAATGAGGAGAAGGCATCTTAGAACATTTACATTTTAACAAAATCCACACTACACAAATATGTCTAAACATATGTCTAGGCACCCATTAAACTCAGGGCCCCCCCTAATTGCAATCTTAGCTTTTAAAATTTAGCCCCACACTCAATGGCCCTAGGAAATTTCCCAAACAAAACCCCTACCATGTTCAAGCTTAGAATACATAACATCAAAATAAAATGACCAAAAAGTCTCGACCCTACAAAAGGGGAGAAAATAATTTAATGGCCATTCAATTAAAACCCCTCTGCCGCTGGCACTGGCACTTTCTTATTTGTCAAATGGCAAGTTTCAATTTCAACTGGCACTCCACCGTAGCTTGGATTTGGAAATAGTTATGTCTAGTCTTCGTGGCATCAATACCTTGAGGTAGGTGTAGGATTTGACAAACATGCAAATCCACAGACCCCGAATACACCTGCATGCAAGAACCTGATACAAAGTAGAAGCACAAAGATGAAAAAGCAGAACTCAGATGTTCACTCAAAATGTGAGAGCAAAATTATCAACTGAAAATTACAAAAACAATTACAAAGTTCAACCTTAAAAAGGTGAATGAAACCCTAAAAGGGAAATACTAGGTTGCACATTATTAATTAAGAATTAATTAATAATGCACCTAAGAGACGCTTAAGCAACTAGAGTAAAAGGAAATAATACTCTAACACCCCCCTTAAGCTGAACGCAGGGAGAAAGCAGACCTCGCAAGACTAAGAAAGCAAGAAATGGGTCCCGGCAACAAGGCCTGATCAGGTACCCAGTACAAGGAAATCTCTGTAAACCGGAGACAAAGGAGAAAACCCAGTGGGAAAAACCCCTCTCCAAAAAGAGATATAAAAGAAAGCAAAGAAAAAAGGCATGACTTCAAGAGACTCTCTCAAAGCCAGTAGTACAATGCGTGCTGCTAACCCCCCCGAGAGAGAGGGTCGATGCTCCAAAGCCCCCCAGAATGAAAGAACCCCTGGAGCAATGAGCAAACCACTGTGACTCCAATGCAGAGGAGTGAAGGTCAGTGGGTGCTGAAGAGGTGACCTCGAAGGATGAGGTGTCACTGGAAGGCCGAGCTGATGTTCAAATGAGAAGACACAAGGATCCTGAAAGGGAATCCCCAATGCAAGTGGTATGACAGGTGTGCTGACACTGTCATGAGAGAGGAGATGAGTGTCCTCTGAAGAATCCTCAACAACTGCACCTGGTGGCTCGATGAATGGAGCTGGAGGATCAAGCAGTGCTGAAGAAGAATCCGGCTGAAGAGAAAAGTACTCCTCAGGATGTGGTGTAGCAGTCACAACATGGGTCTCAGGAACAACAAAGAGGTTCAAGCTACCTGACAGGACCACATGATGCTCTCGTGAAAGAGGAGAGCTGAGCTCCGACAATGGAGATGGTGGACCAAAATGAGAAAAGATGTAGAGACGGGAGGAATGATCAACTGTCCCTGTAGCAATAATGCCTCCTGTCACACTATCCCTGATGAAGGCTGAATCGGCCGTGAACTCAACTGTCTTCCCTGACCCACTGCGAGTAATCTGATAAATGGAGAGAAGGTTTGCAGATAGAGATGGAACATACAATACATCATTGAATGTGCCATCCTGAATGCTGACTGAACCTGTCCCACAGACTGTCTGTACAGTGTTATTCCCCATGAGAATATGAGGAATAGGAGAAGTCTCAAAAGAAGAAAACAACTCATGAGAAGATGCCATATGGTGAGAAGCACCGAAATCCAGTATCCAAGGGACCTGTAAAGGGGATGCAACAGATGCCCGTAATGCATGACCCTGTCCAAAATCTTGTCCAGATGTCGAAGAAGATGCAGAAGACTGAAAAGAAGACCCTTGTGAGGTGGAAGAGGATGGAGAGGAAATAGTGCTCTTCTGAAGGAGAGCTTGCAAATCTGCAATCTGTTTCTCATAACCATCACATCTCTTCTGAAAACACTGTGACTCATCATGGTTCCTCTTCTGACAATAGGAACATGTGGGGATCTGAGTCTTCTGATTCTCCTTCTTAGAAGAAGATGGTGTGTCAGTAGAGTGCTGAGAGGAGGAGTCAGATATCTACTTCGGCTTCAGCTTCTGTGTGTCCTGAGATGACTTGGCAAGCAATGCCTGTGACTGTGAACCTGCAAGTGAATCCATCTGAGTGATCTTGGACTGCTCACGAGTCAACCTGTCACAGAAATTCTCAAAAAAGGGCATAACATGTCTGGTACCCAAAGCATCCATGGTGGAGTAGAAAGTGGAAGAAAAGATCTGGTACTGTCCTCGCAACTTTGAGAGTATCAAATAGATACACTCATCATCTGTCTTGATTTTTCCACATCCCTGCAAAACTGTACGCAAAGATTTGAACTTCATCAAGAAGTCCTCTATAGTGGGGAAATCAGAAGGAGTCAAAGAGGTCAACTCTGCATCAATCTGAAGCTTCCGGAATTTGTTGACTGTACCAAACAAGGTTGAAAACTTGCTCCAAATAGCCCTAGGAGTGGTCAAACCTTCCAGGTGAAATAAGAGACTGTCAGAGATGTTCAGTGCAATCAAACCCATGGCTTCATCCATTTTGTTCCTGTGCTGAAGAACCTCAAAGGGACGCTGCATGACAGGTTGGTGTTCATCCAGACATGACCATAAGCCACGTGACATGAGCAGCCTGGTCATGTGTGCTTTCCATGTGTGGTAATTGTGCGGTGTTAGCCGGGCCACAGAGGGATCCGACATTGAGAGAAGAAGAAGATAGAAGTAGAAGGGTCTATTCTGAAGTAAATGACAGAAAGGATATGCACCCCCCCACAAAGTAGGATTCTAACCCCCGTACAGCAAGTAATCAACCACTGAAAGGACAAAAGAACTAGAGAAAAACCTGGAATGCCGGATGCAGAGTAGGAGGGAAAATGAAGCCTCTACTTCAACACTGAAAATAGGTGCTCAAATGGTGGAATCAACAAATAAAACCAGCACCATTGCGTCCATCTCGGAAAGACCTTTCCGGCGATATATCATATGTTGATTTTTGCTTCCGTATGAGCCCTGTAGGAGCAAAAATGCCCAAGTACCCCCAAAATGCAAGCTCTCTGGAAAAAACCAGTGACGGCAAAAAAGTTGACGGCCGTATGACCGTCACGGGCCTGTCGCTGACGTCAGCATGACATCATCCTAGAAAATTTGGAAGCTGCCGAAAAAGTGAAAAACACTGCCGAAAAATTTTTGCCAGCCGCTGATGTCAGGCTGACGTCAGCACTGTGCATGCGGCAGAGCTGGCGGCGGCGGGCCGGTGGCCGGGTAGCGGCTCCACCGGCTGCGGTGGCTCCCTGGCAGAGCGGGGGCGGGGCCTGGGCCGGGCGCGGGTGGTGGTTGGGCGGCGGCTAGCCTCGGCGGCGTGGCGGGGACGCGCTGGTGGCGCGCTGCCCTGCAGCCGCTGCTGGCGGCGCGCTAGCTGAGCGCGGGCGGCGCGATGGCGGCCTGCCGATTTTTTAAAGAAAATGTAATTTTTTTTTGTTTTTTTTCGAGGTTTTGCCTCGGTTTTCAAGCCGTACGGCCCTGGTAGGGCAAAATGTTTTTCCCTGTGGTCACGGAGGCCAAAAGAGGTCAAGTTTTATGTGATTTCGACTCTCCCGGGCCTTCTGGACGCAATGGCGGAGTCCGTTTCTGCTCAATCTGCTCCAGAAGCTCGTGCCTCCTTCAAAGTGATAGAAAACCCCAGAGAAGCTGCAGATGACGCCTTCGAATCGTGGCTTCAAAAAACTTTGATCAGGCAGCAACAGGGCGGCTCTGATACCATGTAGGATTTGACAAACATGCAAATCCACAGACCCCGAATACACCTGCATGCAAGAACCTGATACAAAGTAGAAGCACAAAGATGAAAAAGTAGAACTCAGATGTTCACTCAAAATGTGAGAGCAAAATTATCAACTGAAAATTACAAAAACAATTACAAAGTTCAACCTTAAAAAGGTGAATGAAACCCTAAAAGGGAAATACTAGGTTGCACATTATTAATTAAGAATTAATTAATAATGCACCTAAGAGACGCTTAAGCAACTAGAGTAAAAGGAAATAATACTCTAACAGTAGGCACCTGATTTGTACATCATTCTCTGCAACCAGCTTCAATTTCTAGGGCATTGCTCTGTTATTTTCAATTCCATTGTTGAATGATGAGGCATCATGGAGTCACTAAATGTGCACTGATGAGGGCACTGTGTGAATGCTTTCATTTCTTCATTTCTCTACATTTTTTGTTGGAACACTGGCATCTTCTTATTTTATTTATCTATGTATTAAAGGCACACTCTCTCCTAATGGCACTATGTATGGCCTGTGTTTGTTGTTATTTTCTAGAACCACTATTATTATATTGATTGTTGTAGCCCGATAGCATGCTAAGGCATCATATTGTATTCACCACTTTGATTTGGCACCCATGAGCATAGGGTATTCTATTTGATCACTGCTTTGGGGCACTGAGTTATTGTCACGGAAAGGCCCAATGACCTACGGGTAGGGTGCTGTTCTTATTTGTGTTTCAATATTACTGTTTACAACTATCTCCTTTATGCACAACCTATTTGGTAGCTAGGCCATGATACTTATACAATGCCATATTATTCTTACACGATGACTGGTGCTAATGGTGTCTCCTTCCATGCTTACTGTTGTATATGTTTATTGTTCATTGCATTGTGAATGTCTGGCACTATCTTAAAGATCCCAACCTATTGTGCCGTGAATGAATGTTGGAGTGTGATGTCGAGTAGTTGACACTAGTTAGGGCATAATTGTCTTTAAATTTTAATAGCATGTGATCACGTATTTTCATAGTTCATGGCCTTGTAACCCACTATCATGTTGTTTACATGCTCACTGCTTTGACCACAGATTGAAAATACATGTCACCATTCATAATGCCCTGTTGAAATGTCTACCCAAGCCTCTAGAATCTTGGCATGCTATATTGATATGCAATCAATGGCCCCATGGACACTAAGGCATTGTGTATTTGTCTTCACTGTTGTTAATGCCAATGCCAACCTTCAAGTCTACTCCTACAGGGCACCATGTATTGCACTACCTTAACACTATTCTTACTTTATGTTGGATTCCTCTAGGAGGCTAGCAAGCTATGATTATTGAAAATAGGTTGCTTTTTACTATGCATTCGAGCTCACTGTGGAAGCCATGATTTTGTAACTTGGTATCTGATGTTCATGGATTACTATTTAGAGCCCGCGGGCTTGAGGCTTGCCTATTATCCACTGGTTTCTTTTCTTTTCCCTTTGTAGATGGTGTTTACTATTGATTCATGGTTTGCAAACTTCGTGGAACATGGCATCATTTGTGTCTTGATTTTCTCATTGAAACCCATGATCCATAGAAGTGTTGGCTATCAAATGGTGATAAATTGCCATCTCCCTTTTATTCATTTCTTTGCATGATGTTATGGTTATTTCTTAAGGAGGCAAGTGTATTTACTATGACCCACAACATGTTGGACTGCTACTAGGACTATTCATCCCTTGCATATGAATTTATGGTGTTCTCATTTTCAAACCCGTCAGCTAAAAGTAAAGTACTCACTGTGACTTTCACTACATCGTGTGCTTGAGACCTATTGATGATGTATTATTTGGTGTTCATTCTCTTAACACATGCATCACCTATTTATTATGTTCACCAACTATAGCCCCTTTATTATTGGCTCATAATGTAGATCTGATCATGTTCATGCTGCTATGCATCTTTATTCAACATGAAAATTTGTGTCTTCTTATTCTCTTTTTGATTTGATGATTCGGTGTACCTTGTTGAATCTATCAGTGCCCTGTTGACCATGTAATTTTTTTATTTCTCTTTGTGATCCATGAGTGTTAAACTAACACTACTCACTTACTGAGTGCCCCCACATGATTCAGTGCCTCTCCTTGAGATGGTTAGGGTTACCAGAAACTATGTGGGAATAGAGCTTCTAACACCCTCACCGGTTTAGTGGAGGGTACTAGGAGACTCAATACTGATCATAGGTGTTGTAACCTATATCTTCACATGGAACAAACACATTAGTGAAAACATGGTATTTCATTTATTTTTGGAGGCTCCTCATGCACCTGCCCTGAGTATAGCCTATGTTAGAGGTGTATAGTTGAGTGCACATATGCATGCTTATAGATGTTGTGGAACCATTCATTGCTTAGATCCGTTGGATCTAACCCACTATTTTTCTCTCTCTGCAGGTTCAGGATCACAGGAGCACACTGGGCACACTGAAGATCAAGTCTCATTACCAGGCAATGTCTGGTACCCCTACATCTATGCTTCATTATAATGTATATTTTCACTCATTTATGAAATTCTTGCAATGGCTATGCTCACGGCATGTGTGAGCTCAGATAATTGTTCTCTTTTTTTTTTTAGTTCTTTCCCTCTTGCTGCATGCTTAACATGATATATGTACATGTAATCTTAGATGCAGAAATTTATGTCTTTTCCCTTCATGTACTTTGCAAATGAAATGAACACAAATCTTAAGCAAGACCACTTAATAACACAACTAGGGTACAATAGCTCATCTAGTAACTAGGTCTCCAAAGGTGTGAAAAATAATGGTAACATTTTGGTGACCTCTATGGAGTGCTTTCTTGCTAAGCATCTTGACCAGTTGCCTTGAAGATCCAATGGGCACAGAGTCATAAAGCCACAAAACTGAACTTAGCTCCAAACCAAAACAACCTCCTCCTCTCCAACCAAACTAAAGTTGACTACCTGAGAAGACTACTCAGGCTTATCACTAACAAAACCCAATTGAGAAAAATTAAAAGCAACCTGTGCCAAGGCACTTAGGGAACATAGAAAACTAGAAACTCCTATCCTACCCTACTCTAACCAGTCTCAGCAAACTGGTTAAAAAAATCCATTAACTGGATTATTGAAATAACTTCCCATTCTCCTCAAAATGCTATACTTTTCATATTTGATGCCAACAAGGAGAGTATGGAACACAAAAATGTACTGAACTATCTAGCATATCAACTTTTGAATTTGGTATATTAGATTGCTAACCTCAACCAGATCATAGGTGTTGTCCTCCCAAGGAGTCTGATGAGTCTAAATAAGCTCACAGTCACCAGTGAGTGGACTTTTGATGTCATTCTCCATCAAATCATTAAGTATAGATGCCTTGCTTGACCCCATCTGAGCTAGATATCTGATAGGACACCCCCTAGAGAGCATAAAACCATGCCTTTCCTACTGCTCAGTATGCATCTTATGAGCATCTTCAGCATGTTGATTGAAACTTTGCCCCTCCATGATGGTCTACCATAATATTTCTTCTTCTGCAGTTAGAGGACCATCCTCCTCGTCAGTTGGAACATCCAACAACTCATCAAAGGTATCAAACTGCATCAGGTTCTTAACCATAACAAGCCCCTCCTCATCATCTAAGAAACATAAATTTTGTTGCTCATCCACCACTTTACTACAAATAGGTTTAGATTCTATTACTGGTACAACATTAGCCTCCTGAAATGAAAGGTCTTCCTTAGGGATACACATGTTATTATCTATTTCAGGAAGATGAGGAACATAAACAAAAGCTAACCAGAAAGTATTTATCATAGAGTCAAAATCTTCTTGCTATCCTAAGTTAGAAACAACTATATCATCTTTCTTATCATAATCAGAGAGCTCAACTAGTAAGTCCTGCACTACTTCATCTTGCTCAATATAAGAAGGCACTTCCTCAAATAAATCAGTTAGGCTCTCACCTTCTTCAATTTCTTTCTTATCCCTACCTAGTTGCTCTAACCCATCATCATATGATAAATCTACTTGTTCCTTATCTTCATCATGGAAAAGTACATCCAAAGGATAAAATTCATTTTCTTCCTCATTTCTTGAAATGCTATGAGGTGTAGGGGGCTCTTTAGGAATTGGTTCATAAGGCTTTATCTGCTATAGGATAGGCTCACTATCATTTAGGAAGTCAAACCTCATAGGTGTTTCTTCTATAGGAGTAGGATGAGGTGGTTGGAAATCTGAGATAGGGTCATGAATAGGCTCTAAACATGCAAGGAGATCAGGGTCTTGTTGACTAAGATTCTAAACTGAAGGAGAAATCCTAAAGCTTGGAATTTCAATAGGAGTGCTAGTGGACTTACTGGACAAAAAGCTTGGGATTTGAACCTTGTGAGTCTCCTATCTGGTCTGCAAAGCTTCTAGGTTCTCTTCAGTAGCATGGGGCATCTCCTTCTGGATCTCTTTCTTAAAAAGAGTTGGCATCACATAATCTGGATACATAGTCCATGAGGGTCTCCAAGAATGCATTAAGTCTTCATTGTCCTCTAGTGGATCTGGTAAGCTTTCTTCCATTGGGGTAGCAATGACCTCTTGATCTCTTTTCTTTGGTACTTGTGCCAATAGATCCTCAATCAATTTATCCTTTTCTACAATCTATTTGGGAAGTGTCTCCTGCTCATGATCATGAAATTCATCTTTTTATGCTAACTTTCTTCGGAAATCCTCCTCCTTGTTTGTAGCTATCTCATAGATGCTTCTTATGAATTCTTGATAGTCTTTGAGACTCCTCTTATAAACCTTCTCTTGTGTCAAGATCAGGTTATTCTTCTCTTCAAGGATCTATTCATGAATTGCTATCTGGTTATGTAGCTGCCTTGAGAGCTCCTCCTTTTGAGCCACCATCTCTACATAGTTCTTTATGAAAGATCTCATCTCCTCCTGAAAAACTCTCAACTAGTCATTGGAGCTCGAATTTGAAATGGAATTGGGTTGATTTTGGGGATTATAATGGTGTCCTTCATGGGGTGGTTCATAGGAATGCTGCCAAGATGCTTGATGCTGGGTGGGAGGGTATGGTGGTGCACGCTAGAAATTTGTTGTTGGTGGGGCGTTTTGATTATATGCTACTGCTAGGCTATTTTGACTATATGCTATTGCTTGGGCAACTTGATATGGAATGAATGCTGGAACATGGGTAGGTTTCTCATGATATGGGGGGTGATAGGGAGAATATGGATTAGGCATTGACATGCTTGCTCATCAAATGAGCTGATAAAAAGATATTTTTCTAAAATTTATCAACACTTGAACTGCTTAAACCAGTAGATTTTTCTAAGATTCACCACGGTTCTTGAAACAAACTACCTCTTAAAGGCTGATTGCACTGAGGATCACACCAGAATCTCAGTGAATGATGGGAAACAAAGTTTTCCCACCGGACGTGCCAAAAAATTATTATCACTAGGGATTGCACATGTGATGGCTAAGTATGGAACCTAGCAATCCCGTGAAACATGGGAATACTCTCAAGATGTGGGACTGCTTTACTGACAATAAACCTCTAGTTTAAGGGCTGGCTTCCCCATTTGTATCACCTAAAACTAGATTGAATTTGAAGGGAAAGGGAGAGAGACTACATAGAATTGAAATAACTAAAATTTAACTTAGGTGATTCACCAAACTAGACAGATCCACAAATTGAAGATAGACTCATAATGTAATCCAGCATATAACCTGAACATCACAACTCTTCCCAAATTTGATTCTTCTCTTAGAAATTAATCAGGTGCGAGTTGTAAATGAGAAGGGAAAATAGATTCCACAACTCAAAATGCACACAAATTGAAACTTTAAGAAAAATCAGTGCTTGTAAACACTAAAATGAACAAAATATCAAGTAAAGGATCAAATTTCAATCACAATACATGACATTAAATCCATCAAATCAACTCACAAAGTTGTAGAAAAAAGAAGGACAATTGCTATTAACTAGAATAAAAGGAGTCAAAATATCAATTTTCTTCTCTTGGAGCTACAACATTCACCTCATGAAAATGAGGGAAGGAAGAACTAGCCTCAATCACCAAAGGTGAGAGGTACATGAAGAAAACCTATCTGCATCTGCATTCATGACCACCACCTCCTAAAGATGGAAAATAATTGCAAATAGGCCCATGAATGCCATAAAAAATTCATGTACTAAGATTCTAGGGGGTGAGGAAAGTGGGACCCTAAAATAGATAGTCAAAGGGAAGACTATACTACCCACTAAGTCATGCATCATAAAAGAATTCTGACAATGGCTTATAAAATGACACTTGTCAATATTACAACAAGACATTTTGCAATGACCTTTACCATTAAAATGTTTCCCCTACTATGTCAAACATAAGTGGATCCCAAATATAGTTTTAAGATAATTCTCAACTCAATAATGAGGAGAAGGCATATTAGAACATTTACATTTTAACAAAATCCACACTACATGAATATGTCTAAACATATGTCTAGGCACCCATTAAACTCAGCCCCCCCTCCCTAATTGCAATCTTAGCTTTTAAAATTTAGCCCCACACTCAATGGCCCTAGGAAATTTCCCAAACAAAACCCCCACCATGTTCAAGCTTAGAATACATAACATCAAAATAAAATGACCAAAAAGTCTCGACCCTACAAAAGGGGAGAAAATAATTTAATGGCCATTCTATTGAAACCCCTCTACCGCTCGCACTGGCACTTTCTTATTTGTCAAATGGACAGTTTCAATTTCAACTAGCACTCCAACATAGCTTGGATTTGGAAACAGTTATGCCTATTCTTCATGGCACCAATATCTTGAGGTAGGCACCTGATCTGTACATCAGTCTCTGAAACCAGCTTCAATTTCTAGGGCATTGCTCTGTTATTTTCAATTACATTGTTGAATGATGAGGCATCATGGAGTCACTGAATGTGCACTGATGAGGGCACTGTGTGAATGCTTTCATTTCTTCATTTCTCTACATTTGTTGTTGGAACACTTGCATCTTCTTATTTTATATCTCTCTGTATTAAAGGCACACTCTCTACTAATGGCACTGCATATGGCCTGTGTTTGTTGTTATTTTCTGGCACCATTTTTATTCTATTGATTGTTGTAGCCTGATAGTATGCTAGGGCATCATATTGTATTCATCACTTTGATTTGGAACCTGTGAGCATAGGGTATTCTATTTGATCACTTCTTTGGGGCACTGAGTTATTGTCACGGAAAGGCCCAATGACCTACAGGTAAGGCACTGTTGTTATTTGTGTTTCACTGTTACTATTTACAGCTATCTCCTTTATGCACAACCTATGTGGTAGCTAGGGTAGGATACTTATACAATGCCATATTATTCTTACATGATGATTGGTGCTAATGGTGTGTCCTACCATGCTTACTGTTGTATATGTTTATTGTTCATTGCATTGTGAATGTCTGGCACTATCTTAAAGATCCCAACCTGCTGTGCTGTGAATGAATGTTGGAGTGTGATGCCGAGTAGTCAACACCAGTTAGGGCATAATTGTCTTTAAATTTTAATAGCATGTGATCATGTATTTTCATAGTTCACAACCTCATACCCCACTATCATGTTGCTTACATGCTCACTGCTTTGACCGCAGATTGAAAATACATGTCACCATTCATAATGCCCTGTTGAAATGTCTACCCAAGCCTCTAGAATCTTGGCATGTTGTATTGATATGCAATCAATGGCCCCATGGAAACTAAGGCATTGTGTATTTGTCTTCACTATTGTTAATGCCAATGCCAACCTTCGAGTCTACTTCTACAGGGCACCATGTATTGCACTACCTTAACACTATTCTTGCTTTATGTTGGATTCCTCTAGGAGGCCCGCGAGATGTGATTATTGAAAATAGGCTGCTTTTCACTATGCATTCGAGCTCACTGTGGAAGCCACAATTTTGTAACTCGGTATCTGATGTTCATGCCTTACTGTTTAGAGCCCGTGGGCTTGAGGCTTGCCTATTATCCACTGGTTTCTTTTCTTTTCCCTTTGTAGATGGTGTTTACTATTGATTCATGGTTTGCATACTTCGTGGAACATGGCATCATTTATGTCTTTATTTTCTCATTGAAACCCATGATCCATAGGTGTGTTGGCTATCTAAAGGTGTTAAATTACCATCTCCCTTTTATTCATTTCTCTGCATGATGTTATGATTATTTCTTGAGGAGGCAAGTGTATTTACTATGACCACAATATGTTGGACTACTACTGGCACTGTTCATCCCTTGCATATGAATTTATGGTGTTCTCATTTTCAAACCCATTAGCTAAAAGTAAAGTAATCACTGTGACTTTCACTACATCATGTGCTTGAGACCTATTAATGATGTATTATTTGGTGTTCATTCTCTTAACACATGCATCACCTATTTATTATGTTCACCAACTGTAGCCCCTTTATTATTGGCTCATAATGTAGATTTGATCATGTTTGTGCTGCTATGCATCTTTCTTCAACATGCAAATTTATGTCTTCTTATTCTCTTTTTGATTTGATGATTCAGTGTACCCTATTGAATCTGTCAGTGCCTTGTTGACCATGTAATTTTTTGATTTCTCTTTGTGATCCATGAGTGTTCCACTGACACTGCTCACTTACTGAGTGGCCTCATATGATTCAGTGCCTCTCCTTGAGACTGTTAGGGCTACCAGAAACTCTGTGGGAATAAAGCTTTGGACAACCCTCACCAGTTTAGTGTAGGGTACTAGGAGACTCAATACTAATCATGGGTGTTGTAACCTGTATCTGCACATGGAACAAACACATTAGTGAAAACATGGTATTTCATTTATTTCTAGAGGATCCTCATGCACCTGCCCTAAGCACAACCTATGTTAGAGGTGTATAGCTGAGTGCACGTATGCATGCTTATAGATGTTGTGGCACCATTCATTGCTTAGATCCATTGGATCTAACCCACTATTTTTATCTCTATTCAGGTTCAGGATCACAAGAGCACACTGGGCACACCGAAGGTCAAGTCTCATTACTAGGCAATGTCTTGTACCCCTGCATCTATGCTTCATTATAATGTATATTTGCACTCATTTATGCAATTCTTGCAATGGCTATGATCATGGCATGTGTGAGCTCAGATAATTGTTCTCTTTTTGTTTTTAGTTCTTTCCCTCTTGCAGCATGCTTAACATGATATATGTACATGTAATCTTAGATGTAGAAATTTATCTCTTTTCACTTCATGTAATTTGCAAATGAAATGAACACAAATCTTAAGCAAGACCACTTAATAACACAACTAGGGTAGAGTAGCTCATCTAGTAACTAGGTCTCCAAAGGTGTGAAAAATAATGGAAACACGGACTTCCTAGGGGTCCTAATGCGTGATAAGGCATACTAGGACCCCTAGCAAGTCCCGATGACCCCTTTTGACACATTTGACCACTCAAGTGTGCCCGAAGGGGTCGTAGGACCCCTTAAGACACACTTGAGCATTCCAATGTTTTCATAGGGGTCATGCATACTTCCTAGGGGTCCTAACACGTGATAAGGCCTACTAGGACCCCTAGGAAGTCTCCATGACCTGTTTTATCTCATTTGAATGCTCAAATGTGTTGGAAGGGGTTGTAGGACCCCTTACACACTTAATGTATCTAATGTGTCCATAGGGGCCATGTGAACTTCCTTTGGGTCCTAATGCATGATACGGCATATGAGGACCCCTAGGAAGTCCCCATGACCCCTTTTGACACATTTGAATGCTCAAGTGTGTCTGAAGGAGTCGTAGGTCCCCTTAAGACACACTTGAGCATTCCAGTGTGTCCATAGGGGTCATGCAGACATCCTAGGGGTCCTAATGCATGATAAGGCATACTAGGACCCCTAGGAAGTCTCCATGACCCCTATTTTCACATTTGAACACTCAAATGTGTCCGAAGGGCTTATAGGACCACTTAATACACACTTCATGTGTCTAATGTGTCCATAGGGGTCATTCGGACTTCCTAGGGGTCCTAAAGCGTGATAAGGCATACTAGGACCCCTAGGAAGTCCCCATGACCTCTTTTGACACATTTTAATGCTCAAGTGTGTCCAAAAGGAATGTAGGACACCATAAGACACACTTGATGTGTCTAATGTGTCCATAGGGGTCATGTAGACTTCCTAGGGGTCCTAACACATGATAAAGCTTACTAGGACCCATAGGAATTCCCCATGATCGCTTTTAACACATTTGAATGCTCAAGTGTGTTTGAAGGTGTTGTAGGACCCCTTAAGACACACTTGAGCATTCTAATGTGTCCATATGGGTCATGTGGACTTCCTAAGGTTCCTAACGTGTCATAAGGCATAGTCGGACCCCTAGGAAGTCCCCATGACCTCTTTTGATAGATTTGAATGCTCAAATGTGTCCGAAGGGGTCATGGGACACCTTAAGACACACTTGATGTGTCTAATGTGTCCATAGGGCTTATGCAGACTTCCTAGGGGTCCTAACGCATGATAAGGCATACCAGGACCCCTAGGAAGTTTTTGTGACCCCTTTTGACACATTTGAATGCTCAAGTGTGTCTGAAGGGGTCGTAGGACCCATTAAGAAACACTTGATCATTCCATTGTGTCCATAGGGGTCATGTCAACTTCCTAGGGGTCCTAACATGTGATAAGGTGTACTAAGACACCTAGGAAGTCCCCATGACCCCTTTTGACACATTTGAATGCTGAAGTGTGTCCGAAGGGGTCGTAGGACCCCTTAAGACACACTTGAGCATTCCAATGTGTCCATTGGGGTCATTTAGACTTCCTAGGGGTCCTAATGTGTGATAAGGCATACTAGGACCGCTAGGAAGTCTCCATGACCCCTTTTGACACATTTCAACACTTAAGTGTGTTTGGAGAGGTCGTAGGACCCCTTAATACACACTTGAGAATTCTAATGTCTCCATAGGGGTCATGCAGACTTCCTAGGGGTACTAACACATGATAAGGTGTACTAGGTCCCCTAGGAAGTCTCCATGACCCCTTTTGTCACATTTGAAACCTCAAATGTGTCTAAAGGGGTCGTAGGACCCCTTAAGACACACTTGATGTGTCTAATGTGTCCATAGGGATCATGCAAACTTCCTAGGAGTTGTAACATGTGATAAGGTGTACTAGGACCCCCAAGAAGTCCCCATGACCCCTTTTGACACATTTGAATGCTCAAGTGTGTCTGAAGGGGTCGTAGGACCCCTTAAGACACACTTGAGCATTCCAATGTGTCCATAGGGGTCATGCAGACTTCCTAGTGGTCCTAACGCATGATAAGGCATACTAGGACCCCTAGGAAGTCCCCATGACCCCTTTTGACACATTTGAATGCTCAAGTGTGTTTGAAGGGGTTGTAGGACCCCTTAAGATACACTTGAGAATTCCAATGTGTCCATAGGGTTCATTCAGACTTCCTAGGGGTCCTAACGCATGATAAGGCATACTAGGACCTCTAGGAAGTCTCCATGACCTCTTTTGACACATTTGAACACTCAAGTGTGTCTAAAGGGGTCATAGGACCCTTGAAGACACACTTGAGCATTCCAATTTGTCGATAGGGTCATGTAGACATCCTAGCAGTCCTAACACGTGATAAGGCATACTAGGACCCCTAGGAAGTCTCCATGACCCCTTTTGTCACATTTGAATGCTCAAATGTGTCCAAAGGGGTCGTAGGACCCCTTAAGACACACTTGATGTGTCTAATGTATCCATAGGGGTTATGAAGACTTCTTAGGGGTTGTAACATGTGATAAGGCGTATTAGCACCCCTAGGAACTCCCCATGATCCCTTTTGACACATTTGAACACTCAACAATGTCCAAAGGGGTCATAGGACCCCTTAAGACACACTTGAGCATTCCAATGTGTCCATAGGGGTTATGTGGACTTCCTAAGGGTCCTAACATGTGATAAGATGTACTAGGACCCCTAGGAAGTCTCCATGACCCCTTTTCTCACATTTAAATGCTCAAATGTGTTCGGAGGTGTCATAAGACCCCTTAAGACACACTTGATGTGTCTAATGTGTCCATAGGGGTCATGTGGACTTCCTAGGGGTCCTAACGCATGGTAAGCCATACACTGACCCCTAGGAAGTCTCCATGACCCCTTTTGACACATTTGAATGCTCAAGTGTGTCCGAAGGGGTTGTAGGACACCTTAAGACACACTTGATGCCTCTAATGTGTCCATAGGGGTCATGCGGACTTCCTAGGGGTCCTAATGCATGATAAGGTGTACTAGGACCCTTAGGAAGTCCCCATGACCCTTTTTGACACATTTGAACACTCAATTGTGTCCGAATGGGTTTTAGGACCCCTTATGACACACTTGTGTATTCCAATATGTCCATAGGGGTCATGCGGACTTCCTAGCATTCCTAACGTGTGATAAGGCATAGTAGGACCCCTAGGAAGTCTCCATGACCCCTTTTGACACATTTGAATGTTCAAATGTGTCTAAAGGGGTCGTAGGACACCTTAACACATGCTTGATATGTTTAATGTGTCCATAGGGGTCATGCGGACTTCCTAGGGCTCCTAATGCTTGATAAGGTGTATTAGGACCCCTAGGAAGTCCCCATGACCCCTTTTGACACATTTGAACAATCAAGCATGTATGAAGGGGTCATAGGACCCCTTAAGATACACTTGAGCATTCCAATGTTTCCATAGGGGTAATGCAGACTTCCTAGGGGTCCTAACGCGTGATAAGGCATACTAGGATCCCTAGGTAGTCCCCATGACCCCTTTTGACACATTTGAATGCTCAAGTGTGTTTGAAGGGGTCGTAGGACCCCTTAAGGCACACTTGAGCATTCCAATGTGTCCATAGGTGTCATTCAGACTTCCTAGGGGTCCTAACACGTGATAAGGCATACTACAAACCCTAGAAAGTCTCCGTGACCCCTTTTGACACATTTGAATGCTCAAGTGTGTTCAAAGGGGTCATAGGACCCCTTAAGACACACTTAAGCATTCCAATGTGTCCATAGGGTCATGAGGACTTCCTAGGGGTCATAACATGTGATAAGGCATACTAGGACCCCTAGGAAGTATGAATCAAATAGCGAAGTTGCATCAAATTGGATTAATATCATAATATATGTAGAAAATATTGTTACAAACAAAAATATTTGCATATTAATGGGAAAGAGTGGGAAGAGCTTCTTGGACCCATGATAGAAGTTATAGATAAGGAGGAAGAGCTAGGAAGGGGAAAGCGACAAAGTAAAGAATTAATATATGTGTGTGAGCCTATGTCACATGATGATGATTACTAACCATCTGCTAGTAGCTCAAGTAGTGATAGAAGCTCTTCAATGTAGATGTACACTGAGACAAAAAATTAATATAGAGAAGTAACAAGTGCTGTGGAATTATCCATAGAGAAATGTGAAATGAAGCCTCAAATTGGCTCATTAGTAAGCAAATAATTTGGTCATGCACTTCATTCTAGCACCACAAATATTTCTATTAGAAATGCCTATTCGTCAATGGCCTTGCATTTATGAGACTTGGGAAAATAGGTTACTCGTGTTGGGCATTATCCCTCAAATGTAAGTTCATTGCCACCTTTGGCAAGGCAGTCTCACTCCTCATTTTACAACAAAGGGCAGCCATCTATGGTCCAAGGTTTTAATTCAGCTAACAAGTGGAGAGCTTCTCAAGGTGCTGATCTCTTTTGTAGAGAAGTTCTTGATTCATCTCAAGGTTCTCGTTTAGGTGACGAACACCTTGGAGGTCCACAAATAGATCCATTGATTTCCCAAATTGGTAAAAGGGTAGATGCAATTTTGGAAAGAGTATCCCAATTGAAGAGAAATGGAAATTCCAATGAGCATAAAGTTATTGTAGATCCAATGGGTATATCTCCTCCACTGACAAATATAACTGCTTGCAGAGAGTTGATTTTAAATGGAGATTGTCTATCCCAAAGCATGCCCCAGTCGAGAAGATGAACCATATGTTGCTTGAGTAAAGAAGACAATGGTTTATTAAACCATCTGCATTATCCCACTTGCTATCAGTTACTACTTTTTGAGTGGCTTGACATCTGCTTCTATGAGGGATTTTTGTAATATATAATGTCCTCATGCAAGTACATGCCAATTTTTGTAAACATTTTCTATTGTAAAGGGTTAGTGAGAAATATCAAAGAAAAGGTTCTTGCATGTATTATTTAGACACATATCAATTACGAAACCATTTTTCTCCCATTACATGGAAAAAATGCCTAGATTCACTTTGTCAGTATCAATAGGTAGCAAGATGAGGGAAGAAATATTTGTAAAGAGGAAGTACAAATGTTACTGTCCAAAACCATTTGGAGAGTAATATTCTTCTCCTGATTGTAATAAGAAACTCAAAATGCAAAAGACAACAAATAGTTGGGGCATTTATTTCCTATGACCTATGTCAATTTCAGTTCAATGCCTATTGATGATATTCTCAGTGTGTACAAATAAACTGATGTGTTATTTTAAAATGGTGTTGACTGAAATTTATGAGCATATGTCAAATATACATTTTTTCTAGAATTTGAAATAGAACTAGTGGTAATATAATCAAATTTGTGAATTTCACATCCAATCATTGGATGTTAATCATAAGTACAACATAGTAATATTTTTGAACCGATAAACAATCTTAGTCTTACTTCAAACCTACTCCCATGTATGTGGGTTCTTGGAGGTATCTACTGAAAAATGTGTGGATCTGTAATGTCCCTATCCAGGACCTTACTCACTTTGCTTAAAACTCAGGTAACTAGAATTTGGATTTCTAATGCATGCTGTGATATTATTTAAGTTTGCCTTGCTCCTTACTGATTAATATTATAATGAATTGGTTATCCTTCCCCTTCTCTCTTTCTCTCATACTCTCTCCCCTTCCCCTTCTCTCTCTCTCCTACTCTGTGCCTCTCTCTCTCTCTCTCTCTCTCTCTCTCTCTCTCTCTCTCTCTCTCTCTCTCTCTCTCTCTCTCTCTCTCTCTCTCTCTTTCTCTCTCTCCCCCTTCTCTATCTCTCTCCTACTCTATCCCCTTTCCCTTCTCTCTCTCTCTCTCCTACTCTCTATCCTTCCCCTTCTCTCTCTCCTACTCTCTCCCCTTTCCCTTCTCTATATCTCTCCTAATCTCTCCCCTTCCCCTTCTCTCTATCTCTCCTACTCTCTCCCCTTTGCCTTCTCTCTCTCTACTACTCTCTCCCCATCCTCTCTCTCTCTCTCTCTCTCTCTCTCTCTCTCTCTCTCTCTCTCTCTCTCTCTCTTCCTCTCTCAGCCCCCACCACCTTCTCACTCTCTCTCTTCCTCAATGGCTGCCCATGAATTTTTTAAAATGGCTGATTGATTTCCTTTGCTTCTTTCAATGGCCATCCATTATTTTTCTGCAATCTTCCAACCTTTCGTACATAGTTGTAAAATGCATATTAATATATATTATACATAAAAAATAATATATAATATATGATATATAATGTAACATTTAATATTAATATATATTAAATAATATTTATTGTAAATATTATATAATATTTAATATATAATTGATATTATATAATATTTAATATATATAATATATAATCTAATATATAGTTTTTGATATAATATATACTAGTTTTTTATTGTGATATAATCTAATATATATAATCATATGAAGGATGGAGAAATGGGAGGGAGAAAGGGGAGGGAAAAGTGAAAAATCAAAATTTTGCTGACCTTTTCGGGTACCCAAAAATATCGGGTACACAAAAATATTGGGTACCTGATTAGGCTCGGTATTGCTTTGTGCACCAAACCTACATGGTCAACTATTGAAATGTCTCAAAAATGTGTTTTTCCCCTATTTCTCTAAGTTCCAGACTTCAAACATGTAGCTGATGACTTTTTTTTCACCCGAATTTGATGAAATGAAAAGGGTATCTTAAAGAGATTATCAGCTTTCTATCGATATAATTGCTGTCAAATTTTGAATTCGGTAAGTAATTATTATTTATTTTCTAATTGAGTTACGTCTAAAGTGTTGATTTATATACTGATTAAAATATGACTATAACTTTCAGACGGTATAACATTTTTGAAATCCAAAAAATGCATCACATTCTATGCTTCACCTACTATAAGGAAAAAAAATTTGAATTTTGTAAAGTTTTGAATGAGTTAAGGTGGTTAGACATGGGAGTTTTTTATTCTGAAAATGTTGTAGCAGAAAATTCATAATTAATTATTTTTTAGAATAAAATTACAAAAAAATACGCGTCACATCTGGACATGAGTCTACTACTTATATATAGAATATTATAATAAAATATTATCATTTGATTATAATTAAGGTGGTTAGACATACACCTACTGTGTGATAGAAAGTAGTCACACTTTTGTGAATCATTACATCCAAGAACACTCAACAGTGAGGTCTCGAATAGCGATTCCCAACTCTCTATTCATGGAGTGTAGAGGTTGTATTATGAGGCCCTTAGATTGACCTAGTTAAATCCATGCAAGTACACCAAGAAATGAGAGATTCAAGGATGAGAAGCAAGAGTGCTAATCTCCATTGATCATCAAGTTATTGTATGTTAAATGAAACTAATCTAGATGATAACAACGTAAAGAAATAAACTATGCTATTGAAATGCAAGTTTTACTCTCCTTTACTAATTAACTATGTGAAGATTAAGCTAAAACAATGAAGGAAACTAAGCTAGGATGCTATGAAGATTAAGCTAATGTAAATATGAAAGCTAGAATGTAATAATCTTCAAAACTCCAAATATTGCCAACAAAACCTGCAGCATAACAACAGTATGAAAATTCGGGATCTGAAATGAGAAGGAGAGGGCTCCTTATATAAGAAAATGTGGAAGAGAATGCATCTCCAGGAGCAATGTGGGATAAATCGAAAAAGAGGAAACAAATCTCATTTTTTAGAAAGTGTGGAGAGAAAAGGAATTTTCTTTATTTTTAATTATTTGTTTCCCTTTTTCATCACAAAAGATCTTTAAGAGGATTATTTATTTATTTATTTATTTATTTAAAAGAATGATTCTCTTTTAATTAAATAAGATAACATTATATATTTAAAAGGGAGATATTATTTAAACAAGATAAAATCATTTAATTAAAAGGAATTTTAATTAAATAAAATTATTTTATTTAAAAGATATTTCTTTCAATTAAATAAGGCTATTTTATTTATTTAAGAGAGAATATTTCTTTAAATTAAATAAATTGATCAAACCTTAGGAAATATTGAAATGATTGAACTAATTAGGATTGATCAAAGGAATTGATTTGAATTTTGCAAAGTATTGATTCAGGAATTTGATAATTTAATAAATGGGGCCCAAAGTCTAGGCGACCATTTTAGGGTGTATATGTTTGCCCCTCTTTGACTAATATGAGGTCAATTTGGGATCAGATGTAGTCAAAGAATGGAATTGAAGTGTGAGATCGATTTGGGATCACAAAACAACCCAGACGTGTGTTTGACGGATGGGAACACATCAGGACAAAGATAAGTTGATTGAAAAAGACAAGGCCAACACCCCTATAAATAGGTAATTGTCAAGTCTCAAGCAAGGTTTGATTGATATATTTGATAAAGCTGAATCAAGGATTGAAGTTTGATAGGTACTACCCCCTCGTGATCGAAATCAAAATGAGATAGAGGAGAAACAATAAATTGATAAAGTTGATCAAATCGAACTAAAGATAAGGTTCTTGATGTAAGATGAAAGATATGAGTATCACAGAACCAAGTTAGTGTTAGGAATGAATGCAAAGTGTTTTGGTAGTCATTCTGTAGCAGTTGTTGTTGCATTCATGACTTGGATTGTCATTGATGTCAACACAGTGATATTCTAGATATTAGTAGGAAAGTAGGTACAATTTTGTTTTGCGCACATGTTGTATTGTAGATTGGCTTTTGCATAGTTGATGGTATGTTATTTGGTGTGTTATTAACCTATGGTTAACAACACAAAAAGAAATTCATTCATTTGTAAGAGTTATGAGCATTTTCGTGAAAGCAGTGTTTAGACAGTGTTTCTGTGTAGCGATGTTCAGAAATCGGAGGATATCTCTTAGCTGGGATGGAATCTGATTTTGCACAGTTAAAGGGATGTTGGAGACTCATTAATGATGACATGGTTCATAGTGAAAACTTCGAGGATATGTTTGGAGAAAGTTACAGTAACTGGAAGCCGACAGTTTTATGTGAATTCTGTGTGTAGCGTGTAGAATCTATTATTTTGTAATTGAGGACCGACTCATTTATAATTATTTGAGTTTGGTATATAAGAAGGAATTTTTTCCTTATTGTAATGTGTACTATGAAGATTGTGATGTGAATATATGCATGAAGTGAAGAAAAGAGCTAATTCAGTGATGAAGGAAGACTTGTGAGTACAAAGATCTGGAATTGTGATCTTGTGTAGCAGAGAGTGTAGTTTTGGCATAGTGTGAAGGAGGTAATATATTTCATATTATTCTATTGAATAATTCTAAGATCTTTTGGACAGTGGGTTCAGAGATCTTGCCTTGAAGCTGTTTGGGCAGTGGGTCCTTCTGTCTTCCATAAACTCTTAACCGGGTTAGAATCTTTTAACAAGGATTCAAAATCTCCTAACAGGGATTTATATGTACTGAATGTATTTCATAAGAATCCTAACAAGGTCCATCCTCTAACAAGGAACTTTCATATTAGTGCATCATTTTTTGGGCATCATTCCCACCGGGGTTTACTCTTTTCAAGAGGTTCCCTAGTTAACATATCTTGTGTTATTGTGCAATTGTGTATGATTATCTTTCTATGGTTGATCAGTACATTGATTATATTGTTTAAAGCTGTTGAATGGATAAATTATCTAATAACTGATTCACCCCCCCCTCTCAGTTATCTTGGGGATCTTTACTTTCTAACAATTGGTATCAGAGCAGCAGGTCCTTGAAAGAAAATTTTAACAACTTAAGGAGATCCATGGCGAATTTCAGAAAAGAAAGCCCTAAGTTTGATGGAGTAAATTTTGACAGCTGGAAAGAAAAGATGAAGACACATCTATTGTGTTTAGGACCAAGTTATTGGTTGATTACAAAGAATGAGAAGACTATCATTGAGGAAGACAATCTAGAGGCAAGAACTAAAGATGAACTAGATCTATTCATGTGTAACATACTTGCAAGAGAAGCACTTTTATCAGCACTATCGGAGAATGAATATAGTCAGGTAAGATGTTTGAAAACATCTCATGCAATTTGGAAAGCTTTACATTCTACTTTTGAAGGTGATGAACATGTAAAGAAGGCTAGATTACATAATTGGATTTGTGCATTTGAAGATATTAGAATGATGGAAGATGAATCCATTAGAAGTTATATTGGTAGGATGTTTGAGATTGTGACAGGAATAAAGTCTTGTGGAGGTGATAAGACAGAGAATGAAGTGATATGAAAAATTCTGAGAACTTTGACACTAGTATTCAAGCAGACAACGCAGATGATTGAACAAGTGATACGTTGTACATCAAACTTTTCAAGAGAGACTCTTCTTGGAAGATTAGAAACAGCAGAGATGAACTTGAGATTATCAAGAGAGCTACCTAGAATGGAAACAACATTCAGTGCTCTTAGCATTAGACCTACAAGAAGTACTAGTGTGAATGGAGACTATGCCAGCAGTAGAAAATTTGAGGAAGATAAGAAGATTGAAGAAGGTATTGCATTACTTGTAAAAAGAGAACTAGATGGTAAGAAAATCTTTAAATGTTGGACTTGTCAAGAATATGGTCATTTTGCATCTAAATGTCCTAAAAGAGTTAAGAAGTATAGAAGCAACTTTAAACCTAGGAGATCTAAAGAATGTTATTATGCAAATGAAAAAGATTTTGAAGCAGGAATTGAAAAACATTTAAGTGATAGTGATAATGATAACTTTGAGGAAATAGGATTTGTAGCAATTAAAGATGAAAGTTCTAAATCGGATAAAAGGGAAGAAATAGCATTAGTTTCACAAGTTGAAAAGAAATCTAATTGGATTATAGACAATGGTTGTTCACATCATATGACTGGAGATAAAAGAAAGTTTGTTAAGCTAGATAATTATGATGGAGGAATTGTTAGGGTTGGTAACAATGCACCTTGTTTGATTAAGGGTATAGGATCTATTACTCTTGATGGAAAGACTAACACTGATGATGTTTACTTTGTTGATGGACTAAGACATAATCTACTAAGCGTTGGATAATTGGTTGATAAGGGTTATCAAGTTTGGTTTTCTGAGAAAACTTGTGTGATAAAAGATAAAGATGGAAATCTGATTGGAAAAGGATCCAGAACCAGAGGTAATGTATTTCAGTTGAATCCTACTGAGATGACATGTTTGATAACTAGGATTGATGATAGTTGGTTATGGCATAAAAGGTTTTGTCATATAAACTTTGATAATATTGTCAAGGTGAGAACTACACATGCGGTAAGAGATTTACCTAGAATTATGAAACCTACTAACATGATTTGCAAAGAATGTATGATGGCAAAGTAGAAAAGGAGTTCATTTCCCAATAAGAAGTTCACTTCGGTAGAGAATTTGGAGATTGTTCATACAAACTTGAGTGGTCCTACTAGGACTAGAGGATTCTATGGTGAAAGGTATTTTATGATTCTTGTTGATGATTTTACAAGAATGATGTGGATTGCATTTTTGAAAGAAAAATCTGAAGCATTCGATAAATTTAGAATCATGAAAAGCAAAATTGAGAATGAATCTGGAATGAAGATTAAGTGTCTAAGATCTGATAGAGGTGGTGAATTTACATCTAGAGAGTTTAACACTTTTTGTGAAATGAATGGTATTAAGAGACAACTTTCAGCCCCTAGAACACCAGAACAAAATGGTATTGTAGAAAGAAGAAATAGGTCAATAACTGAAGTAGCAAGAGCTATGTTGTTTGAAAATGTTTTGGCTAAAAATTTTTGGAGAGAAGCAGTGAACACAGCAGTATACACTATGAACAGAGTACAAATCAGAGCAGATACAAACAAGACACCTTATGAATTATGGTTTGGACATACACCCTCAGTTAAGTATTTTAGAATTTTTGGAAGTAAATGTTATATTAAGAGAGATGATGATATAGGAAAGTTTGATACTAGAAGTGATGAAGGAATATTTCTTGGATATTCTTTAAAAAGCAAAGCATATAGATGTTATAACAAAAGAACTAAGACTATTGTTGAAAGTGCAAATGTAAAAGTTGATGAGAAGTTTAAAATTCAGGAAAGAATGCTTGATTATGAATCTGATGGAGAAGCACAATCTCAGCCTAACATTGAAAATGTAGAATTATTTTTTGAAACTAATAGTGATTTTTTGAATGAAAGTCATACTGAAGAAGATAGAGAAGAAAATAGAGAAGAAAGTAGAGAAGAATCTATAGTCGGAACAAGATCAGTAACTATGACACCTAACAGGTATACTTTAAGACATCACCCTGTTGAGCAAGTTATTGGAAGTTTAGATAAAGGAGTTTTGACTCAGAATAAGGTACATTTATGTTTGATTTCTCAAATTGAACCTAAGACTACTAATGAAGCTTGTGAAGATGAACATTGGATCAATGCTCTGAAAGAAGAACTAGAGCAGATTGAAAAAAATAAGACATGGGAATTGGTCCCTAGACCTGAAGACAAGAATGTGATTGGAACAAAGTGGGTATTCAAAAACAAGATGAATGAACAAGTAGAAGTGATAAGAAACAAAGCAAGATTGGTATGTAAAGGATATTCACAACAAGAAGGAATTGACTATGAAGAAACTTTTGCACCTATGGCCAGACTTGAAGCAGTGAAAATGTTTCTAGCATATGCAACTTACAAGAAATTCAGAGTGTATCAGATGGATGTGAAGTTAGCATTTTTGAATGGTGAATTGGAAGAAGTCTACATTGAGTAGCTTGAAGGTTTTCCTTTGACACAAGAAGGAGATATGGTATGTAAGTTAAAGAAAGCTTTATATGGATTAAAACAAGCACCTAGAACCTGGTATGCAAGATTGGATAAGTATTTATTGAAATTGGGATTTATAAAAGGAATAGCAGATAGTAACTTATACACAAAAGAAATTGAGAATGGTTTGTTGGTTATAGTTATATTTGTTGATGATATTATCTTTGGAGGAGAAGATGAAGCTAGTGACAAATTTGTAGATGAAATGAAGACTGAATTTGAAATGAGCATGATTGGAGAAATGAAATATTTTTTGGGATTACAAATAACACAAAGCAAGGAAGGTATATTTGTAAGTCAGACTAAGTATTTGAATGACTTATTGAAAATATTTGGAATGGAAGATTCTAAACCTATTGGAACACCTATGGTAACCGGACATAAGTTATCTAGCAAAGATGAGACACTAGCAGTTGAGCAGAAAAAGTATAGATCTATGATTGGAGGATTGCAGTACTTGACACATACAAGACCTGATATAGCATATTCAATGGGGATTGTAGCAAGATTTCAAGTAGAACCTAGAGAATCACATTATGCAGCAGTAAAGAGGATACTGAGATATCTGAAAGGAACAATGGATTATGGATTATGGTATGAGAATTCTGATGATTTTACTTTATGTGCCTATATTGATGCAGATTGGGGAGGCAGCGTTGATGACAAGAAAAGAACCAGTGGTGGAGCTTTTTTTCTTGGAGGTAAATTGGTCTCTTGGCTAAGTAAGAAGTAGAATTGTACTTCACAAAGCACAGCAGAAGCAGAATATGTTGCAGCAGCAAATAATTGTAATCAAATTATTTGGATGAAGCAGATGTTGAAAGATATTGGAATAAAGTTTAATGAGCCTATTGTTATACATTGTGACAACACCAGTACAGTGAGTATGTCAAAAAATCTTGTTTTACATTCTAAGACTAAACATAGTGAGATCAAGTATCATGTTGTAAGAGAGAAAGTTGCAGAAAAAGAAGTAAGTTTGGAGTACATAAGTACAAAGGAGCAGATAGCAGATATATTTACAAAGCCTTTACCTAAGGATACATTTGTGTATCTGAGAGGTATGCTTGGGGTTATGCCCCAACCTATTTTTGAGAATTGTTGTAGATGATTGCATCCGTCCAGTGGTATATGAGCCCTATCTTTCTTCTGGATTGGATGTTGGAACTTCCTCTATGGGGGACTTTATGAGCTAAGTCATGAGGACTCTTGTTATTGTATTTTTCTAAAAAGTGTCTTTTGACATTAAGTTGTTGTTGACTTAGTGATGGAATTTCTATCATTGATGTCAATGGGGGAGAGATATACATGAAAAACATTGTGGATTGTATGAGAGAGCTGAATAGGAAAATGAAGCAAGATTTGATTTCATATTTTGCAGTGATGTTGCAGTATTAGATTTTTGGAACATTGGATTTTTTCATCTATGTTTCCATCAATGCCAATGGGGGAGATTGTTAGGAATGAATGCAAACTATTTTGGTGGTCATTCTGTAGTAGTTGTTGTTGCATTCATGACTTGGATTGTCATTGATGTCAACACAGTGATATTCTGGATATTAGCAGGAAAGTAGGTACAGTTTTGTTTTCCACACATGTTGTATTGTAGATTGGATTTTGCATAGTTTATGGTATGTTATTTGGTGTGTTATTAACCTATGGTTAACAACTCAAAAATAAATTCATTCATTTGTAAGAGTTATGAGCATTTTGGTGAAAGCAGTGTTTAGACAGTGTTTCTATGTAGTGATGTTCAGAAATCGGAGGATATCTCTTAGCTGGGGTGGAATCTAATTTTGCACAGTTAAAGGGATGTTGGAGACTCATTAATGATAATGTGGTTCATAGTGAAAACTTTGAGGATATGTTTGGAGAAAGTTACAGTAACTGGAAGCCGACAGTTTTATGTGAATTCTGTGTGTAGTGTGTAGAATCTATTATTTTGTAGTTGAGGACCGACTCATTTGTAATTATTTGAGTTTGGTATATAAGAAGGAATTTTTTTCTTATTTTAATGTGTACTATGAAGATTTTGATGTGAATATATGCATGAAGTGAAGAAAAGAGCTAATTCAGTGATGAAGGAAGACTTGTGAGTACAGAGATCTGGAATTGTGATCTTGTGTAGCAGAGAGTGCAGTTTTGGCATAGTGTGAAGGAGGTAATATATTTCATATTATTCTATTGAATAATTCTAAGATCTTTTGGACAGTGGGTTTAGAGATCTTGCCTTGAAGCTATTTGGGCAATGGGTCCTTCTGTCTTCCATAAACTCTTAACCGGGTTAGAATCTTTTAACAGGGATTCAAAATCTCCTAACAGGGATTTATATGGACTGAATGTATTTCATAAGACTCCTAATAGGGTCCATCCTCTAACAAGGAACTTTCATATTAGTGCATCATTTTGTGGGTATCATTCCCACCGGGGTTTACTCTTTTCAAGAGGTTCCCTAGCTAACATATCTTGTGTTATTGTGCAATTGTGTATGATTATCTTTCTATGGTTGATCAGTACATTGATTATATTGTTTAAAGCTATTGAATGGATAAATTATCTGATAACTGATTCACCCCCCCCCTCTCAGTTATCTTGGGGATCTTTACTTTCTAACAGGTAGATCAGTAAGAAAGATTATGCCCCAAGGTTGAATCAAAAGAAAAGAAGTAGCTTGAAAGAGAATGGAAGATAGAAGTTTAGAAGAGATGGAAATAAATGGAGAGAAGAAAGAGAATTGTCCCCACTAAAGAGGATGCCCCAAAATCAATCAACTATTTAAGATAGGAAATTTTGATTGAGATCACAAAAGAAGATAAGAAAATGAGGATCAAAATGTGATCATAGTTGATTAAAAGTCCACAAGAAAGATGAAGGAAAACCCTCTCAAACTCATAATGTAGCCTAAAAATACAAATTAATCATGAAGTCTAACAATGCAAGCTACATGAAAATGCAAAGGTGTACTTGCAATAGGGAAACTGTAATATAGGATTTTGTGTTCATCATTCATTAGAGAATGTAAAGAACTTATTCTCTTCATTGTGCCATTATTAACGAACATCAGAAAATCACACAATCAGCACTAGTCACAAACGCAACTATGAAGATATGAATATGGTTTATATCAGATTGGAATGTGGAAAGATTCTAACATGAGCATCAAAGACACAAGGGTCAAGATGACTTCAATGTTAGCTTACCAAATTTAATGTAGCAAAAACCACTCTCGCATCAAGGCATAGATGCCAGCACGATCATAAGAATAGTTGTGCAAAAATAGTCAAGGATGATGCCTCAAATCTCTTAAGTGTGTCAAGGAAGCAACAAGAGGCACTCAAGAACTTCGAGAGTGTTCCCACAAGTAGAAAGCAAACCAAAACATGCCCCATGCCCCAAGTCCTCTAGATATGCATCATGGAGAGACTTATTAGACAAGGACACTCAACGGAAATCAATAACAGTCAGCACACAAAGAAAAGATCATGTCATAGCTTAGGCATTAAGTGTTGTGTTTAAAAATTTAAGTGTGTTCATTGACACTGAGTTCCGAGGATAAAGGTCAAATGCTTGCAAGTAGGTAAAATCACTTGACAAAGTTGGATAAGACCAAACTGATAAGTGTTGAAAAACACTCAATGTTAGGGGTTGTGTTGAAAAATAAAATTTGGGTGGTGTTGAAAAGCACTATCTGTGAGGTGTCGTAAAGACTGACACGTCTAAGAGACCAAAGCTAACACAGTTATGACCCCTAAACAAAGACAAAGACCAATTCCAAACCAAGGCAACAAGGACAAGGCATGATGGAGAAAGGCTAAGTATCGAGTACACATGCTAAGAAATAGGGGTGCAAAGGCCTCAAGTAGCACCCATTTCCAGGTTTTCACCACTTGGATTTTATTGCAATTTTTTTAGGACTTTTTATATTTTTTATTTATTTTTCTACCAAGGCACCTATTTCCAGGTTTTCACCTAGGCACTTTTTTATTTTTTTTGAATTTTTGAATTTTTTGATTTTTTTGGTGAGACATCAAAGCGCCTATTGCTAGGTTTTCACTAGGATGCTCTTTTTTTTCAGGACATTTTCTAATTTTTAGAATTTTTTTAGCATTATATATGAATTTTTTTGGAATTTTTTTAGGATCAATAAATATGTACAAAGGATGCCCCCAGATAGAACAGGCATCATGGATAGAACTTCTTCAAGTGCAAGACATTGATAGGCTCAGGGAGCTACTCCCCCTATTTAGTGGATAGTAAATAAGCACTTATCCCAAAAGTTGTTGTGATGATGTATGGTCCAAGCCAATTAGGTTTGAATTTGCCCTTTTGTTCTCTATGTTTTTGGTTCTTAGGATTTTCTCATAAGACAAGATCTCCTACTTGGAATTCTCCAGGGTGAACCTTTTTGTTGAAGGTTTTGGACATCCGCTTTTGATAGACCCTCATATGGTCAAATGATGCTTTACATTTCTCATCTAGAAGTTCTAATTCTTGCATTCTCATGGCGTGGTAGTCTTCATCTTTAACTAGACCTTTGAGAGAGACTCTACGTGAAGGAATCTCAACCTCTAAAGGTAACACTGCTTCAATGCCATAAGTAAGGGCAAAAGGAGTAGCCCTTGTTGGAGTATGAATACTTGATCTATAAGCCCATAAGGTCATATTTATCTACAGATGCCAATCTCTACCATTCTTATGAACTATTCTATGGAGAATTTTAAGAATGGTTTTATTTGAAGCCTCTTCTTGTCCATTTCCTTGTGGGAAGTAAATGGAGGACCAATGTTGTTTTATCTTGAATTTCTTGCAGAGTTGTGTAAGGTCCTTATTTTTAAACTGACCTCAATTGTCAATGATAATTTTAGAAGGCACTCCATATTGATAGATGATATGGTTCAAGATAAATAGAGAAACTATCCTGCTAGAGGCAACATAAAGTGGAACAAATTCTACCCATTTGGTAAAGTAGTTAGTAGCAGTGATGATAAATTTATGTCCACCTGATGAGTTGGGATGAATCTACCGAACAAGATCAAAGGCTCAGCGTTGAAATGGCCAATGAGATATGGAAGGAATGAGCTTCCTGCCTAGAGCATGTATCAGGTGACCATGTTTTTGATATTTTTTGCATGATTTCACAAAAGCTACTGCATCCATCTGCATGGTAGGCCAATAGTACCCAGCCCTAAGCAACCTTCAAGCCATGGAAAGACCATTAGAATGTCCCCCACAAATGCCCTCATGAATATCAACTAGCACTTGATCGGATTCCTCCTTTTCTAAGAACCTAAGAAGTGTCCCATCTAAACCCCTCCTATATAAATCACCAGAGATGAGGGAATGGCAAGAGGTGTTTCAGGTAAGGTTTCTTCTTTTGGATTGGTTAAATGTTTCAGGGATGATGCCATCATGCAAGTATGAGTAAATGGCACCATAGTGGGATGATTCATGACCGACAAGGGTACAAATAACATGGCTTTCTTAGGAGTCATAAATAGGATAGTGTAGCTCTTCCACCAGGAATTCAAATCTAGACTCATGCTGCTCTAACTAAAAGAGTGAAGCAAGTGTAGCCATAGCATCAGCTGCTTTATTTTCTACTCTGGTGACTTGCTGAAATGTGAAAAATGTGAAATATCATCTTAATGAATCAACCATTTTCTTATAAGGTATCATTTTTTCATCTTTTGTTTGATATTGTTCATTAACTTGGTTGACTATCAATTTTGAATCCCCATAGATGTGCAATTCTGTGATATTCCATTCAATATCCATCTTGAGTCCATTTGTCAAGGCTTCATAGTCAACAATTTTGTTTGTGCATGGGAACAATAGTTTGTAGGACTTAGGAATTGTGTACCCATGAGGAGAAACAAACAACACTCCAACTCCTAAACCATTTTGCATAAAAGAATCATCAAAGGACATCTTCCATGTTCTCTCAGTCATGTACATTAGGTGCTCATCTAGAAATTCAACTTGAATAGGCATGCTATCTTGAATTGGGAAATCAGCCAATTGATCTGCAATGGCCTGTCCTTTTATAGCTTTGCACTCAACATACTCTATGTCAAATTTTGAAAGAACCATCATCCATTTAGCAAGTCTACCTCTGAGGGCAGCCTTACCAAGAAAAAAATTAAGAGGATCAATCTTTTCTATGAGGTGTATTGTGTATGCAAGCATGTAATGTCACAACTTTTGGGAAGCAAACACCACAGCAAGGAAAGCTTTCTCAATACTAGTGTAATTGACCTCATATGCAACAAGAGTATGACTGATGTAATATATGGCTCTTTCCTTCCCAGTGTCATCAAGTTGAGCTAATAATGCCCCCAAGGAAGAGTCTGTTGCTGAGACATACAGTATGAGTGGTTTTCCTGGTATAGGAGGCATCAAAATTGGAGGATTTGCCAAGTATTCCTTAATTTGATCTATGCTCCTTTGATAATCCTCATTCCACACACATTTGAGTCCCTTATGTAAGTTCTTATTGAAGGGTTGAGCTCTATCTACCAATTGTGAAATGAACCTCCTTATAGATTGGAGACGTCCTTGAAGACTCCTCATTTGGCTAATGTTTTTGGGAGGTGGCATATCCAAAATTTCTTGAACTTTTTTTGGGTCCACTTCTATTCCTTTGGCTAAAATAATAAATCCGAGAAGTTTTCCAGAGGTGACTCCAAATGCACACTTTTTTGGATTTAATCTTAACTGAAATTTCTCCATACGATCTAGAATGACTTCTAAATCATCCAAGTGTGTGTGTCTTTTCTTTGACTTAGCCAAGGTGTCATCCACATAATCTTCCATATTTTTATGCATCATGTCATGGAAGATTGTTGTCATATCTCTTTGATATGTAGGTCCTGCATTTTTCAATCCAAAAGGCATGACATTCTAGCAATAAGTACCCCATGCACAGGTGAATGCAGTCTTATCTTGATCCTCAGGAGCTATTTTAATCTGATTATACCTAGAAAGACCATCCATTAAGGAATAGATCTCATAACCTGTAGTCATGTACACTATCATGTCTATGTTGGGTAGTGGAAAATCATCCTTTGGGCATGCTTTATTGACATCTCTGAAATCTGTGCAGATTCGAATGGATTTATCATGTTTTGAAACTGGTGCAATATTGGATATCCATTCTGCATAGTCAATAGCCCTTATAAATCTTGCACAAAGTGTGTGTGTGAAAATTATACCTGATCTGTAAACACAACACTCAGTAAAACATTAGAGGTTAGCTATAATCAAAATCATGCAAAATTGAAAGCTATCTAACCAAGTGATTTACTGCCTTCTAATAGGTGCGAGATTAATGTTCTCAGATTGTAATCGAGATCAGTGACCTAGACGACACCTAAATGAAGGATTTGAATGCAATTCTAGATATGGAATAAATGCAATTAATCTATATTTTTGATATTTTCTATGCAATAAGAATGATAAAAACTGATATGATATGAATGCTATTGAAAACTGATATGCTATGAATCTAACAATGATATGTAATATGAATGCAAAAATAAGATTGATCTCACAAAGATGTCGATTCGCAAGAGCTTTGATTCTTCAATTCCAATTCTCCAGCGTGATTGTGCAAAACATGAGATGATTTGTGAAGAGCTGAAGCCTTTAATTTATAGAAATTCAGGGCTTTGGAGGTGCATGGGAAAAAGCCATAAATCACTCAAATAACTCAACTTGATTTTTGAGTTATTTTTAAATAAAAGATAATTAACTCACAAAAACATGCAAAAGCTAAGTTTTAACTCAAAATAGAGTTTAGCTTTAATTGATAATTGATAGTTGTCTGCTTTTATGATTGTGCATGTTTTATTTATGAATTAATTTAATAATAAAGTGATTTATTTCCAACTTAACTGATTTTAAAAATAAAACAATTGATTTATGGGTTAATCAATTATTTAATCAAACTTTTATTAAAAACTATATTATTAAATAATGACAACTTGCTTTAATTAATTAAATAAGAATTTAATCAATTATTCATATGATATAGATTTATTGTCAAAATTAAATAATACAATTAATAATAGATATAATTAAATTTAATTACACAATTAAGTGGCAAATATTAAATCTAATTAATTAAATATGAAAATATTCAATTAATCAAACTTTAGGATAAATGTGATTTATTGCCAAATAATTATAAAATTAAAGATAATTAAGATAATTAGGAATATTACTAAGAATATTCCCCGATGCAAAATTTAAGATAATCAATTAGATTTGATGATGTTTAGATGTGCCTTAGGTTAGGACTTTGATGTCGATTTCGTTCGAATTGAAGATGTAGGAGATTAATGAACTTATAGCCCATTTTTGGGGTATTACATTTTGCCCCTCTTTGAATTACTGTGCGAAGCGCAGTGGTTCAAAGATAGTCTGTGTTTGATAAAGATATGAAACTGATGTTTGAAATTGATAATTGATATGAGATAGAAGCTGATTGATATTGAATTGATATGGAGATAATAGGTCTTGAATGACCAAAGATAATGTTCACTGTAGAAGCAAATGAACCTATTATTGCGAAAAAGTGTCAAAATGCCTGATTCTGAACCTTAGGATTGATAAGAAGTGAGTGACCCATTCTAGACTCGATTGTCTTAGCAGAACTAGCAGGTATCACATCCGAATCCTTTAGTTGCCGAAGAACCAAGGAAATAACACTATGATCTGATGGTTGCAAAAACTGATACAGATTACAAGATTAAGAGAATACCAGATTGATATGGATCGATGAATCTGATATGCCCCAAGTGATGATAGATTTGCCCCGAGCGATGAGGACTTTTGATGAATCAGTAACTAGACGTGATTGTTTGTCTTGATCACTGATGAAAGATATTGATAGACTTGATCGATAGAATTTGATTTACAGACTTTGAATGATGTGCAATACCATGCCCCCTTCGGGATTAAAATTGAAATCTGACAAGAAAAGTCAGCGTTGATAGTTTAGAAGCATGTTAATTGATCTGAGAAGTGGTTATTTACATCCGAGAACGCATTCTGCATCGTTGGAAGGTCCCAAAAGACCAAGTTTGACTAGGTTTGACCATGAGTTGACCATGTTTGACCAAGTTGAAATTTTGATAGTGTGATGTAAGATAATCAGTTAAGTTGAATACTAGATTTCTGTGATGATTGAAGGTCGAATATGCAAGTAGTTAATAATATGAATGATCTCAGATTTGAATTTTGATCCCGAAAAAGGATTCTACTTGCTATTTCATTGGAGGAACCTTCGTGTGAGATTCAGCTCTTGTTAGACTTGAAGATGCGATTTGAAGAATCATTTAAGCATTGAAGTTCGTTTAATCATTGTGAGATCATGTAAACATGCAAAATGCAATGAGACATGCAAAATGAAATGCAACCTAAGACCTAGGACCTAGTCACTGATCATATGTCGATTTGTTATCATCATTGAACTTTTAGGTAACTGGATAAATCAATACAATGCTCACTAGCCATGAAACCATAGACATATGAATATCGATTTGTATGCGCAAGAATCAATACAACACCCACTGGTCAAACAACCATGGATATATGAATATTGATTTTGTTTTCGAAATGTCGGATTAGATATAAGCACCAAGGCACAAGCGCCAGGATGACCTGAATATCATGTCCATTTTGATATAGCAATTTGTACAAGCATCAAAACATAAATGTTGTGATGACCTGAGTACGCCTTGCGTTACAAACACATCAAATAGTCAAGAGATCATTCTAAATCCAATGTGAATTACCCGTAGTGACCCTTTATCGTTCACATCCTTAGGCAAGATTGCGTTCATAGTAGGAGAAAGAACTTACTCAAAAAGACAATAGTGAGATCAAACTTCCTTAAATTTTCTGGGTATCAATGGTCGAGGTATGCATGGCCATCCAATTCGAGATAGAGGCTCTTATAGTCGGACACCATTTCAATCCAAAATTTCCAAAGTTGTTAGATTTTCACATACAAGCAGAAGACAAAGAAAAGATTATGCCCCCAGTCATCACTCTCTAAATCCTGTAAAGGACATCATTGAAGAGCTCGAAGGGACACAATATGCAAAAATCTTAATGCGAATCAGTAAGCATACAAGGAGATAAAAGCATGAAAAACACAGATTGTTTCAGTTTGAGTTTGATGTTTGATTGCGTTGTTATAAATGCAAAATCCTTTCTGGAGACGAGACTGACTGACTGACTCAACTTGAAGCTTCAAAGGACTCTGAGTGGATATGACACGTCTAAGATACATTGGAGGCCATAGGATATGACATTGATTGCCCCCAAGTGTGAACATTGATAGGATACAGACGCTTGAGCTGATTGGTGTACAGACCGACTTATTGAAACCAAGATATGTAGAAACAAATTGGGAGATATGTACAAACTAAAGCAAGACTGAAAGCTGGGAAAGACCAAGATTGTGCTGATAGATGGAACATTTTGGAACAAGTGGCACCCGTTTGCCAGGTTTTCACCATCTTGGTAGAGATTCTATTTTTGCTACCAAGGCGCCTGTTTCCAGGTTTTCACCAAGGCACTTTTTTTTTCTTTTTTCATTTTTTTTTGTATTTTTCATTTTTCAATTTTTTTGTACTTTTGATTTTTTTAAATTTTTTTTGCGAATCATCAAGGTGCCTATTGCTAGGTTTTCACCAAGATGTTCATTTTTTCAGGACTTTTTCTAATTTTTAAGATTTTTTTCAGGACATTTACCAAGCACTAAATGCCTTAGGCGTAGAATTTCTTCAGATGGAGAATGTTGATTGGTTCTTGGAGCTGTTCTCCTTCAGTCATTGAGAGTTGATAGGCACCAGAGCCAAAAGTAGCAGTGATAACAAAGGGACCCAACCAATTGGGTTTGAACTTCCCCTTGCGTTCTCGATGTGATTGATTTTTAGGATTTTCTCTCAACACTAGATCGCCAACCTGAAATTCTCTATGTCTGACTTTCTTGTTGTAGCCTCTAGACATTCTTTTCTGATACACTCTGAGATGATCATACGCTGCTTGCCTATGCTCATCTAGTAATTCAAGTTCTTGTAACCTAGACACTCTGTAGTCTTCATCAGTGACAAGTCCATGCATTCTGATTCTAAGTGATGGGATTTCAACCTTAATAGGTAGTACTGCTTCAGACCCATAAACTAAAGCGAAAGGTGTAGCCCCTGTAGGTGTTCTGATACTTGTTCTGTAGGCCCATTCTGATACTTGTTCTGATACTAGTTCTGATACTGGTTCTGATACTGATTCTGATACTAATTCTGATAATTATTCTGATACTGGTTCTAATATTGATTCTGATACTGATTCTGATAAATGTTTTGATACTGGTTCTGATGCTTGTTTTGATACTGGTTGTGATACTTATTCTGATACTAGTTTTGATAGTGGTTCTAATACTGGTTCTGATAGTGGTTCTAATACTTAGTTTTGATACTGGTTTTGATACTCATTCTGATACTTATTCTAATACTTGGTATGCTTGATAGCATCTTTTTCCATTGCAAACTCCCAAGCAAGATCATATCGTGCAGTCCCAATGTGTAGCAAGGTGGAGAACAAGAGGGATTGGCAAGCTGGTGGAAGAGATGGAAGATGAGCGAATGAAAGAGAATGAAGGGAAGAAATCCTCAAGGGCAAACTCCTCAAGAATACCCAAGTTAGGGAAAAATTGTCATGTGAAGCACATTTGGAAAGGCAATGAAAGGCCAGCATAGGATAAGTCATAAAAGTGTAATGCAAGAGTAGGAAAGGATGCAATCCAAAGGAGTAGACATGTCAAGAGGCTTCATAGCACTGTGTTTTACTCTTTCTTTTTTTCTTTTTTTTTATTAGATCAAGACCAAAGGGGAAAAGGATAGCGATAGGCAAAAATGAATGGAGGAAGATAGATATGAAGGCTAAACATAGAAGGAATGAAAGCAAGATCACCGTAAGATAGCTCACAAAATAGCCAAATATTCGTGTATAGATCAACATTGTCAAGATCAAAGAGAGAAGATGGAATGGATGAAATATGTAGAAGAACTACGCATGATGCCTGATTGCCAGGTTTTCATCATGGTACTTATCCAAGGTGCCACAAGGGAGTGGTTTTCACCATAGGACGAATTTATTTCTCTTTACTTTTGCTACCAAGGTTCCTGTTTCCAGGTTTTCACCAAGGCACATTTTCAATTTATTTTATTTTTCATTTCTCTTTTGTAAGAAGGCAAGATTTCTAGATAATGCTCCTTGAAAGGATAAACCATGATATGCCAAGGATTCAAAATGACACGCTCAAAGATGCTGATAGGGAAAGGGAGATGAAAGAGAAAAATGGAGGATAAGGTTTTATGTAAAGTGAGTGAGGTTGGAAGATAGGAGGAATAGGCAAATGAGGAAAAAGGATATAAGGTAGAAGGATAATGCATGGAAGGATTGTGAAAAGGTAGATGGAAAGGAAAGCAAGCTCAACATCAACACATACCTTGAAGGGTGGTGAGAGGATGGAGGAATTGTGAATGAAGGAATACGTGAAGGAATATGATGAATGGATAGCAAAGGTTGTGGTTTAGGCACATGGAATGGAAGAATATTTTTGGAGGGAGATGAAGTGGAAGCCTTTGGAAGCTTGAATGTCAATTTCACTTTTTGCTCAACACTAGACTCTTTCAAGAGAGACTTTGGAATCCATATAGCCATAGGCTTTTTATTTCCTTTTGATGATCTAGAGATAATATCTTCAATGATGGATTTTGGAACCCATACTTGTCTTGTAGTTTTTTTCTTAGATATCTCTTTTGACTTTATGCCTCCATGTTGTTTAGAGGAGACATGGTGATTTTCCTTTTTTGATGGATTCTTGTATTGCTTTTTTTTCTTGTATTGAACATTCAAGTTACTTCCAAAAGACTTGGGACTTGTGGAAGAAGGAGGAGATGACTGGTTTAGATGGGTGGGTGGATGAAAAGGATTCAAGGGTATGCATCTATGTTGATCTTGAGGAAAGATGGGAGATGGAGGTATGTAAGGACCCAAGATGGATGGAAAATTAGGAGAGTTAGGAGGGGAAAGTGAAGGGACATAAGGACCCAAGATGGAAGGAAGGCGTGAAGATCTTTGTAGTGGTGGAAGAGGTCCAAGGATGGAAGTGGAAGACGCAAAAGGATAATCAATAAGTTCATCAGCATCTATATGACAACCAAGGATATCAACATCTTTAGAGTGACCATTAGGATCTTCAATAGAATCATGGACATCTTGAATAAGAGCATTTTCTTTGATAGGATCATTCAAAGCTTGCGAAGACTTAGGAAGAGTAGAAAGTGGAAGTGAACATGGAGTGGTAGAACAAGAAGATGGAAGACTTTGATCTTGACAAGGATCTTTGGATAGCACAAGCACATAATTTTTCTTTTGATTTTCAATAGGCTTAACATTGGAAGGAACACTATTTTTACCAACCTTAATGGAAGTATCATCTTTGGAAAGTGCAAGTGTAGTAAGGTTCTTTTGATTGTCAATAAGCTCAACAGTGTAAGTAGTAGCTTGATCTTGCTTAGGTGAAGACTTAAGACATGGTGGAATGCATGAAAAAGGGGGTACAGGATCAAAAGAACCCTGAGGCGGATAAGAGACATCAGAAAAAGGAGTGGATGACATGGAGGCTTCTTGATCTTGATCTTTCTTTATGTTCTTTTCTTTATCATTTTTAGAGTCCTCTTGACATGGAGCCACTTCTAAGGACAAGGAAGCATGTTGGGATTGTATGGATGACTTTGGAAGAGATGGTGGAGGACTAGCTAAAGTAGGGATTATAGCATATGAAGGCTTAGGCTCTTTAGATTTATCATTATTGAAAGTCTTTGCAGCCAAGTGAAAGTTAGCTTGAGTTTCTTTAAGAGGTAGCCCTAGGGGATAACTATAGGGAACCACATGAAAAGTATCAGGGCTTGTGTCGGATGAAGGTTCTGTGAAAGATTTGAAAGACTCGGAAGCTTTAGGAAATGTATGGGTATTGGAGGAAGTAGGGGATGGAAGGGAACCATCACAAGACAAAGGTCCAACATTAACATGATCTTGCTTGAGAGTGTAATCTTTATTTTCAGTCTGAGACTTCTTAGAGGAGATATCCTTATAATATTGATGTTTCAAGCTAGCACGATGTATTTTATAGTCCTCAGCAGTAGTAGATGGATCATCATCAAGGTATTGTCCACAAAAGCCATCAAAATCTCTTTCAAAATCAGAATCATATGGATCACCATCACGATCTATCCAATGTGACAGCCCATTTGTAGTAAGCAGGAATGAACGATGAGGAGGACTCTTAGGAATAGAGGTGTCATAGGTATCATTACATTGTCTGTCGTCATAGTCATCATAGTCTCTAAAGCTAGATGTGTCACTCTTTGTTGAAGAGGTATCATATTGCTCAAATTTTTTTGGGGGTCATGGTGACATGTACAAGTCTTTATCAAATGGAAAAGAGTATAGAGGTTCCTTTTCTTTCCCAAGTTTGTCAAGCTGGACTTGCATAGCATGTATCTGTTTCATTATAGTGGCGATCAAAGCTTCTTCCTCTTGTTTACTGATTCTTTGAGACATGTGTACTGATTCTCAATAGCTATCGCTCTATTCCTAACACTGATATTTTTGATAGATTCTGGAACTAGGCTGGAAACATTGGATATCTTGCAATTTGACAATTTCTGACAACTCTCTCAAATTTTTCCAAATGACACTCTGCAGACTCGTACGACACTGGGTAGTCTATGAAATGATAGTTGCTAAACTCATACGACAGTTGGGTAATACTGAAATGACACTTGACAAAACTCGTACGACTTTTGACTTCTTGAAACAACTTTTGACTCCAGAAAGATTTTACGTCAATTTTTGCAAAATTTAAGGTTTTCAGTTTTGGATTATTTGCAAATTGTACTATCCATATTTTGAAGGTTATACCAGATTTGATCATTTTTAATAGCCAAGTAGATAAATAAGCACGCAGAACAGCAAGCAAGTGATTCCAAGCACGTCTGAAAACAATGAACAAGGGCAAAAGCAACCTTGCGCATGAACAATCAAGTGACCAAATTGTGCTAATCCTTGAGAGTACTAATTGTGTATGTTCTGAAAAAGTTTTGCAATAACGCACATATACCTGAAAGTGAAAAATTGGCCTCTCTAGGGTTTTTAGTAATGGTTTGACTCTGCAACTTTTATGATTCAAAGGGGTGAACTCCAATCCCGGCGCACCAGGGTTTTGACACAGTCCGAGAACTTAATCTTCAAGAGCTGCTAGGGAGATCTGACAACCCAACAATGAACCATACCCATGGAGATTTCTTCCACAAGGACATTTATATAGCGGTTGTCACTACCATGGTGAAAATGGCTATTACCGCTTGAGGTTCTGTCAATGCAGTTTGCCCTGTGAAGGGATTGTCCGCTACGGTTAACCCTCTCTAAAGATGACTCACAATAGTATACCACAAGGGGACTTGGCTCCAGATTCAAGGTTTTGACACCTCTTCACTTTTAACCCAAACAAAGCAAGCAGATTAATCCAACACGCTAAGACAAAGTTTTGTTCCACCAAGGTCTGTGATATCAACTCCACGTGATCTATCAACCTCTCCGGGGAGAGAATGTATCAATCAATAAGAGAAGACGCACTAACCAATTTTGATTCACCAAAGCTTGTGATATCAACCCCACGTGATCTATCAACCTCTCCGGAGAGAGAATGTGTCGATCAATAAGAGAAGACTCACTAACTAAGTTGAATGTGAAACGCACTAAGTATTCTCCCTACCTACAAGGATTCTATCGTCAAGAAGGATTTCGCTAGGAATCCAATCTCTCAAGAATCACAAATAGTGTTCATAGGGCCTAATTACTATGTGAGCACAGATGTATGTTCCAAAAGCAAATCTACCAAAAGCATCCAAAAAGTAGAAAGAGGAACACTTAACGTTTAAAGCGAATATAAGATGAGTCCACAAGGTGGAACACTTAACACCTCACACAAGCTAAAAATGAGTCCACAACTTAGAAAACAAGGGAGTTCCTAAAAGCACAAAAGAGTTGCCAAGTGGAACATTTAACGCTTCTGTCCTGTTGACCCCTCCCCTTTATGGTGCTGAGATTGCACCACGGGGCGGAAATGAGGGGCCGGCGGATTAGCAAGTCCAATAACCCAAGATAGCAATCAAGATCAATCACAAGTATTCTAAGACTACTTAATGAATCCTTAAGGGTTCACAACCTAGTATCAATTATGCAAGTGTGTAGAAATAGATCAAAAGCATGAAAAGATGCACACAAGCTTGACACATAAGAGATTTATTTTAAGTCCCAAATCAAAATATTATTAGATGAAGGAGAATACCCGGGATCCTTGCAACGCGCTTAGTAGATTTTACTTGATTTTTAGCAATTTTTGTTGAGCTTTTCCATGCAAGCAAGTGACGAACTCTCCAACAAGCAAATAAGCAAACAAGATATGCAAAATATATTCAACTTATGAAAACCATAGGGTTAGCTCTAAAAATCAATTATTATCACTAATAATAACCAGCAATCAACCCAAATGACAACTCATATCATTCATTGAACCATGTAAAAAAAATAAGTGCATACCCATCACAAAACTTTATTTTTTTTTTTGCATTTGACCTAGTCAACAAGATCTAATTTTTTTGATATGATTTTGGCCACAAAAATAGAAATTCAAAATAGAGACCCCTACTAAAAAACAGAGAGCTTTCCAAAAATGCAAAAATTTTAGAAAAACCTCTTCATTTGTGCCCTAGAGACCCATTTTATCAAAACAGACCAATTTTTGTAAATTGACTATTTGAGCTATGATATCATTTCCAAATTTAAAACACAAAGAATGGACCCCCTGTAGAATTTAAAGAGCTTTCCGAAAATATAAATTTTTTTGAAAAATATGCTGATTTGCGTCAGATATTAATTTTTTTTGGAATTTCAAAAAAAATTATTAAAAATTCAAAACATCTCAGAAAATTCTAAATTTTTTACTGTAGATTCCATGACATGTCACCAACCTGCAAAAAAAATTTCAGACCAAAATTCCAAGCCGTTTGGGAGATAAAATTAAATCTTTGAAACTTTGGGGTTTTAGCTCCCAAAAAAATCAAAACCAGCATGCAAAGGTGGGTTGCCCCACGGTGGGTGCCAGAAATGTGTGTGTGAAAATTATACCTGATCTATAAACACAACACTCAGTAAAACATTAGAGGTTAGCTATAATCAAAATCGTGCAAAATTGAAAGCTATCTAACCAAGCGATTTACTACCTTCTAATAGGTGCGAGATTAATGTTCTCAGATTGTAATCGAGATCAGTGACCTAGACGACACCTAAATGAAGGATTTGAATGCAATTCTAGATATGGAATAAATGCAATTAATCTATATTTTTGATATTTTCTATGCAATAAGAATGATAAAAACTGATATGATATGAATGCTATTGAAAACTGATATGCTATGAATCTAACAATGATATGTAATATGAATGCAAAAATAAGATTGATCTCACAAAGATGTCGATTCGCAAGAGCTTTGATTCTTCAATTCCAATTCTCCAGCGTGATTGTGCAAAACATGAGATGATTTGTGAAGAGCTGAAGCCTTTAATTTATAGAAATTCAGGGCTTTGGAGGTGCATGGGAAAAAGCCATAAATCACTCAAATAACTCAACTTGATTTTTGAGTTATTTTTAAATAAAAGATAATTAACTCACAAAAACATGCAAAAGCTAAGTTTTAACTCAAAATAGAGTTTAGCTTTAATTGATAATTGATAGTTGTCTGCTTTTATGATTGTGCATGTTTTATTTATGAATTAATTTAATAATAAAGTGATTTATTTCCAACTTAACTGATTTTAAAAATAAAACAATTGATTTATGGGTTAATCAATTATTTAATCAAACTTTTATTAAAAACTATATTATTAAATAATGACAACTTGCTTTAATTAATTAAATAAGAATTTAATCAATTATTCATATGATATTAGATTTATTGTCAAAATTAAATAATATAATTAATAATAGATATAATTAAATTTAATTACACAATTAAGTGGCAAATATTAAATCTAATTAATTAAATATGAAAATATTCAATTAATCAAACTTTAGGATAAATGTGATTTATTGCCAAATAATTATAAAATTAAAGATAATTAAGATAATTAGGAATATTACTAGGAATATTCCCCGATGCAAAATTTAAGATAATCAATTAGATTTGATGATGTTTAGATGTGCCTTAGGTTAGGACTTTGATGTCGATTTCGTTCGAATTGAAGATGTAGGAGATTAATGAACTTATAGCCCATTTTTGGGGTATTACACTAAGGAGTTTTTCTAGTTCTGCTTTGACTAAAAGAGCAATGTGAGGATGCATTTTCCTCAATTTTTGTTTGACTGGTTTTACACCTGGAGCTATGGACAAGTGATGCATAATTAGATTAGTGTCCAACTCTAGCATGTCTGAATAATTCCAAGCAAAATTGACTTTCTTTCTTTATAGGAACTCAATGTAGGCTTCTTTCTCTTGAGATGATAATGATTGAGCCAAATGTACAATCTGTGGAGCCTCTTCTGTACCCAAATTAATTGACTGTGTAGGCTCAACAAGCACTGAAGATCTATTCTGAAAGTAACTTGGGAGATGATCAAGTACCTCATCCTTGGGTGCCTCTGAGAGGTTTTCACCTTTAGATACATCATTTATTTTTACTTTTTTTGGTTTTGACACTGCCTAACAGTGGTTTTCGCCATTAGAACTCCTATTCTTTTTATTTTATTTTCTCTTTCTTTTTTGACTAAGGTACTTGATGTCTGGTTCAGTCATGCTGGTAGTCGGTTCACTAGTTGAAGAGACTATAGGTTCAATGGCATTTAGGTAACAGGTTATCTCATAGTCATTCTGGAAAGTTAAGAGCTTAGGCTCTTGATAACGTTTGGACCAATCAATGAGATGAGGATTAGCAAGGGGTAAGTCAATGGCTGGTTCAATGTTGTGGATACAGATGGTATCATCTCTGGTGACCGTAGAGTTAGAGTCTGTCAAGTATTCTTCTAAGTTACCCAAATCAAGATTCAGCCTAACAAGCGAAGAATCATCCACTAATGCAACACGCGGGTTCCAATCCTCTAGCCCTACATGTGACTAGTCAGATAACTTGGGTTGAGAACTATAGGAATGGATGACATCAACACCCATGTCAACTATGGAACAATTAGAGAGAGAATCCCACTCATACTCATGTGAGTCTATTTATGAATCTCAACTGGGATCTTTAAACCAGAAAGGCTTGGGACACCTTGATGTAGAAGCTTTGATGTCATGAAGGGTAACATCTTCTCTTGGGTCAATGTTTGATCCATCTTTTTCTATGCTTGCAACTATTGCATGAGTGGTTGGATTATTTGAATCTCCCCAAAGGAGACTAGTAGAAGGAATCCAATCATCACACATGTCTTGCTGATTTGTCAAATTTGGTATGTACTGTGATTCATCCTCACTATCTGAATCATCAAGGATAGGAATAGTATTCCTATTATTATTCAAAAAACCTAGGCCAACCGTCTTATTAGACCTACATCCAAAAAGAGCATGATTGAGAGGTTTGGCTCTAGTGTCTAATCTGTGACTAAGAGGGCCATGTCCAGGATATCCCATTTGTTTGACCAACGTATATCCTCTCGCATAAGGCTTAGGAGAAGGAGAGAAGTTCTCATTGTGCATATACTTCTCCTCTTTGTAGATCCAATCTTTAACAACTACTTCTTCTTTCTCATCCTAGATAGGCACTGAAGACTCGACAAATGTGTCAAGCAAATTCATGGCTGAAGAAGAAGGTCTCATCTCTTGAGAAGGCTTACCATAAGACCTAGGGGAAATGGGCATCTTTGTAAAGGAGTTAAGTTGGTATCCCCCCATACCAAGGTCTATTGATTTGAACTTATCTTTGCACTGTTCTAGAGTTGCATTGAAATCCTCTGCTTCTCTATTGAGGGGAACATGGGTCCCTGCCGAAATGCAGTTGACAGATAAGGTTCTATCTCGAGGTATAAAAACTTCTACTCCATTGTAGGGGAACTTAACACACTGGTGGTAGGTGGATGGCACTACTTGCATCTCATGGATCCAGGGCCTACCAAGCAAGATAGTGTATGCCAGAGGACCAACATCAACAATTTAAAACAAAATGTCTCTCTCAACGGGGCCAATCGTGACAGGAAGAACAACCAACCCCTTGGAACTCCTTTCCGCCTCATCATAGGCTTTTATAGTGATCTTCTTTCTAGTATCAATCACTTCCTTAGAATAGCCCAAAGTTTTTAACAGACTCAAAGAATAGATATTGAGCCCATCACCCCCATCTATCAATACACACCTAACATGGGTTTTATGGATCATGACTTTGATGTGAATGGAAAGATTATGCAGGTGGTTGAAGGCTTTATCATCATCTTCTAAGAATGTAAGGTAGTGAGGACTGGTAATATGATTAACCATGCCTTGGAATTGTTTGACATCTAAATTGTTGGGAACATTGGCTATGCGCAAAGCATCCTCAAGGACCTGTTTGTGTCTTGGGGATAACTCTAAAAGCTCCAAGTTTGAAATCTAAGCTGGAGTTCTTTGTAATTGATCAACAAGGTTATAATTCAACTTTGGGTTGACAACTGGTTTTATGGTGGCATTCTTGGATACCACCAGCTTTGGTTTATTGGGCTGACCTGAACTGGGCCCTCTAGTGATGACATGGCCTTGACTTCTTGTGACAGCATTAAGAACCTAGGATGACATCCTAGAGTGAGGACCCCTCAACACCACAATAGGTTCTTCATCAAAGATAGGGGGAGAGTTCACGTAGGAGTCATAACCATGGGGATCCTTGTTCCTCATCATGTTGATACTTTCCTCCACAACTTCGAGCATGTTGACTACATTTTTTGCAGTTGTGTAGGTTTTGTTGATTGCAGCCTTGCCATCCTTGGTTTTAGAGTTTTCCCCCTTCTCATACTTAGGCAATGGCTCTTTGAAAGCCTTATGGTCTACATTGGTGTTCAACCCATCCACCTTAAGCTTTCCATTCTCAATGAGATCTTGGATAATGTGCTTGAGTTTCCAAGAATGTTCGATGTCATGTCCAATTCCATTGTGGAATTTGCAAAAAGCTTTCTCATCCCACCAATGTGGCTTAACATCAGGAATATGGTGCTTCACAGGATCTTGAAGATGCGCAAGATTGTTGGCAATAAGCATTTTGAAAATATCCTCATAGGAATCACCAAGCTTTGAAAATTGTTGCCTCTCTTTCTTGGGATTTTCTTGATACCTTGGTTTATACTCTTGTTGGTTGGATGTGTTGAGCTTCATAGCTTACACAACATTGGATAAGTGAAGGACACCTTGATCCTTAGGTTGAGAAGAATCCACAACTCTATCATTAACCACACGCTTCTTCTTATTCCAGTGCGAGTTCATCCCCTTATCCCTATTAGAATTGTTATTATTTTGACCATTGTTGTTATTATTTCCATGTCTAGTCAAAATTCCTTACTCTTTTAAGACATCCTCAATTCTACACGTGGTTTCGACCATGTTATCAAAGGAATTGAAGATCATCTTTTGAACCTCATACCGCATTTCAGGCACCAAGTTGTTGACAAGGATGTCAATTTTCTCATCTTCATGAATGGTCCTAGGATAATGAGAGCACTTTCGCCTCCACCTTTGCAAGAAAGAGACAAAGGGTTCCCCTTGGTTTTTCTTTAGGTTGCATAGGTCCAACATAGTGACAGATCTTGAAAGATTGTACGCAAAGTGTTGAACAAATCTATGGACAAGCTCTTTGAAAGTCTTGAAGGGGGGAGTTATGTTGGTAAACCATTCCATTGCTTTCCCCTTAAGACTCCTTGGGAATAACCTCATCAGATAGGAATCATCTTGGTGAAACTCAAAGCTCATAGTGTAAAATTGGTGCACATGATCATGTGGATCACCACTACCATCATATTTGTCATATTGAGGGAGTTCAACCCTTCTGGGAAAATCCTTCATGCTCACACTCTTGTCGAAAGGATTAGGACAAATCGATTCCAGTGAGAATGAACTCTTAGGTTCCAAATGCTTCTCCATCATTTTCTTCATTTGTCTGATTTCCTCTTCTTGTGATGGATTTTGTTTCTTGATTTTGTTATCCACATCAAAATTATAAGAGACTCTTTCACCCTTGTTGATTGGAATTTCAAGGAGCTTATCTTTGTTTTGTTCCAAGTACTTTTCCACATATTGTTGGAAGAATGGCTCTTGTTGCATTCTCATGAAGTCTTGAGAATTAAGATCAAAGTTTGAGCTACTGCCCCCATGTTGAGAACTATGATGAGCATGCTGTGAAGGCTACCTTGAGTGCCTAGGAGGTGTTTGTCTCCTATAGTGAGCATGTTGTGAAGTCCTTCTTCCTCTAGGACTAGGAGATCTTGAAGGGGTTCTTGACCACCTTCTACTATGTGGTGTTCTGGAAGGAGTGGAGGAAGGAGAGTTGTTGCCACTATTGGCACCCCTATTGTTAAATTGGGTATTAAGTTGTTGGGCTAAAAGCCTATCTTTCTCTTCTTGAGAGGTTTTCCTTTCCAATTTTAACAAATCTTGTCTCTCCACCTCAAGTTGTCTAAACTTTTCTTGATTCATAGCTTGCTCATCTAGAAAGGCTTTCTTCTCATGTTCAATAATTTTAAGCCTTTCACTTGTATACCTTGAGGTTTCTTGAAGTGGAGAGTTTGGTCTTGACTATTTGTACAAATCATTGGTATACGTTGCATTGACATGAGCATCACTAGGTTCATTGTCTTGGTCTTCATGTTGTGACCATTGTTTTGGGTGAGCTTGTCTCTCATGCCTTTCGGCTCTTTGATGCGCATCTAGATACCTAGTATTGATGGGGGGTGAACCAGGTTGAGCATCATGAGAGGAATTACCAAACAAAATGTTGTCTCTATGTCTTTCGTAGAGGTCATCAAGGTTTTGATCCATAGCTTCCCTCTCCCACCGAGGCATGGTATAACTCATATCCATACCTGAATGGGAAGATGCTAAGGGGGTCCTCAACTCAGTAGACTTGCTCCTAGGTGATTGGCCAAATATGGGTTCCTTTCCCTTATGCTTTTGACAAGTTTGGACTGGGGGTAATTGATTAAAGACAACCTGAGGTCGTTTCCCTTGACTCACTTGATACCTTGTTGTAACTGAAATGAAAGGAAAAGCACTCAGTGATAAGACAACCCTAAGATACGTTGGTATCAAACTAGGATAGTAAAAGTGTTCAATTGTCAAAAAGAGAGATGGTGAGATAGAAAATTGCAAAAGGTGTCAATCAACACTGCCATAGAGGTGCCCAATCAATGGATAAGTATCCTAGCACATATGGATTAGGAGGATGATTTTAACTGAGTTATATTTGATTGAAATTGATTTTAGGTGGAAGTGAATTGGATAAGAGACTACTAAGACTCTCCAAGTATGTTATCAAAGAATCTAAAGGTGTATCTACTCAACAAGGATGATTTCTGACTTACTGATTCCAAGCAAGGTTACTTGTAAAATCAAAGGTCACTAATTCAAGAGGTCAAAAACACAATAATACCAAGTGAAAATAGTTTTCCAACGGTAGGATGAGTGGCCTGATCTAACCTAGATCAACTAGGGAGGGCTAAAAATGACACAAAATAGCTCACTGTTTTGATAGACCAAGGTACAGGTTCATGCAAGGGAATGCAGTCCCGCGCGAGGAAACACCAGGGGTAGCATGAGGAAATGAAATCTCATGCGAGAAAATACCAGGCTTGCATGAGAATGTGCACAACCAAGTGACGAAATAGGATCAGGCCGCTTAATCAGCAAGTGTGTAAACTTAGGAACTTAGTTTTTTTTTTTTTTTAAAGATTAACCAGGCATATTAACAAACTTTCAACATTTATCAAGCACATAGAACAACAACCATGTTGTTTCAGCAAGCAAACATCTTCAAACAATGAGCAAGGGACAAAGAAACCTTGCTCATGAACATGAATATTGACTTAGTATGCTATTCCTTAAAGATACTACTTGTGTATGTTCTCCAAAATGTTTTTCCAATCACACACATAGTCCTAAAAAGAAAAATTTTGCTGCACTATGGTTTTTAATAATGGCTTGACTTTGCAAATTTTACAATTTCAAGAAGGTGAACTCCAATCCAGGCACACCAAGGTTTTGACACATTCTGAGAACTTAATCAATCAGAGATGCTAAGGAGATCTAATAGCCCATCAAGAAACTGTACCTATGGAGATTTCTTCCACAAGGACATTTGTATAGCGGTTGTCACTACCACAACAAAAGTGGCTATTACCACTTGAGGTTCCATGTCATGAGCCGTAATTGACGATACAAATGAGTAAACTTGATTTGAACATTATTCGAATAATAATAAATATATGAGTCCTTATGAATAATTGTTATATATAATATTAATAATTAATAATTATTAATATTAATAATAACATTAATAGAATATTAACCTTAAATAATATTACTCAATAATAATATTAATATCACTCCATAAAATAATATATTATTAAATATTAATATATAATCATATATTATTGAAATAATTATGAATATTAGTAATAAACAAATAAATTTTAATAATATCTATATTTAATATAATCATACATTTGAAAACGTATAAGGACATTACAACAATCAACAATATTCTTTAATCAATTTATAATAGTAATCAAATGAATATAATGATAATAATTAATCAAATATATAATTGATTAATATATAATCAATTAGTTAATAGACTAATAGTTAATTAATGTAATTAATTTATTATTAATCAATGTATATAGATCAATCAATACTATTTGATATTACTATTAATACTTCATATTAATCAAATAATGAATAATAGTCGATGGCAGGCCTGATCAACGGAACTATCCAGACTTTCCTCTCGCCAACACCAAAAGCCGCATCCCTATATGAAACGTTGTCTTTCCTTCCACGTACAGGGGATATAAGAGATGGATTGAAATACAACATATAGGGAGAAGACTGGTCCTACAGAACGTATACGATATCCATTTACTGTTGCACTCAATATCTCTACACTTCGAGATATCATTGCTATTATATTGACTGATATATGCAGTCGCGGGTCTTCCTGTTTAGATCATTGTGTTGTCTCTAGAAACCATCGGTGCAAGTTCCTATCGACCATAATAGAGACGACATCATAATCGGGACATACTTATATAATTCATATTGGAGACATTTTCAGTGTTCAAAGCCAGTTGATATCGACATACCTGATATAGTCGATGCTAGACAGCCTAAATATTTTCATACGATCCATTGTATATAAGAGATAACATCACCCAGGTCATTGAGATTAGTTAATGGCAATTAAGAAATTGGTATCCAAGAGGCACAAAAGCAGCAATCCATTATTATAAGCTAAAGACTAATCAATAGTCGTAAAGATTATATATGGAATGGTGCGATTAAAATAAAAGTAATTGTGAAGCCTAATCGATAATAAACAATAGTCTTGAAAGGACATGATTAGTATTAAGAGGTGGCAATGATAAATAGACATTAGACATGTTTTTAGAACACAACCAATCATTTCAATTGCAAGATGCATCAAGACTTTCAAATTATCGTCTTCAGGAGAAGAACAACGATCATCAATGGAACAATAAGAAAATCCATCGATCAAGATCATAAGCAGCAAACATATTCATTGCCTTCATTTCCAATGAATATAACAAGATCTTTCCAAAAAAATAAGAAACATATTCCATATGAAAGAAATATATGCACAAGAAGCCTGCAGATGTTTATGAAATAAGGCATTAAAGTTACTAGACAAGTGTATGAGAAGACTTCAGTCAAGAATTTCATAGTGTCCCATATTAGACGGAAAGGGATCATTACAAGTGGTATCAGAGCATGATCTTGCCATCTTGTCGGGTAGAGGAAGATATACAAATACCGTTCACCATGAAAGCTTAATGTGTCGGATAGAAGAGCTATGGAGAAATGAACAAATTGTCACAATCCTATTACCGAACATCGTGCCCATAAAGAAAGATAAGTAATGGTGATATTGTTTTAGTAATGAACAAAAGTTTCCTTTCAGAATTATGCATATGATTATTATATTGAGTGTTAAAATAATTATTTTTAGATAAATTTATATGTGTGATGATGCAGGCATTACTCAGAGTTAGAGATTAATATGATGAGTAACATGTTGAAGATCATGGGTATTTTGTGAAGGGAAAGGCGGAGTAATCTGGTCACATTGAGGTGGAGAATTCCAAAACGGGTATGAACCATGAGGGAGCCTCTTGTAGACTGTTTCACACGTCCTTTGGCACAATGAATCCACCATCCTACATTACAACTTTCCTATGGAGTTTGCAATCAAGGGAGGTCTATTAAGACACCTTATTGTAGTACTAGTTAAGGGAAAGGTTGTATAGAAACCCTATTGTAAGTACCTTTCCTATGGAGTCTACAATCAAGGGAGAATCGCTAGGGCACCCTATTGCAATAGTAGTTAAGGGAGAACTGCTAGGAAGGCACCCTACTACTTTGTGATAAGGGAGAATGGCTAGGGCACCCTATTGTAGTACTAGTTAAGGGAAAGATGCTAAGAGCACCTTGTTATCTTCTAAAGAAAAAGAGATGAGGCATAAATAGATAAGAAAAACAAGCAATCCACTAAGTAGACCACCTCGTGTGGATGCCTAACACCTGCCACCGAGGCCAAGGGGGCCAAAGTTCTGCTCTTGGGCTTAGTATGGGATTGGCTTGGACTAACTTATCATTACTCAAGTTTCCTTTGAAGTTTATATATGTATGTATTGATGCTCATTTTTTGTGGTTGCAGGGTTCATAATCAAAAGCCTAATGAAGAAGTAAATTTGTAAACACACTTCCATAACCCTAAGTCATTACAAATTGTAAATTTTAGGGACTAATCAAGGATATGTGTGTGATGTGTCTACATCGTGTCTGCTTCATGTCTTCATACATTAATGTGTATGCTCCGTGTATGCTTCGTGTCTTCAGACATTCATATGTATATTTTGCATTCAAATGCATTTCATGTGTGACTCTTTTATAGAATAAAATAAAGTAATTTTACAAGTAGAAATTGAGTTGGATCCAATAGTCAACTTGTTATATAAGGTGAAACAAATATGAAAATGTTTATTGCTTGAGGACAAGCAAATTTGAGAGGGGCAGACTATCATGAGCCGTAATTGACGATACAAATGAGTAAACTTGATTTGAACATTATTCGAATAATAATAAATATACGAGTCCTTATGAATAATTGTTATATATAATATTAATAATTATTAATTATTAATATTAATAATAACATTAATAGAATATTAACCTTAAATAATATTACTCAATAATAATATTAATATCACTCCATAAAATAATATATTATTAAATATTAATATATAATCATATATTATTGAAATAATTATGAATATTAGTAATAAACAAATAAATTTTAATAATATCTATATTTAATATAATCATACATTTGAAAACGTATAAGGACATTACAACAATCAACAATATTCTTTAATCAATTTATAATAGTAATCAAATCAATATAATGATAATAATTAATCAAATATATAATTGATTAATATACAATCAATTAGTTAATAGACTAATAGTTAATTAATGTAATTAATTAATTATTAATCAATGTATATAGATCAATCAATACTATTTGATATTACTATTAATACTTCATATTAATCAAATAATGAATAATAGTCGATGGCAGGCCTGATCAACGGAACTATCCAGACTTTCCTCTCGCCAACACCAAAAGTCGCATCCCTATATGAAACGTTGTCTTTCCTTCCACGTACAGGGGATATAAGAGATGGATTGAAATACAACATATAGGGAGAAGACTGGTCCTACAGAACGTATACGATATCCATTTACTGTTGCACTCAATATCTCTACACTTCGAGATATCATTGCTATTATATTGACTGATATATGCAGTCGCGGGTCTTCCTGTTTAGATCATTGTGTTGTCTCTAGCAACCATCGGTGTAAGTGCCTATCGACCATAATAGAGATGACATCATAATCGGGACATACTTATATAATTCATATTGGAGACATTTTCAGTGTTCAAAGCCAGTTGATATCGACATACCTGATATAGTCAATGCTAGACAGCCTAAATATTTTCATACGATCCATTGTATATAAGAGATAACATCACCCGGGTCATTGAGATTAGTTAATGGCAATTAAGAAATTGGTATCCAAGAGGCACAAAAGCAGCAATCCATTATTATAAGCTAAAGACTAATCAATAGTTGTAAAGATTATATATGGAATGGTGCGATTAAAATAAAAGTAATTGTGAAGCCTAATCGATAATAAACAATAGTCTTGAAAGGACATGATTAGTATTAAGAGGTGGCAATGATAAATAGACATTAGACATGTTTTTAGAACACAACCAATCATTTCAATTGCAAGATACATCAAGACTTTCAAATTATCATCTTCAGGAGAAGAACAATGATCATCAATCGAACAATAAGAAAATCCATCGATCAAGATCATAAGGAGCAAACATATTCATTGCCTTCATTTCCAATGAATATAACAAGATCTTTCCAAACAAATAAGAAACATATTCCATATGAAAGAAATATATACACAAGAAGCCTGGAGATGTTTATGAAATAAGGCATTAAAGTTACTAGACAAGTGTATGAGAAGACTTCAGTCAAGAATTTCGTAGTGTCCCATATTAGATGGAAAGGGATCATTACATTCCATCAACATGGTTTACCCAATGAAGGGAATGTCCACTACGGTTAACCCTCTCTAAAAGGTGACTCACAACAAGGACCACATGGGGACTTGGCTTAGATCCAAGGGTCTGAGTTTTTGTTACTACCCAAAAAGGGAGTAGAGCATAATCCTCTATCCTTTTCTCTTCACCCAAACATAGAAGACAGATTCATTCTGACATGCTAAGACAAAAACTATCTTGCCAAGATTTGTAATGTCAATAACTCATGATCTATCAACCTCTCTGGAGAGAGAATGCATCAATTGAAAAGTTAAAGACTACAAATCTAGTAGAATGCAAAGACAGTTCTAGTAACCTCCCTACCTACAAGAGTTCTCTCGTTGAGAAGATTTTCGCTGGAAACCCACTCTCTCAAGAACCACAAATAGTGTTAATAGGGCCTACTTATCTATGTGGAACACTTATGCAAGAAATGAATCTATATTCTTTTTAAAGTCCAAACTCAAAATGTGGTTTATGAAAGTGATAAATCACTCAAGCCAAACACACAAGAGATTAATTTTATGCCCAAAACCAAGTGTTATAGAGATCGACAAATTACCTTGGGTTCCAAGCAACGTGAGGTCACTGACATGTCGTCTCAGAGAATCAGAATCCGAAATAACCTCAGCAATCTGGAAAGGTGAGAAAATAGGAAATAGCAAGTAAAACTAGCAACTCTAAAATTTTAGGTCTCTGTTGTCATGGAATTCTGTGCGAGAAAGTACCTAGGGTCACGTGAGAAAGTACCAAACCACGCGTGAGAAACCACAAGCCCACGTGAGAATGTATGAAGGTTCACGTGAGAAAGTACAAGAGCTCACACAAGAAAGAACACAGGCCTGCATGAGAAAACCCCTTTGTCGCATGCAGAAATGCTAGTACCAGCAAAACTTTGTGTGATATAGTGAGAAACTTCATGTGACATTCTGTAACCTCAAAAACTACTTCAAAAACACCAGAACAGGCAGTAGCAAGGGAGTTTTGATAGAGAAATGATAGAAGATTGATAGAATAGAAGGGAAACCCATTTCAGGGCCCCATGGTGGGCACCAAAAATGTGTGCTAGCAAGTAGTCACACTTCTGTGAATCATTACATCCAAGAACACTCAACAGTGAGGTCTCGAATAGCGATTCATAGCTCTCTATTCATGGAGTGTAGAGGTTGTATTATGAGGCCCTCAGATCGACCTAGTTAAACCCATGCAAGTACACCAAGAAATGAGAGATTCAAGGATGAGAAGCAAGAGTGCTAATCTCCATTGATCATCAAGTTATTGTATGTTAAATGAAACTAATCTAGATGATAACAATGCAAAGAAATAAACTATGCTATTGAAATGTAAGTTTTAGTCTCCTTTACTAATTAACTATGTGAAGATTAAGCTAAAACAATGAAGGAAACTAAGCTAAGATGCTATGAAGATTAAGCTAATGTAAATATGAAAGCTAGAATGTAATAATCTTCAAAATTCCAAATATCGCCAAGAAAACTTGCAGCATAACAATAGTATGAAAATTTGGGATCTGAAATGAGAAGGAGAAGGCTCCTTATATAAGAAAATGTGGAAGAGAATGCATCTCCAGGAGCAATGTGAGATAAATCTAAAAAGAGGAAACAAAGCTCATTTTTTAGAAAGTGTGGAGAGAAAAGGAATTTTCTTTATTTTTAATTATTTGTTTCCCTTTTTCATCACAAAAGAGCTTTATGAGATTATTTATTTATTTATTTAAAAGAATGATTATCTTTTAATTAAATAAGATAACATTATATATTTAAAAGGGAGATATTATTTAAACAAGATAAAATCATTTAATTAAAAGGGATTTTAATTAAATAAAATTATTTTATTTAAAAGATATTTCTTTCAATTAAATAAGGCTATTTTATTTATTTAAGAGAGAATATTTCTTTTAATTAAATAAATTGATCAAACCTTAGGAAATATTGAAATGATTGAACTAATTAGGATTGATCAAAGGAATTGATTTGAATTTTGCAAAGTATTGATTTAGGAATTTGATAATTTAACAAATGTGGCCCAAAGTCTAGGTGACCATTTTAGGGTGTATACACCTACTTATTTTTTTCCAAAAATTTTTGTACTACTGCATTGAAATCTATACTTTTCACCAATCATACTAACTTTTTTTCAAAAAAGGTCTTGTAGTTTAGAAACTACATTCAATTTTCTACAGATTCTATTCTTACAACTTTTTGATATTAGGTTGATAGCTAGTTGAAATTTTCACGTCAAGTTGACTAACCATGATTTGCTAATTTTTCATTGCCACTTAAGGGCATAGTTTGGCCCCTCATGATCTTGCACATACCCAGGAGTTACTTCCTTATTCTCTTCCCATTCCTTTTATTTCATTAACTCTTTCTTGATTCACATGCCCCATTCTTTTTTCCCTCCTTCCTTCTATTGTGAGGTTTTCACACCATCACCACATTGTAAATGGCGACCCCCTCTTTTTGCTTGGGGGTAGAGTAGTTGTTCCAGGAGGTCTTAGGTTTAGTGGTAGTTTAGGTCTCCAGTGTCTAGAGTTAAGTTTTTGGCAGTATGATCAATTCATGGGGCCAAGCCTCGAGGCGTGAAGAAGAGAGTGAGATCTAGTATTTGAGACTTCAAAGCTAAAGAGGAAAAATGGGAAGCAGCATCAAACGTGATGACCATGAAAGTTGTGATGAGGAACAAATCCAAATGGCATCAATGTGGAGAGTGAAGAAAAAATCTTAGATGAAAGTTATGATATTCAAAGGGTTCAAATCTGATTTAGAGTCATGGTAAGAATAGACGAACAAAAGAGAGAGTGTGAAATTCAAGGATTGTGAATGTGGCGTGAAAATTGAGATGAGAATGGACAAAATCTGAGTATGAAAAGTGGTAAAAGAGGGTTTCAACATTCATATCTGAGATAAATCTCACTAATTTCAAAGGTAAGGATGATCATTGAGGGTGTAATTTTAATAGGAGATAACCAAGGAAACTTCGGATTGTGTTGAAGGAATAAAAGGCATGCTTAGCCGAAATCTCTCCCCCTTGAGATAATCATGAGAATAGGTCAGATTCCAACATGGTCTCAGTATTTCAAATCTTGATAGACCCCAATTTTTTTCCCTGCCATCCTTGTAAAATCCTAACACCCCTCAAAGTTCCGCCCAAGTCTAGGGGAAATCCAATGCAAAATTTCAACTCCAAGTTAATGAAAATGATGGAAATTGAGTATGAAGGATGAAATCCAATCAAAATCTTGGGGATAGGTGATCAAATTTTGAAGATGAGTATGGATGGAACTCGGATGTTGGTGAATTTTAATCAATCAAGGATGCAAATCAAAATTAAAAAAACCATAAAGATGAGCCTTAAAAATGATATTGAAACATGAAATGTGAATTGAGGATTGAATTGACAAATTGGAAACCATGTGAAGAAGTGAGTATTCTTGACATAGGGTCAGAATACAACCTCTTGTCAAGATTCCCAATCCTAACACTAGGTTGGAATTCAATCTCCTATTAGGATTCCTAATTTTGACAACCCCCAAAACTCTGCCCAAGTCTAGGCGATTTCTAAGTGGCTAAAAAGAAAGACTCAAATGAAAATTGATGAAAAAGATTAATGGAGTGGGGTAAGAAGATGAATCAAGGTCAAGATGATGATTTTGTTAATGTAGATCCTTGTTAAAATTCAATAAAATTAGATGAAAATAAATTTAGATCATTGAAGCATAGAGCAAGATTTAGAAGACCAAGTGGAAACAATGATTTATGGGATTTGAGAGTTCAAGTGCATGATGAGATAATCCTAAAAGGAGGTCATCATCCGACCACCTCTTAGGATTCTTAATCTCAAAAGACCCCATATTTCTGCCCTATTATCCTTGCAAAATCTTGACAACTTTCAAAATTCCGCCTAGGCCTAAGGACATTCCAAATGAAGGATTTTGAGTTTAAGTTGGTCAAGATGATGGAAAATAAGGATTAGAAGCAAAATTGATGAGGTCTTCAAGAAGGATAGTTAGATTTGAAATCAAAGTATGGATCAAATTTGGATGAAGATGGACTTTGATCCATTAAATATGCAAAACACAACAAGAAACTATGAAGATCAACCCTTGAAGTGAATTCAAAAGAATGAAAGAAGGGTTGGGAAGGCTAGAGGGAAGGTTGAGAATCAAACCAAAATCAGAAATAATCCCGGCATAGGGTCAAATTTTGACCCCTTGTCAAGATTTAAAATATCGACATTGCCCAGATTTCTGCCATGGCATTATAAAGTGGTGAGTTTTGAATGCTAGAAATAGGATGTCACCCACCCAAATGCAGATCACACAATTTGAAGAGGCAAAAAAAAATAAAAAATTGAGTCTCCACACTAGGTCGGAATCCTACCTCTTGTCGAGATTCTCAATCTCAACACTAGGTCAAAATCTGACCTCTTGTTGAGATTTTCAATCTTGACATTGCTCATAATTCTGCCCAGATTAGATAAGGGGCTTGAGATCAGACCGACGGGATGATGAAAAAATTGAAACTAATTGGTCAATTAACCAAATCGGCCTAAACATGAATGCTGAATTGGTGATTTGAAATTTGAATTTCATCAATTGATTGGGTCCACCTAATTAAAGGGCATTAAAATATCTAATTAGTTACCCAAAAGCAAGTGGGCCCAAACCAAAAATCACCACCCTTAGCCTATATAAAATTAAATATTTAAATATTAGTAATACAACATAACTAATATTTAAATAATTAAACTCTGTAAAGTTTAGTTTAGTTCAAAGAAGTTGAGTTATGGGAAAATTACAGAATTTTCCTCCCTTCAAAATGACATTGACGAGAAGGAGTAAGGGGAGAAGAAGATTTATGAATTTTATAGCAAATTCTAAGGAATGAGATTTAGGAATCATTTCACCAGTGAAATATTCTGGTCTAGTTGGTTGAAATAAGAGACAAGTATCAAGAGAGGAATTGAAGGCTTTGTAATATTCAGAGGATGACGTGCATTTCATTCTTAACAGAGTGCTTTTGCAAACATGAGCAGTTTGCAAATATTAAACATTCACAGCATATTTATATGAGACTGCGGTATCAGAAGTTATACCATGGGAACATTCTCAGTTAGACGGCAGCAAGCAAAACTTTTAGTAGCGTTACTCATTCTGGAAGGGTGATTGAAACTCATCAATCATTTCAGCTTTCATGGAGGGAAATCAAACTACCAGGTGCAAATAAATTTATGTATATTGTTGTGAGAATTTTTCACATAAACTGGTCTAGAATAAATGAAACAAAAGTTCTGGCAAACTTTCTTTTAGTTGTGGGAATTTGCGTCTGTAATATACTGTTAAATTCATCTAGGACTAAGCAATTAACTTACAGCCTGCACATGAAAATAATTGGGAATTTTAAAGACTGCGCAAATATCTTTCAGTTTTCACATAGAAACCATTTGGGATTTTACAATCTAGGAGAGTTTTAGAGTAAAATTCACTGGTTTTATGAGAAAATCAGAATTGAAGGGTGTCACAAGGAGCGAACTGTTAATGTTTAAGGTAGCTGTGAGAGAGCTCCTTGTTGGTTATCTTCAGCAAACTTATGTTCGTGCTTGTGTATCATGCATATGTGGCAATATTTGTGGCAACGTGTGTATGTGTCTTCATGCATATGCGGCAGTCTTCTTTTTGCTCTCGATGTGAGTCTCTTCATGTAGGCATCGCTTCCCATTTTGATTGTTAAAATGTCAAACATTATGAGTGCCGATTCATATTCCTATGTTGCGGTGGCTTTTGTAATGGAAATTTTTTTATCGAGAGTAAGAGACTCTTCAAATATATCATGTCTATACATTAGCGGGCATTCATTCTAGTAACGGTGATCTTATGGAAATTATCTGATATTGTGTTGCGATTCAGTCTTGTGTGTCTTTGAAAAGATAAACGTCAGTGTTTTGCAGATTATATATGCTCCGCCCTATGTGTGAGCAGCATCAAAGTCTTTTCTGTGCATTGTTTTTAGCATGAGTTAGCTCACATCTATGTATTGTTCTAATACACTCTTTCGCTCTTGGTCATATAGCATCCGATCATTGTGTGATCATTTGAACAATATCTGTGATTCATTTGTATAAGTTGAATTTCAGGCTTATCGACTGTCAAGCTATAGACGTCAATAAGGAGCAAGAATAATTTGTATTCAATTTTGAGATCATAATAAAAGAAGAAGTTTTTGCGGCGTGGCTGGGTTTGTCCCTCGAGTAGGAGGGTTTTTCAGGATAATTATTGTGTCATCTGTTATTGTATTTCTGATTATTGCATTCTTATATTCTAGTTCTTAAAGTTCACTGATTTTATGAGAAAATTAGAATTGAAGGGTGTTGCAGGGAGCAAAACTGGGTAGAAAACAAAAATCAGGGCTTAGAAAATCAAAATTTGAGGAGAATTCACATTAAAATCAGAAACTAGGCACCCCGATTTAAGGCATCAGCCAGCAAGGTAAACTTTTTATGTGATTTGCTGATGAAAACCCTAGAAAGATTGAAATGATAAACTTATCATGTCTTAAAGCAAAATCGAATTCAATCTAGATGATGATTAAATCAAATTTCTTATTTCTATTTGGAATCCAAACTTGAGAAGTGAAGGGGTTGGCTCTTTCTTGATTAGGATGAAAATGATGTTCATAAGGAAGATAAAATGATTTACCTTGATTATTAAGTTTTTCTTTCTAATTGAAATTTTGGAAATTCAAAATCTAATGGAAGGTGTTGAATGCAGATTCAAGAATGTCAGGAGCTAAGACTGGAAACTTGAAGAAGGATAGGCAAATCCAAGTAAAAAATGAAAAGAAAGAAATGACACCAGAGACTAGCTTCTCTTGGAATTACAAGAATATTGGAGGTACCAACCTTGGACAAGTCAATATGCTAGAGATCGAATGTTCAAGGGTAATCCTTCAAAGATGGCAAGGCGTATGGTAAAAAATGGGATAGTACAAGCTGCTGCTATTCCCCCAACAATTCAATGTACGAAGTTAATACTTGAATGCGCCATGCACTACAATCCACAAATAAAATCAATTCATTATGGACAGGATAAGCAAATAATGATAGTCCTCACTGAACGAGCAATCAGAGATACATTCAACATACCATACCATAGGTTGGGTGTTAACATGACAAATGAGCAAGCTCTAAAGTACTATAATGATCAAGTAGATGCTTGTACAATCAAGATCAATGAGGAATGGCTAATTGAACCAAGGAGCCACCATTCCAAGATACTAAAGTTATCCAATTTAACCAAGTTGGATTTTAAAGATGACTATGGAGACCTCATCATCATTTTAAGCAAGGTAATGGGGGAGCCACAAGGAACTATTTTTGAGCCTTGGATGTTTTATTTCATGGACAAGATATCTACTAGAGAGATTATGTTCGAATGGCCAAAGATAATTAATGATAAACTTGATCACTCAATTAAGAATGATAAGGAACTGAAAGACATTTTCTATGACTTCCTATTTGGTTTACATGTTGGCCAAGGTATTCAAGTATCTTGGACTAAATAGCCTAGGACAAGTTGGAACTAGAGTGGGAAAATTCCTTGTACGTGAATTTTATTCACAACTACATCTTCATAACTTTAAACATTTCAAGATCTTCAATGATGCATTTTCCATGCAAGTTGTGAGGACATTACAAGAGACCTCACATAAGAGGCTATTTGAGGAAGCTAAAAAGTTGATCAAGAAACATGGTTCCTGGTACATTCAATTTCCTAAGTTCACATATATCCAAGTATTGGGAAGTACTTGATGTCCAAAAATGTTATTGAGGTATCCTCCTAATAAGTTGGTGATAATAGATGTGGCAAGGCAATTAGTCAATTATGATAAGATTCAAAAGCATAAACATAAGTAGGGGGTTGGATTTCTATTTAGTCTTGGAAGTCAAACTTGTCCATCTCTTTTGGTAACTAAGGCCACAAAAAAGGAATTGGAATTTTATGCATTAGGATTCTATGAAGCAAGAGGAGGTTTTGACCCATAAAAGAAAATCAAGTGGGCTTATGGGAATAGGTTCCAACATATTCCCCATTTGGAAGACTACCGGGTAGATGTAGCTGATGATTTCAAAATCAAGAAGAGAATGTTTTCAAGGTTGACTATGGATATGATCAGAGAGTATAGATGGAAACAAATTTAGGTACCTGATCAATTAGTGGAAGATGATAGACTCATTAGAAGAGATTTTGAAACAACAAAGGACCATGAATTGGAATCCATTGTTGGATGAAAAGGAGATCAATTTAGAAACTTTGATGATCCCAGTTACACTTTATACCCAGGAATGACTAGATAGAAAAATTGCAAGTGTAGTAAAGGGGAATTCCACTAACGTATGAGAAAATGAATCAATTAGAGGAAGTTGAAGAGGAATCATCTGAACAACCCCTAGGAGATTAGTGAAAAGCAAAAAGGTGAAGGCAACAAAAAGAGAAAAAATATTGGTAAGGCCTCACAAAGCAAGGATTCAAAGGGAAAAGCGGTGAGGATCAAAAAACCATTAGCCAAGAAACAAAAGTTGAATGCTCCTCTATTAAAAGAGAGTGCCACTTCTAAACAAATGGAAAACCATCCCAATGAAAGACAAAGAGGTAGGTCAAGAAGTTACTACCGAATTAGAAGCCAACATTAGTGAAATCTCTGGTTACTCTCCTCTAAGCAAAAGTAAGCTAGAAGGAAGTCCTCCTCAAAGAGTAAGTGAAGAAGAAATTATTAACATTGAGGATTCTCCCAAGGAAGGTGAAATTCCACCTCCAAATGAAAAGCCCAACAACAATGTAGCCATAAGACCAGTCGAAGGACAAGATAAGGAAGAATCAAATATGGAGCTAGGAGAGTGTACAACACCTGTTTGGTTGAGAGTGACATTGTTGTTGGCATTACCAGTAAGGATGCAACCGATATAGAGACCACCAATAATAATAAGTGGTGTTTTCATTGATGTCTATGATAACAATATCCAAATGCTAGGGAATCAGTGACATAGTGATGAGCAAAGTGAAGTCCAACAATGCACTTGAATAGAGTACTCGACATAGTACTAACGATTCAGAGTTGGTGACCGCTGAAGATAATGACCAAAGTAGTGATCGGTGTAGATAGAGAGTAGAGAAGTGACTAGTGAAGACAAAGACTAGAACACTGCATAAGGAAAGGTGTAAACCACCCTACATTGATAGTTAAGATATCATTGAGAACAATGTATGTCTATTATTTGTTGAGACCGGTGAAAGGCATAGTTGACCAAAGAAGATGGTTTCAATTAACAGATATCGAGGAGATTCTTTGATCATGTTTTGTTGCATAAATCATGGAGGATTTTCTATTAAGGGAAAGTATGTGACATGCATCTGATGTTTCCTTTAAAGATTGAAACACAACTGGATGGTGGATTCATGGAGGATTTTCTATTAAGGGAAATATGTGACATGCATATGATGTTTCCTTTTAAGACTCAAACACGATTGGATGGTGGATTCAAAAGAGATCTTCATGGGGATCACAACGAAAAAGAGAGGGAAGATCTTTTGAAATTCAATTTGAGGGGTCTGCACTTTTTTCTCTCAATTGTACTACTATCGTACACTTTGCAGGAAGTGTATATATTCTTTAGTTAGCGAAGAGAATCACTTGTCGTCATTCTTCCAAGAAGAAAGAGTGAAATAGTATGTTGATCAAAGCTATTGTAAAATAAAGGGAAAAGAAGAAGAGAAGAAGAAAAGGAAGAGAGTGTGCAAGGAAACACAATAACATGAGGAGAGCATACTAGTGGTGCCCAATGGTGACTCTCAGTGAGTGAAAAAGTTATATTATCAGGCTTTTCAAAGCCATTTCAAAAGATCAACCTTTCTATTGCTCTCCAACAATTACAACAGTGAAATCCTAGTATTTGGGTGGACATTAACATGTCCCTTGTTCTAAATCCTTTACTTGATGACATCTAGTTGATGTTTTAAAGTCCTCTAACAAGGCAGACTTTAATAGGCCTTATTCAAAATCTTTTAATCGGGTTGCACCTAACAGTGTGTTTGTAATCCTTTAACAGGGAAGGCTCTTCATAGGGCACACTTTAGAAGAGTGAAAAATTAGTGAGTTCCAACTCACACTATGGTTTTCTCCCAATTTGGGTTTCCACGTGATATATCTAGTGTTCTATGCTGCTATGATTTTGTGTTGTTTATTTCCTTTATAGGATATGTTTTGCATGCACCTATTGGGACTATCAATTGGTATCAGAACCACATCTTATTTTTAGCGTGGTCTTCATGTACAACTTCATTCTACTGCACCACAGACTGAAGTTTTGGAACCATGTGATCACATAGTACAATGAACCTACCGGTACCTTGAGGATAGATCAACTAAAGGTCAGAGGTGAACCCACAACTTCTATGGACATGATAGCTAGTACACTGCTTGATAATGTGTATATAGAGATTGAAAAATTAACTACAACCTTCAAAATGTGTGCAAAACAACAAACTATGTATGGAGGCGATCCATAGGTTCAAAGAGCAAAATTAGAAAGCCTCAAAGGAAAATATGATGACATGAAAATGAAAAAAGGCGAAGACATTGAGAAATACAAAAACATAATAAAAGAAGTGATAAACTCCATCAAAAGTGCTAGAGGAACATTGAATGAGGAGGATGTGATAAGAAAGATATTGAGGATGTTAAGACCACAATGCTATCAAGATCTTAGCTATACAAGAGCTTAGATTAGTGAGCACATCATAAGTCACCCTCAACTCTCTAATTGGTAATTTAACTAATTTTGAATTAAGAAATTATGATAACAACTTACATATGATAGATGCTACCTTTAAGTCTTCTATAAATGTTGCTTCTACTAAGAAAGAAAGAGAGACTAGTAATAGTTCTATTAGGAGTTCTAGTCATTTCCTTGACAATCTGCTCTTAGAAAAATAAGAATAGGATGAGTTTGAAGCACTCATCACAAGGAGATTTCATAGAGGAAAAGGAAAGTACAAAGGTAAAATTCCACTTAAATGCTTTTCATGTAATAAGATTGGACACATTGTAGGTAGGTGTCCTGAGAATGAAAATGAAGAAAAGTACAACTGATTCAAGAATAAAGGAAAGGAGTGCTACCTTGCTGAGGAAGGTGTCACTAAAAATGAATCAGAGGAATCGAGAGACGATGAAATTGCCTTTGTGGCAATAAAGGAAGAAAGCGCAATGATAAGTGAAATGACACTTATCTCCAGCTCCCACCAATGTGAGGACTAGATCATTGACAATGGATGCACTCACCACATGACCGGTGACAAAGACAAGTTCATCAGTTTGAAGCTCAGTAATGGTGGATCAGTGACATTAGGAAATAAAGCTCCCTATGCTATTAGAGGTAAGGGCTCAATAGCACTTAGTGAAGAAGTTTTTTGTGATGATGTGTACTGGGTAGAAGGACTCATGTACAATCTGATGAGTGTGGCTTAATTGAACAACAAAGGATACTGGTCAGAGTTTGGATAAGGATCATGTATTGTCAAGAATCAATCAGGAGAACAAGTTGCTACCGGTAGACATAGAAAATGGAATTTTTTCTACCTAAACTCAACCGAGGGAGCTTGCCTTATGGAAAAAATAAAAGGTGAAATTGAGAAAACTTGCCTTGTGGTAAAAGATGACAATAGCTGGTTGTGGCACAAAGGACTATGCCACATAAACTTTGACAGCATAGTCAAAGTAAGTAGAAATAAGTCAATTAGAGGGCTTCTTGACATCATCAAGCCAGACAGGGCCATTTGCAAAGAGTGTCAGTTGGGAAAACTGACCGGTACAAGGTTCAACAACAAGTCTTATTCAATCGAGACTATGCTAGATCTTGTTCAGATAGATCTATGTGGACCAATGAGGAAAAAGAGCTACTATGGAGACAGGTATTTTATGCTCTTTGTAGATGACTTTTCAAGGATGATGTGGACATTTTCCTTGAAAGAAAAATTAGAGGCCTTGCATATGTTTAAAATCTACAAGGCCTGAATGGAGAAGGAGATTGATAAAAAATTAAAGTGTCCAAGGTCAGACAGAGGAGGTGAGTACACCCTCTCAAGAGTTCATTAGTTACTATGAAGAACAGGGGATAAAAGGAAAATGTCTGCACCAAGAACCCCTCAAAAAAATGGAGTCGTTGAAAGAAGAAACAAGACTCTAGTAGATTATGCGAGGACTTTGATGATTCAGAAGGTTATACCTCATCAATTCTGGAGAGAAGAAATAAGAATTGTTGTATATACATTGAACCATGTTCAGTTAAGAAAGGGACCAGTAACATTCCATATGAGTTATGGTTTGGTCATACACCCAGTGTAAGTTATTTCAAGTATTGGGGAGCAACTGTTACATCAAGAGAGATGAATAGTCTGGTAAGTTTGAGCCAAAGGGTGATGAAGAAATATTTTTGGGTTACTCCACCAAAAGTAAATCCTACCATCGCCTAAAAAAAAGGACAGGAAAAATAGTGGAGAGTGCAAACATGAAGATAGATGAGCATTCGAAATAGAGTGATGAGATCAGTCAAGGTAAATCTGACAATCACCAAGGCTATGACTTCAATGACCAAACATAATTCAATGAAATCATAATTATTGATGAAGGAGAATAGGTAAACAAACCGATGGATCATGGTAATGTGTCTGAGCAAGGAAGGGATCAAAACATAAGACCAATTGAAGAAGGTGAACAAGAAGATGTTCATGATCATGCTGGAAATGTTGCTCAACCAAAAAGAGAAGACTAAGATCACTGACTAGTTCTACCAAGGTATGTCACCTATCATTCCACTAATAACATTATTGGTGATAACATGAAAACATTCTAACCAAGAGAAGGGCTAGAAAAAGTACTTGTCTACTTTCTAGCATAGAGCCTAGGACTACAAGAGAAGCTTTGGAGGATGACAACTGGGTCAAAGCAATGGAAGAGGAGCTAGAGCAATTAGTAAAGAATGAAACATGGACTCTTGTACCTAGACCTAAGTACAAGAATGTTATAGGCACCAAGTGGGTGTTTAGAAACAAGTTGAATGAAGAAGGAAAGGTGGTTTGGAACAAAGCAAGGCGAGTCTGAAAAGGATAGGTAGAGGAAGAAGGACTAGACTATGGGGAAACCTTTGCACTGGTAGCAAGACTAGGAGTAAGAATTATGCTTGCCTCTGCTTCCCATTAAAGGTTTAAAGTATATCAAATGGATGTAAAATATGCATTTTTGAATGGTAACTAGAAGAGGAAGTATATATAGAGCAGCCGGAGGGCTTCTCATCCACAAAGGAAGCTGATATGGTCTGCAAGTTGAAGAAGGCTCTCTATGGACTGAAGCAAGCCCCAAGAGCTTGGTATGAAAGATTGCACTCATACCTCATACACATAGGATTCACATGAATAGGTGACAACAACAATATGTACCTTAAGACAGGTAAAAAAGAAGGAAATTTGATTTCTGAAATATTTGTGGATGATATCATCTTTGGAGGTGATGATAAAATGAGCAAAGACTATGTTGAAGAAATGAATAAAGAATTTGAAATGTCTATGTTTGGTGCAATAAGATTCTTCATAGGCCTACAATTCCATTAGCTCAGTAAAAGTATATTCATATCCCAATCAAAGTATATTAAAGAGATTCTTAAAACATTTGGACTAGAAGAATCTAGACTAGTTGGTACACCAATTATAACTAACTGCAAGTTATCAAAGGAGGAGGATGCCAAAGAGGTTAATGAGACACTCTACTGATCAATGATTAGTAATCTTCAGTATACTATGCAGAGTATACCAGACATTGCACATGTAGTAGGTATTGTAGCAAGATTCTCTGCAAATCCAAAAGAGACACATTTGATAATAGTAAAGAGTATCTTTAGATATCTAAAGAGGACTGAAGAGTATGGTCTCTGGTTTCCTCATAAAGAAGGTCTTGAGGTAAAAGTTTTCACTAGATGCAGACTGGGCTGATAGCATTGATGACAAAAAGAGCACAAGTGGAGGTGCATTCTTTCTTGGAGAAAGGATTGTGTCATGGACAAGCAAGAAGTAGAAATACATTTCACAATCCACAATAGAGGTTGAGTATATAGCTGCAACTATCAACTACACAAGTGATCTGGATAAAACAAATATTAGGAGGAATCCAAGAACAAGTCCCTGAACCAATAGCAATATTTTGTGATAGCACAAGAGCAATCAACGCATCCAAAAATGCTATTACTCACTCAAAGATGAAGCACATTGCTATAAAGTATCACTATCTAAGAGAGAAAGTGCAGAACAAAGAAGTTAGGCTGGAATATGTTTCTACAAAAGAAAAACTAGCTGACATATTACAAGGCCTTTACCGACAAATAGCTTTGAATATCTCAGATGTAAAGTAGGGGTAATTCCCCTTCATGATCTTTAGTAAAAGGACAAAGGATGTCATCAATCCAACAAGTGCAACAATTTCATCTAAACTGGATTGGTGACCAAGGACTACTTCTCTTATGGGGAGAAGTCATCAAAATGGAAAGTCGTTTGACAAGCCTTTGGCATTATTTTCAATGGGGGAGATAATCAAAGAAGCATTAGTCAACCGATAACATAGTATGCATTAGTGAATCGATAACATAGTATTGCCATCAATGTCAATGGGGGAGATTGTTGGCATTACCGGTAAGGATTCAATAGGTAAAGAGACCATCGCTAATAATTAGTGGTGTTGTCATTGATGTCTATGATAACAATGTCCAAATGCTAGGGAACCGGTGACATAGAGATGAGCAAAGTGAAGTCCAACAATGCATTTGAATAGAGTGTTCGGTGTAGTACTAACTGTTCAGAGTTGGTGACCAGTGAAGACAATGACCAAAGCAGTGACTGGTGTAGATAGAGAACAAAGAAGTGACTGGTGAAGACAAAGACCAAAACACTGTATAAGGAAAGGTGTAAACCGGTCTACAGTAATCTTTAAGATATCATTGAGACTGATGTATGTCTATTTTTTGTTGAGTCTGGTGAAAGGCATAATTGTCCAAAGAAGATGGTTTTAGTTAATGGATATTGAAGAGATTCTTTGACCATGTTTTGTTTCACAAATCATGGAGGATTTTCTATTAAGGGAAAGTATGTGACACACATTTGATGTTTCCTTTAAATTTTGAAACACAACTAGATGGTGGATTCATGGAGGATTTTCTATTAAGGGAAAGTATGTGAAACACATCTGATGTTTCCTTTTAAGATTGAAATATGACTGGATGGTGGATTCACAAGAGATCTTCATGGGGATCGCAACGGAAAAGAGTGGGAAGATATTTTGAAATTAAATTTGAGTAGTCTGCGCTTCTTTCTCTCAACTGTATAGCTATCCTATGCTCTGCATGAAGTGTATATATTCTTCAGTTAGCAAAGAGAATCATTTTCCATCATTCTACCAAGAAGAAAGAGGGAAACAATACACTGATCAAAGCTATTTTAAAACAAAGGGAAAAGAAGAAGAAACTAAGAAAAGGAAGAGTGTGCAAGGAAGCATAGTAACCTGAGGAAAGCATACCAATGGTGCCCAATGGTGACTCTTAGTGAATGAAACAGTGATCTTATCAGGATCTCTAAAGCCATTTCAAAAGATCAACCTTTTTATTTCTCTACAACAATTGCAATAGCCAAATCTCAATTTTTGGGTGGACATTAATAGGTCCCTTGTACTAAATCCTTTAATAGGGTGACATCAAGTTGATGTTTTTTAGTCCTCTAATAAGGTAGGTTTTAACAAGCCATATTCAAAATCCTTTAACTGGGTCATACCTCACAGTGTGTTTGTAATCCTTTAATAGGGAAGGCTCTTCACAGGGTGCACTTCAAAAGAGTGCAAAATTTGTGAGTTCCAACTCATATCGTGGTTTTCTCCCAATTTAGGTTTCCATGTGATATATCTAGTGTTCTATGCTGTTCTAATTTTGTGTTGTTTATTCCCTTTATAGGATATGTTTTGCATGCAGTAATACTTAGTTGATCTAAGAGTGACCTCAAGTTTTATTGGGTGTTGATTCAGCCCTCCCCTCTCAGCACTAGTTGGGACTATCAGTTGCAAAAGAAAGATATTATCAATCAAGATCTATTTGAAGATATTGAAAATATTATAGAGCAAGGAGGTTTCTAAAAGTTATCATAAATTATTTTGAAACTTGCAAAATTTTTAACAATTTTGAGTCCTTGTCTCTCTCCTATTTATACCATGTGGGTATTTAAATAAATTACACATTTGAAAAGTAGACTCCTAGAACTATATTTTATATTACCATAGTTTTTTGAGATGCAACCTCTAAGTGCCTTGAATTTAGACATCAATTGACAAGAAATTTGAAAAAAAGGCACTAGTAAATTTTAGCTTGTTTTTCGATGAGGTTTGGTCGATTATTAGATGCCTATTGGTCTGATAATCGACCACAACGGTCATCAGATTTTTTTAGTCGAAAATACCACACTTGAAATATTTGTCACAATTGTGACATCAATAGTGGTTGAACTATTGATAGAAATGACATCAAAATCATTGCTTCAACCTGGAAGAATTGCCAGCTATAGCGTTAACTTTGCGACCAAGGTAGGTCAAAATTGTGACGTACAATCATCACAATAAACGTCGAATGTATAGCTTTCTCATCGATATGTCTATTCTTTGTTGGTCAAAAAAGCGACAGAAAATTTAATTTAAAAAATATATATATATATAATCAAATTAAGCACAACAATATTATGTCGCTGTTGTTTACTGTTTACACACAATCACATATTTTTTGTCTTATTTCACACAATAATGTTCTTTCCCGATCTACAAAAGCATAGACACAAACAACCCCTCTAACTATCAGACCATCATGATCAATCCCCTTCTCGACAAGTTATTTGAAGCATGGTAGAATGAAAAATCAGTAAATGGGCTTAAACAGAGGAGAAAACAGCAAAGGGACAAGTTGGTTTTAGACCAAAACACTCCACCATAGATCACGAAGTGACTCTTAGATGCTTAGTTGAAAAAATATGGGACACTCTGGGTGATGAGGCTTTTTGCTGCTTTGTTGACTTCAAAAAAGCCTTTGACACTGTCCCTTGTCACAAACTATGGAAAAGAATGGAAGAGCTAGGAATACCTATGATGCTAAGGACAATAGTACACAAAGTATATGAATAGGTTAAGGTCAAAATCAGTACTATACATGGGTTATCAGAGTTCTTTGGCAGCCTTAAAATCAAAACCACAATGCCTTATGAGATCTTATTGGCAGAAGTGGGTACCTTTCACTTAGAAGTTGTTGCATTGGTCTAGCTGATATGCTACTTAAAGAAAGAGGGGGATGCTTTGAGGATTGAATGGGTTGTGGGAGAGTTTGGAAAAGGCTTTCTCAGTCTGCCACTCTCCACCACTTGCCATTTCCACCTTAGCATTCCCATTTCTTGGGGATGCTTCTCACTGCGTATGACAAGGTAGATCTCCTTGTCCATTTGTAGATGTACATCTTCTTTCCTCAATCCTACATGCAATACATATTTAGTTCCACCAAAATTACTTTGAAATTACAACCTTTTAAGGATAGGAACACAAAAATAAGAGAGAATAGATCCACCACTAATGTCAAACCCACTCATTTTTTTCAATGATACTGAAACTAAGATAAAGATATTTGTGAAGGTTTTATAGACGTAGGTTACTGAATCATCATTTCTGCACTAGTACTCAATCTGGACTGAGACCTTAAATTATTGAGCTTCTCTTTGTTTTGAAAAGAGTATAACATTCTATACCTAACAGGGCCAACCACATGAAGGTGGAAGCTCATCTGGCCCCTCATAGGAGCATCCTATGACCCTTTATGACATTTCAAGACATCTAAGATGTATTCTTAGGGATTGTAAATGGTTGTAAAGGGTCATAAGGGGTCCTGGGACACAACAATTGAGAAACATAATTGTAGGCATCATGGTCACAATTTTTTAGAGACAACGTAATTGAGTTTTATACCCAGACGATGCAGAGAAACTCCTGCACCTCCAATTCCAAGTTGACTACATCTGTTGCTCATGAATACAAGGTCCTCCAATAGATGTTTTCAACTTGGAATCGGAGGTGGAGAAGTTTCTTTGCATCGCTTGGGTACACAACTCAATTACATTGTCTCCAAAAAATTGTGACCATGATGCCTACAATTATGTTTCTCAGCTATTGTGAAATCTACATTTATGTTTCTCAGTTGTCATGTTTATATGCATGTTTTTTATGTGTTTTGGATAGTAAGTCTAATTTAATTTATCCGTGGACTAAGACCTTAAATTATTGAGCTTCTCTTTGTTTTGAGAAGAGTATAACATTCTCTACTTAACAGGGCCAACCACGTGAAGGTGGAAGCTCATCTGGCCCCTCCTAGGAGCCTCTTATGACCCTTTACGACATTTTAAGACCTCTAAGATGTATTCTTAGGGATTGTAAATGGTGGTAAAGGGTCATATGGGATCCTGGGACACAACAACTGAGAAACATAATTGTAGGCATCATGGTCACATTTTTTTGGAGACAATGTAATTGACTTGTATACCCAAACGATGGAGTGCAACTTCGACACCTTTGATTCTAAGTTGACACTGCAGGATCTAAAGACCATAGATAAGGAATAAATTTAGAGAGTGGAGGAGGGCCATAACAAAAAAAATAATACAAGACAAACCTCAAGTTAAATGAGCTGGAAACTACAAACATTTTAATAGATTTTTATTATTAAATAATGAAATTTGCATATACTAGTGTTCTAAGCCCCCTCATTACATGATTTATTATTGTAAGCCCACTCTAACTTACACATCTAGAAAATGAAACTAAAACCTATTAGGATTGAGACAAACCTTATAGAATAACAACAGCTAGGAAGGATCGCTTGCCAACATCTGTTGAATACATCTGTTGGAGGACCTTGTATTCATGAGCTACACCTTGTATTCATGAGCTATAGATGTATTCAAGATATGTTGGCAAGTGATCCTTCCTAGCTGTTGTTGTTCTATAAGGTTTGTCTCAATTCCAATAGGTTGTAGTTTCATTTTCTAGATGTGTAATTTAGAGGGGGATTGCAATAATAAATCATGTAATGAGGGGGCTTAGAACACTAGTATATGCAAATTTCTTTATTTAATAATAAAAATCTATTAAAATGTTTGCAGTTGCCTCATTTCACTTGAGGTTTGTCCTGTATTATTTTGGTCATTATGGCCCTCCTCTGCTCTCTAAATTTATTCCTTATCTATGGTCTTTGTATCCCATAGTGTCAACATGTAATCAGAGGTGCAGAAGTTGTACTCCATCGCTAGGGTATACAACTCAATTACATTGTCTCCAAAAAATTGTGACTGTGATGCCTACAATTATGTTTCTCAGCTATTGTGAAATCTACATTTATGTTTCTCTGCTGTCATGTTTATACATTCTTCTCTCATTTGTTGGTGTAATTCCTCTTTGAGTATCCCCTTTCTCCTTTGCATCCAAAATGAACTCATTCCAATCCCTCATTGGAATAAAGGGAGGACACTCATACTGGACTAAAGGGAGGATGCTCAAACTTTAGCGAGACTTCATACCACATAGCATTCGTAGATTACATTCAATGTGCTATTTACGCTTGTATTGGTGGGAAAACTCTTGAAAATGTGCAAACGAGATTGCATTCAACCATATTATTTACAAGACACGTGTAGTTTACCTCCAGCCTAAATCAGCATTGCATACATATCTACAGACGGTGCATGGTATGAAGCCTCGCTCAAGCTTGAAAATGATAGTCGAACCATAGTCAAGGTCAAGGAACAAATGGAATAACCAAGAAAACACTATATGTTAAATCATGTGATTGATAGCAGATTGGGGTTCACCTGAGCCATAAACATGAATAATTATTCTTAAAAAAGATGTAAACCATATATATGTGCACTTGAGGTAAAGAGAAGTTACATCATATCCATATTAAAATATTAGTTACAATATGAAAATACTAAACTAACTAATTCTTGAGTTCATCTCTGCATATGGTCACAACAAAGATATGCGATTACAATATAGAGAAGGCATAAAAATATAATTTCAAAATTTTCCCTAGCCTGAAATGTTTTTCACTCAAATCCTTCATCGCAGATACGTGGAGATGGGTGGATAGATGCAGATGAGTTTTCATCGACCCAACTAAAGTATCCATAGCCATTATTTCCTTGTGATGCCCAGTCTACATTAGTTCTTATATTATAATGAATAGTATTTACATTAGAAACATTAAATATATACACATCAGCAACCTTTTTCTATTTGGGTAGCACCAAAATTGTCGTCTAGGGTTGTTCAATGTCTGTGAAGTCTTCAACACACACTACCCACCACCACATTGAGAGTTTGGCACATTGACAAGAGTCATCGAGCCTATATCAATAATGCACAGTCACCATTGTTACTACATTTATTATTTTTATATGATTATTTTTATATGAAATACACCAAGGAGTACCATCAGAAATATTAACCATTTAAAATAATGTAAAGTAAACCTAAATCAAATAGCTCATTTTTTTATTAGCATGTGTAGTCTCTGTGTATATGAAAAATGAAAGAAATATCAAGCTGAAATAAAATAGTGAACAAAATAGTATTCCACATAGAGTGAATGAAATATACCATCAAAAGAAGGTGCCAAAATCCTGTCACGAAGCACAGACATAGGAAATAAAAAAGGGACAAAAGACAAGAAATAAGAAAAATCATTACGACTATAGAAAAATCATTTATATTATAATAAAAAAAAGAAACACTCTTTGTCAACAATTTTCAAAATCATTAGGACTATAGAAAAATAATTAAGACTGTAAAAAATAAAATTTTAGAAATGGACAGTTCTGATGCTTTGCCATTACAACAATTGAGCATTCATCATTTGGTATTGTGTATTCCATTTAAGTATGTCAACAATGTTCAAAATCCTATCACCAAGCACAAACAAGAAATAAGAAAAAACATTAGGACTATAGAAAAATCAAGTTCTAGAAATGGACAGTTTTGATATTGCTTTGCCATTACAATAATTGAGCATTCATCATTTGGTACTTCTTGGTGTATTCCATTTAAGTTTTTCAGTTGCCATGTTTATGTGCATGTTCTTTATGTGTTTAGCTTCTCTCCCTCTCAAGGGATATGTCAATAGGTAATTGATTTGAAAGCATAATGATTTGACAATCTTTTCTCAGGATAGGCGTAATCATCCCACCAACCTTAATTAGAAACATTTTTGATATATGTCAAGTACTTATAATCAGTATGCCCAACAAACATAGACTTAGTAGTAAAAGCATGTCCTTTGGTATACTAGTTTAATCTAGTTTAAGAATAGTTTGTTTCATGTTTGAATGTACCATTGAATGAAGCTTCGCTATATTAAGTACAATCTTAATAGTCGTGACTCTTCAAATTCTCTTGTCTCCTTCAGACCTCCAAACATGTGTACTATGAGTAGCCCTCCAACAAATGGACTTGTGATGATTTTCACAATAGTACATGTGTTGGAGGACTACTCAAAGTATTGCTTAGGCAAATCTGAATGTTCATCACCTGTGCATATAAGAGTTGATCATAGAAGGTATATGCTAAACCCAGCAGAAAATAGATTTGTGGTGATTTTCACAATAGTACATGTGTTGTTGGGTAAGCTCCCAATAGAGCTCAGAAAAATATGCATGTTCATCACCTGTGCATATGAAGTGGCTCTAATGGAAGATACAATCACTAAATTTTGCATACTCCTTATTTCATTTTGGGTTGATATTGTCAGACATGGTCTTTCTTGAATGGAATGGCTCGTTACTTGTACATTGACTAGAATGTTGGTGGAAGAAGGATGATTTGTTTGCAACCATTTTTTCAACTCTAATTTTATGAGCTGGTTTTGGTTAGAATTCATTGAGGTCTGAAACAAAGGATAATTGTCATTGAAATAAGACTTGTCCATTACCAATCTGAAATATTTTCGTTGATGGAAGCTAAGATCTGTCACACTTAATGCCAATGGAATTTTGTGTTTTAAAGAGGAATAAATTAAAGTAGTCATAATGAGACCTAAAAATTTAACAATGTATTAGGGGTTAGATTAAAGATTGGAGTCTAGTTGTTAGCAAATGCACAAAATTGTCAAAGTTGCAATGACAACTTTTACAACTTTTTGTGCAAAAAAATATAAGAAGAAGGGAACTAATGGGAAACTAGTTTGAAAGTCAATTATAGGCATTTGCACCCGTAGAAAACTATGCCCCCATGTCCCATGGGATGCCATGCCTCCTCCAATGTTTATGTCATACACCCTGTGGTAGTCAGACTGTGTGTCGTGCCTGTGTAGAGAGTATTTATTACATAATTTTCAAAGATGATATAAAGATATTATATTTTATACTTAGCAAGATTTTAATATTAATATGCTTAGCAAGATCTTGCTAAGTATAAAATATAATCTTGATTATACATAATCTTGCTAAGTAAAAAAAAAGGTGAATTTCATTTCTCATTTCATTATTTCATTTGCGAAAAAAAGAAGTGCAGCACGCGCACGAAGGAGATAAGTCCCTTCATTTTAATATTAATATAATTTTCATATTCATTTTGTCAAAATAAATTGATTTTGCATACAAACTGTATGACAGGATGCATTGGAGGAGGCATGGCATCACATGGGAAATAGGGGCACAGTTTTCTTCGATTGCAAATATGTTGCACCGTAGCTGGTGCCTCTCTACAACAGGGCATAGATATCCATCAAAGCATGAAGGATAGAGGATTTTCTCCAAATGCTATGGTTGCAACTACCCTGGTGGACATGTACACCAAAAGTGGAAGCATAGACAAGGCATGTGAACTATTTCACAAAATGCCTCAAAGAAATGAGGTCTCATGGAATGCCACGATTGCAGGATATATTCAAGCTGGATTTGTTGAAAAGGCTTTTAAAACTTTTAATCAAATGCAATTGGCAGATGTAAAGCCAAATTCCATAACCTTTGTCAGCATACTTCTATTGTGTGCCAAAATGGGAGCTTTGGAACAGGGTATGGATGATAAAAAAATAGATGTGATGAACTCTATTAATCATGGTCAAAAGATTCATCTCTTTTTTCAGAAGTTGTTTTACCACAAAATTAGATTTCTTCTCAAATTTGTATACAAGAAGGGCTTGTGAAAAGATCTATAGATATGTAGTTTTCTTTGTGACATTCTTTACTAAATTGAAGAAATGGTTTGTTCATTGATTCTACTAGGAAATATGCAAGATCAAAGATCAATTAAGTAGAAAATGAAGGTTGACAAAGAGGATACTTCGTGATCTTTTTCTTGGGATTTAAGGTCTAAACTCCATAATAGAACCAAGTGGAGATTTCTTCACTTCACTACCAAGTTATCATGCGACATTATCTCTTACAAAGAATTGTTTTTTTTTCTCAGGGATGCCCTCATATAGATGAGGTGTGTATCCTTGATCACAACCTGTTCCTTGATTGATAGTGTATGTATACTATAAACAAATCCCTTAGAAAAATTTAAAGATAAGAAGAAACTAAAATAGAAATCTATGGGCGAGCCCTATAAAGGAAGTTGTGCACACAATTTAAATGTAAAGCACAAGATGGATAGTGAATTAAAGGAGTACAAATTTGTGGGAAAAAAAAGTGAGAACAAGTCATGGACTCAAAATTGTAAGAAATGATGAATTAACCAAATAAAATGATGTGGAAAGTATGAATGGAGAAGGTAAAATTAAGGATCAGCAGCAGGTAACTAAGAAAAGAAAACTCGTGAAATGGAAGAAAGGAAAGGGAACCCATCAAAAGGTGCTGGAAAAAAATTTCATATTGGATTGTGAAATAGGGGCAGTGGGAGGACAACCCGTGCCAAAAAGAATAAAAACCTTTAAAGATAGAGTCTATTGAGCCTCACGAAAGAAAAGGAAATAAAGATGAATAAAACAAAAATTAAAAACTATTTCATCAAATATGGAATGCATATTTCATGAGATAGAAGAACATAGCAACCAACGGTCAAAAGAGCATGGATTAATGTTGAAGGTTTCTTATCATAATGAACCTTTGAAAAAGGAGTCATCTTGTTGGCCTCCATATGTATCTTCTACATCTAAACCATTTAAGTTTTTCTGCTATACTAAGTCTCTTGACACTATAGCTAGATGACAAGGATCTCGATTAAAGGTTTTGTTTAATTTGTTCCATTTTATATGGTCAAGGGTTCCTCAGGCATACCTATGAGCCTAGGAGACCCTTAGTCCATGTGGATCCTAGTTAGCTTTGAATGACTAAACTTAGTTTTAGTATGTTTTAGTTTATTTTCCTTAGTTTTAAGGAATTTGAGGGATCTAGACCTTAGATCACCCTCTTAGTTCTTTTAGGATGTTGTTATTGAGTTTTAGTGCATTTTTGACAAAGTTGCACTCCAAAGTTGCACAAATTATGAAATGTTGTTAATTTTTTGCAACACTGTCGACAGATTTTAAGTCTGGCTCTCCAACGACCACAACTGATTTCATGTTGGTTGGATCAGTTGGAAGACTTTTTGGAACTGGTTTTTAAACCTTGTCCAATCACAAGATTGGAACAAGGAGATGATCTTCAAAGTAGTGTTGAATAAAAGAAACCCAAAAAACATTCTGAGTATGTTTTTGTTATCATACTCTATCTGTTGCAAATAGGTAGATGGATTGATCATTCCACAAGTTCATTGTATGCATTGTTTATTTGAATCCATCTTAGTTTTGACTGTCATTTGATTTCAAGTTTTAGTTACAACTTACATTTACACAGTCGGTTATGAATTGAACACATGGCTTAACTGTCATAGAAAACCTGATCATGTAATGGTTAGAGAGTTTTAATGTCACTACAGGTTCATTTGCACATCCATAGTTCTTGTTAGAGTTCATTTAACTAGACTTTGCAAACATTGTATTTTAAATTTGGTGTTGATCTACACAAGAACCCAACCTCACTGACAGACTGGCTCAGGAAAATCTATAGTCAGCTTTGTCATGAAGGTGGAACCTTGACTTGCAGTTTACCCATTGGATTCCAATGCCATTGTGTGAGAAGAAAGCCAAGGTTAACACTTTAATAATATAAGTGCTCAGACTGTGGAAGGAGGCATATTTCTTCAAGATTTGATGCCCTAGGTAGATACTGTCCATGTATTTAACCAGCAAGAAGAAGACAAGTTTGCAAAAGTGTAGTAATAGGAAGGTTGAAATTGAATCATAGATTGAATTTGATAGTCTTGGGCACATTGAATAATCCATGGCAATTGTACCTACTGTGTGAATTTGTATCATCTTAAAATGGAAGCACTTCCATGTTAAGAGTGTTTAGCCTTCTGAGTAAGTGGTTTAGGGTCATGATTGACATCTTTTCATTCTCCCTTGTCTTCCACTTCTTCTATGCACTTGATTTCTTCATTCTAAGTGAAATTAGGGTTAAGGTCTTAAGGACTTTCCTGATTTTCTCTCTTCCATGGAGCCACTTTCTAGGTAGGATTCATAAATGAGACCTCCTAGTCCTTCATCATATCATTTCGAGGATTTTATGTCTGTTCCTGACACTAGGTCCTGTTCAGACATCAATTTCTAAGTTTCTAGCATCTCTGGGATCTTTGTTGCAGAACCTAACAAAGTTAGGGTCTAAGGTCAAAGTCAACCTCGACCTTGACCTCTTCCCACTAGGATTTCAAATTATCATTTTTTGGTAATTTAGCTTTTGGGAAAGTTATTTCCCGCCTCTGGGTCGTCTGTTTCAGGTTCTGAAATGGTAAATCCTTTAATGGTATTTAATCAAGGTATATTTTCTAAAGGTGAGGACCTATTTGGGATTTAATTCTTCAAGGTGGCCCATCTAGAGGAGTGTGCCCTAGATCACAATAAAAGGAGGCCTTCCTCTCTCATTTTCATATCAAGTTTACATCTCATCCAAGCAATCAAGCTCTCAAGTTCTCAAGGTGATCAAGCAAGCATTCATTCAAGTATTCAAGTCTTCTTCTTCATCCAAGTTCTCCATTGAAGATTAAGGATTCAAGCATTCAAGCTATTGAAGGGATTTGGCTCAAGCATTCAAGATCTATCATTCAAACCCTAGATCTAGCCACCATGGTGATGTGATCTTCCTTCAAGATCCTTTGTTCATCTTCAAGATCCATATCTTTGTTTCCTCAAGGTGGATTTCAAGCATACAATCATGGAGGTTTGATCATGTTATGTTCAAGCTTTCATAGCAATATATTTGATTACATTCCAAATACATTAGCATATCTATTGAATTGCATAGCTTCATTGTTAGATTCATTTCTACTACTTGCTAGGATTCTCCTATTTCAATTTCAATATTACGGTCGATTCCAAACCGGGGTTTGACCAAGGCAAACCCCCCCCCCCCCCCCCCAAACAAATAATAAAACTATTTTTCTTGCAAGCATAGGTGTGGAATCTCAGATCTGAGAGTGAATTTGGATACCCTTTTCGGCAATCTTTCAGGATCTGCGAATAGAATCAGAATCGGACTTCAAATAAATAATGTGGTCTTTGACCTTTTAAAAGGTCAAAGTCGACCTGTGTGAATTTGGAGAAAAGGTTTCTGGGTTTTGTCTGCCTTGACATTTCCAGTCCAGAACAAAAGACAAAATCTTCAAAAAGTTCATACAGAAGCCAGAATTCAGCATTTCCCAGATCTGCCCTAATTCAAGGTTAGTATTTGCACTTCAATTATTTCAGATTTCAAGCTTAATCCAACTATAGGGAAGTATAGGGTTTCTGTCTCCCTTTCATATTCTTCATAGATTGATTCAATATTTGTGTATTAATCTCTTGGTTGATCAAATTGGATCTCTCCTTTGGGAATTTGGATTTAGGAGTGAATCTTACATTTTCCCCACACACATACTCAAATAGTGGTGATTCCAAATCACAACTATTCAGAATCCATTGATTGAACATTATAGATTGACCCTAATCTAACTTGATCAATTAGATTAGAGTGTGTCTGTGATAGTCAATGGTGCTAGGCTAAGTGGCTACAGCTGTGGAGAAGATTTAGTGTGACATCTTAGTAGATAGTACAATCTATGCCAAATGGTCTTAACCCAAATCTAAATAACCAAATGTATATGGAACATTGCTGCAGGATCAAACCAGAGATTGATAAAATTTGAATACCAGAACTTGCTATAACAGTCACATACCTTATGTAAAGATTGAGCTCAACCTAGGACGTATCTCCTGCGAGCGCTCTACCCTTCTTATTTTTGTAAATATGGTTATGTGAAAGAATGGATGGAAAAAACCTAAAGCTTCAAATTCAACATGAGATATCATAGAAAGGCTTACAAATAATCCAATGATTGGATGTTAGGGTTTCTTCTTTATATGCCCATTGCTTTATTGCATAGCTGATAATTCTTTGGCAATTTTTTATAGTGATCTTATGGCATTTGAAAATCTACATACATAATAATGATGCTTATGAAAGATGTTAGTGAAAGAGTCCTGAAACAAGGTTGAAAAATTTGCAAGTTTGGTGATGGGCAATAGAAATTTGACTTCCAGTCTTCCTACAGACTAGCAACTATGGGTAAAGCCTAAATTATCCAGCATGGGGAGGGGTTTTATTTAGAATTATAGACCATAAAATCACATGATTGTGACATATGAATCATAAGTAAAGGAAAATTTGCATAATAAAGCTTGATAGTGATTTAGAAAATAAGAGAATCATATTTTAAAAGAACTCCTACGAGCCAGAAACCTTGTGAATGAAACTTGGTAGAGATAGTACTAAAAAATTGGTGAATGTAATTAAAAACTTGTCCCCTATAGAAACAACAAACTTGAGAGCACATTATAACATGTAAAGACTCAATATTGGATATAAAAATGATTGATGCCACTAAACTAAATAAAAGTATTAGTCACAAAGGTTTTCTTTGGGCAACTAGGAGTCTAACCAATATCCCAAAGATCCAATTAAAGGTAGTCAATGGTTTCCTGTCAAGAGGCTTTCATAAAATTTCATCCTAAAACAAAATAAATTCAATATTCATGGTCACATGACTAAAAGATCCATTCTTCACTCAAGGTTGGAATCGCTGAACATATACATTTTTTAATCGGTTAGTGACAAGTGAACATGAGGCAAGGAATCAAGACTACTACAAAAGACTTGCATAAACTCAGCAGGAACCCGACCTAATAAAAACTACATAAATTTTAAAAATTGTAAAACATTTAATATTGTTATTTATTTTATTTCCACCATTGCAAAGCAGTGAGTCACCTCTTACTCTTCAGCTCTCCATTACTGAACCTGAGTCAAGCGAATATCACTATATGGCTCCATAATTGGTTGTACAGATATTTTCAACAAGTGATGGCTCTTGGGGAAAACAATCATTATCCAAATTAACTTATTAAACAAACCTAGTAGCATAATATTAAGTTGTTTGGTACAGAATAGATGGAGGTCCACAAAGCTAAGAATTAAGATGAATTAGACATATGAAAGCACAATGCAAAAATGAGGAAGGTTCCCAACCTGCATTGAAGAGGAGCACTAAGTTTTAATCCCATTTAAGGTTAGGAACATCAGAGTGGAGTCCATTAGACAAAGATAGTCCCAGAAGACAAAAAAATATTTTTGCAAATGTGTTGAAAAAATTATAAGAGCATAATAGGATGGGCTCAAGTGCCAAAGCATAGAGGCTTTCAAAGTGGTGCATTGAGTTCAAATCTCCACAAGACTGAGGAAAGCTCCCAATTTGTAAACAAGAGGGACAGGAAAGTTCTAGAATCATCTCAGGTAGGGACATCATAATGGAGTCTATTAGAGAAAGACAATCCCTGATGAGAAAAAGAGACATTTTGAAAACTGTTATCAAAAAATAATAACAACAAAATGGGATGAACTCAAGTGCCAATGCATAGAGGATTTATTTGATTCACAGTATATAAGATTGATTGGTTCATGCAATATAATACAAAATATTAGTTCTTATGTTGAGATGCTTGATTTGTCTGACATTGAGGGTCATGAAGAACTGCAGGTTTATCAAGGAAGTCCCTTGAAACAAATTCGCCATGGTAATAATGAATGAGAAATGAAACCTTTTCTTTTTTTAAGTTATGCCCGTGTTAGTTGAAATTTTGACTAACACTGTGTTAGTCAAAATTTCAACTAACACTATGTTAGTCAAAATTTTGACTAACACGGGCATAACTTTTTTTTTAAAAAAGTTTTTCTTCTATATTTCTGTTACCTGAAATTTCCCTGTCATTCAATTTTGGCCACAAGCTTGTTTTCGTATGTGAAGTAGATCCACAAGGTTTCAAGGTTTGCGATCTTGGCCCCATGATCATCAATGTGTTGTCAAACTCCTATCCAGATCGCACATGCTGAATCACAATACCCAGGAAGATATTCAAATTTAAAGCTTGCAGGAAGTGCTCAGGTCACAGTGTTGCAAAAGTGTTCAGTGTCGAAAACTCTCTATGTTTTCGACCTTCGGTCTGAAAAATCTCTGTGTTTTTGACCATCGAGTGAAAACTTCAGTTGTTTTCATCCTTTCACGCATCACACTTCTTCTTCAGCATTGGCATTTTTCTTAAGTCTGCAACTCCGACCTGGTGGGCCCAAAGCTTGGGGTGCCAGCATAGAAAAGAGATCTACGGTGGTCATAAGATCTCATGGGATCTTTTGACCCCATGAGATCATACGACAACCATTGATGCAGTATCAGCGAGATCGGCAGTGGGCCCATGGTTTAAGGTGTGGTGAAGATCTATGGTGGTTGCATGATTGCAAGGAATATTACTTGCCTTTGCGATCATGCACTCGTCGTTAGATGGGAATCTTAGTTTGAGTGGGTCCATGTCATAGGGGCTTTCTGAGGTGTTGATGACAAAGTGACTGGAATGAATAGCAAAACACTAGGTGGCGTAAATGGGCCCAGAGCTCGAGTGACTTGGTGACTAAGGGTTTGCCTCCATACACCCCGGTTTCTTTTTGTTACCGCCTTCAGTTCATGGTCTCAAGAAAGAATGCTTGTCACATCATCGCATGCGGTCTTTCGATCACATGTGACCATGCCACAAGCCGGCAGCAGGCGGTCAGTGTAATGGTTACATTCTGGTCACATGATCGCATGCAGCTTCCTAGCTGCATGCAACCATGCAACAAGCCTCTAGTGGTCATGTTGTTGTGGACTTGGTGGGTGGAAATGTAGCATGGGCCCCATAGATGCAAGATCTACGGTGGTCGCATGTTCACATGGGATCTCCCGATCACATGCGATCATGCGACCACTGTTGGATCCGGAGGGTGTTTCCTGCGGTGTTGTCATGGGTTTGACCAATGTGTGGTTGGGTTTCAGTTGGTCCACATGGTAAAGGTGGTAGGTTTGGCGGGGCCAGGTGTCTTGCATGGTGACAGAGGCAAATTTTCAAAGGCCAGTCACATCATTGCATGTGTTCTTTTGGGCTCATGCGATCATGCGACCAATGACATTTTCATAGTGGCGTGACTATTTTTCATGGACTTTTCTTCTGTAGAGATGGTTGTGAGTGGTGGGGTAGCTCAGAGATTTAATTTTTTAAGGACAAAGGTGGTTGCAGGGGACTCTGAGGTGATCTTTCCCGGCGTTGCAGAGTCCTGTGCTGTGTGTTCATGCTGCGGGTTAATGAAAAAGTGCTTGGCGCCATTATTTTCTGCAATCCTTTCCTAGGGTGGTGTGATTGATTTTGAGAGAATTCATGGCTGATTGGAGTTGCAGGTGAGATTGTTGGTGAAGATGGTGTGCCTGCAGGTAGATTCAGTACAGGAAAGATATGCATGATGAGATTTTGTGCCTGTTGCCAGCTGTTCCCAAAATTTTTGAGGGGTTGTACCTCTAGGGTCTGGTAGAGAATTGAATAACTATGTAACACTAGTTAGGTTAGTTTTTGGACTCCTGCCTGTGTGTTGTGAGGGATGTATATATTGTTTTTTGAGAGCCTTAGTGCTCAGAATCCAGCAATTGTAAAAAGAAAGTTTCTTTCTTAGAGAGCAATTTGTGGCATTTTTGCCCCTTTGGCTTTCTACAGTTGTAATTCCCATTGATTATTCAAATATTACAAAGCATCTTGTGACATTCTCCTGTCCTTATGCTTTCTTATGTGGATTATCTCTTATTGAATTCAATATATGCATGTTCAGTAACTTTTAGGTTTTTTCTTGATTCCTCTTTCTTTCTGCAATTCATGTGTATGCTTGTGAATGATCTGATTCGAATGCTTTTGTGGGTATACTTTCACCCCTAGCAATCTGTCTCATTCCTATACCCAATTACAGAGATGAATGTTTGTATGCAGGTTATAGTCTGTGTCTGACTCTTTAGGAGTACTACTGCCTTGAGAAATTCCTTTCCCCTGCATAGTATCTCTTTATTGCAAACCCCTCTATAAAATATTTATGCAGGCCTATTCATTGAGTTGTAATCCCCTAGACCTAGGATTGTGTACTGGTTTCATCCTTTATACTGCAATTCATACCCTAATTTTGGTGCATCACCTAGTAGGTAGTTTGCTTTTAGTTATTTCCTTTTCATGCAATCTTCCTTCTATTCCTTTCCCTCAAAAGATTTACTTTTCATGTCAAGAGCAAACTAAGATGACAATCCAAGAGGAACCAGCCTAGAACCTGGAGGTCTCATCTTAGTTCGCAAAGGTCCCACAACCTGGAGATGATTCCCATGTTATACTAAGTTATCAAGACCATGAGAGCTTCAACTAAGGGTGCAAAATTAGTGTATAACAATTCTAGCATGCCCGATGGGACCAAGAAGTCATAGTTTTTATAATTCTTGCTAGTTTTGATATGCTTCCAGCAAGTTGCAGACCTTTGAGAGGTCATTATTTTGCATAACTAGTGACTCTAAGTTCACATTCACTGGTTTCAAGCAGATTCAGTACCTAATATTGATTACCATCCTTCTTTTCATGAGGACAACCCTTCATTTCATGGAGGTCAGCCTTATCAGAATAGTGGTACTTCTGATTTCATGCAAGACTACCTAGTTGCAGCAATGAACCAACATACACCTCATGCTTGCCCCCCACCCACCCAACTTCCAGTATCATGGCAGCACCAATACACATACTAGCAGCCTCAAGAGGAAATGTATTGCATAGAAGAGTATGCTTATCATGCCCAAATCCAACAACAACAAGCTTTGGTTCAGCAGGATCAAGGTTATAGGAGGTATCTGGCAGAGCAATACAAGAGAAATGAGGCCAAGCCTGTTGAAGGGTTGGAGGCCCAGAAGAAGGTTCATCAAGGGGAGCTTGAAGAACAGAGGAGATATTATGAAGAGGTGTTGGAAACACAAAAAAGGCATATGAAAACATAGGCAAAGGAGCAATTCGATGCCCTTATAGAACTAAAACAAGGTCAGGCAGCCCTTACAAGCATTCTCACAACACTAAAGGAGGTTTACGAGGAAAAGTTAGTGGTGGTCAGTGTTGCTGCAGCTGCAAAAGAAGAAGATTTTCAAAGGACATTAGCAGCTCAAAGGGTTTCTTATGAGGAGTTGGAAGTTCATAAGAATAACTATGAAAGGGTGGTTCAAGACCAGAAAATTTTAATGGAAGCCATGTTTGATAGGGGCATTGAATTTCAAATTGAGAAAGAAAAGGAGTTGGCAGCCCATAAGGAGTTTCATGATAAAGAAATACAAGAGCACAAAGCAATAATGGGGCTCTTGTTTCTAAAGGGTGAAAATGATAAAGAGACTCATCAAATACAACTTAAGGAAGCTCTTTGTAAAGAAAAGAAGGAGGCAATATCAGGGTTATCTGATGAATCTTATAATGTTGCCAAGCAGACCATTGAATGGGAGGCTGATTTATTTGAAGAGTTGCCTTGTTTTGTTGAAGATGACAATGCTTCTAATATGCCACTCATCTCAGCTGCTGAAGGACAAAGAAAGGAATGTTCTCCTGAAAAGAAGCCTGCTGCTAAGAGTGTTGACAAGAAAAATGATGTGGAAGAAGAAGCTCCTCTGCATGAATTGGTAGTTGAAGATCCTGACAGTAGTAAAAGAAGCCCCAAGTTCATTCTTTCCAAGGGTTTCCCTTTAAGGTACTTAGCAAGAACAGAGGTCGGCCATGAAGATCTAGTCATGTTTGTGTCCAAACATGAGTGTTCAAATGAAGCTGAAGCTAAGGGTGAACTTGCAGTTTAGCAAAGGCAAGCTCAACTCACTTATCTACCCTTGGATAATGGAGATAAAAATCTATCGGTGGAGGTGAGTCAATTTGTTTATGTCCTTCAGAAGGTAGTGCATCAGTTCTTCACACAACTGTGTGTACTTCCTTCCTTGTTAGCTATCCTCCTGCATGTAAATTGTTGTACCCTAAGGAGGAAGGGTAGCTATTTCAACACACCAGTGAATGGTTTTGTTTAACCAAGTTTTTGCACTGGTTAGTTTAGGATAGGATAGTTTCCCTTGTTTTATATCCCCATTTTCTAGTTTAGTCTTTCCTTGTTTTCCAAGAAGTGCTCGCGCACAGGTTTTGTCCCTTTGTTCAGTTTTTGTCTCCCTGTCAAAGTTTTGTGTTCCTGAGCTGACCCCCATGTCCAATGGATTGCTTCAAAGGCCACTGGTCCAATGTCTAGCAAGATGACATCCCGCAGAAGTCGCCAAAATGTTACCCAAAATTTCTCTGTCATTCAATTTTGGCCACAATCTTGTTTTCATTTGCGAAGTAGATCCACAAGGTTTCAAGGTTTGTGATCTTAGCCCCATGATCATCAATGTGTTGTCAAACTCCTGTCTAGATCGCACACGTTGAATTGCAATACCCAGGAAGATATTCAATTTTAAAGCTTGCAGGAACTGCTCAGGTCGTAGGGTTCCAAAAGTGTTCAGTGTCGAAAAATCTCTGTGTTTTCAACCTTCAATCTGAAAACTCTCTGTGTTTTCGACCATCGAGTGAAAACCTCAGTTTTTTTTGGCCTTCTGCGCTTCGCACTTCTTCTTCAGCGTTGGCATTTTTCTTAAGTGTGCAACTCCGACCTGGTGGGCCCAAAGCTTGGGGTGCCAACGTAGAAAAGAGATCTATGGTGGTCGTAAGATCTCATGGGATCTTTCAACCCCATGAGATCATATGACAACCATTGATGTAGTATCAGCGAGATCAGTAGTGGGCCCAAGGTTTAAGGTGCGGCGAAGATCTATAGTGGTCGCATGATCACAAGGAATATTCCTTGCCTTTGCGATCATGCACCCGCCGTTAGATGGTAATCTCAGTTTGAGTGGGTCCGTTTCAGAGAGGCTTACCGAGGTGTTGATGACAAAGTGACTGGAATGAATAGCAGAACACCAGGTGGCGTAAATGGGCCTAGAGCTCTAGCGACTTGGTGACTAAGGGTTTGCCTCCATGCGCCCCGGTTTCTTTTTCTTACTGCCTTCAGTTCACGGTCTCAAGAAAGAATGCTTGTCGCATCATCACATGCGGTCTTTCGATCGCATGCAACCATGCGACAAGCCGACAGTAGGCAGTCAGTGTAATGGTTTCATGCTGGTCGCATGATCGCATGTGGCTTCCTAACCACATGCGACCATGTGACAAGCCTCTAGCGGTCATGTTGTTGCAGACTTGGTGGGGGGTAGTGTAGCATGGGCCCCGTAGATGCAAGATCTACAGTGGTCGCATGTTCGCATGGGATCTCCCGATCCCATGTGATCATGCGACCACCATTGGATCCAGAGGGCATTTCCTGTGGTGTTGTCGTGGGTCTAACCGATGTGTGGTTGGGTTTCAATTGGTCCACGTGGTAAAGGTGGTAGGTTTGGCGGGGCCAGGTGTCTTGCGTGGTGGCAGAGGCAAATTTTCAAAGGCCAGTCGCATGATCACATGTGGCCTTTTGGGCTCACGCGATCATGCGACCAATGACATTTTCAAAGTGGCGTGACTATTTTTCATGGGCTTTTCTTCTATAGAGATGGTTGTGAGTGGAAGGGTAGCTCAGAGATTTAATTTTTTAAGGACAAAGGTGGTTGCAGCGGACTCTGAGGTGATCTTTGCCGGTGTTGCAAAGTCCTGTGCCATGTGTTCATGTCGTGGGTTAATGAATAAGTGCTTGGTGCCATTATTTTTTGCAGTCCTTTCCCAGGGTGGTGTGATTGATTTTGAGAGAATTCATGGCTGATTGGAGTTGCAGGTGAGATTGTTGGTGAAGATGGTGTGCCTACAGGCAGATTCAGTACAAGAAAGATATGCATGATGAGATTTTGTGCCTGTTGCCGGCTCTTCCCAGAATTTCTTAGGGGTTGTACCTCTAGGGTCTGGTAGAGAATTGAATAACTATGTAACCCTAGTTAGGTTAATTTTTGGACTCCTGCGTGCATGCTGTGAGGGATGTATATATTGTTTTTTGAGAGCCTTAGTGCTCAGAATCCAACAATTGTAAAAATAAAGTTTCTTTCTCAGAGAGCAATTTGTGGCATTTTTGCCCCATTGGCTTTCTACAGTTATAATTCCCATTGATTATTCAAATATTACAAAGCATCTTGTGACATTCTCCTATCCTTATGCTTTCTTATGTGGATTATCTCTTATTGAATTCAATATATGCATGTTTCGTAACTTTTAGGTTTTTTCTTGATTCCTCTTTCTTTCTGCAATTCATGTGTATGCTTGTGAATGATCTAATTCGAATCCTTTTATGGGTATACTTTCACCCCTGGCAATCTATCTCATTCCTATACCCAATTACAGAGATGAATGTTTGTTTGCAGGTTATAGTCTGTGTCTGACTCTTTAGGAGTACTACTGCCTTGAGAAATTTCTTTCCCCTGCATAGTATCCCTTTATTGCAGACCCCTCTATAAAATATTTATGCAGGCCTATTCATTGAGTTGTAATCCCCTAGACCTAGGAATGTGTACTGGTTTCATCATTTATACTGTAATTCATACCCTAATTTCGGTGCACCAGCTAGTAGGTAGTTTGCTTTCAGTTATTTCCTTTTAATGCAATCTTCCTTCTATCCCTTTCCCTCAAAATCATGTCCAGAGCAAACTAAGGTGACAATCCAAGAGGAACCAGCCTAGAACCTGGAGGCCTCATCTCAGTTAGCAAAGGTCCCACAACCTGGAGATTATTCCCATGTTATACTAAGTTATCAAGACCACGAGAGCTTGAACTAAGGGTGCAAACTTAGTGTATAACAATTTCAACCAACCAATGCCTTTTGGCTTCATGGTCAAAAATTTTGGTAGAAAAACCAGGTCAAATGTACTAGTGAGGGAAAACACTTCCACTTTTTGCCCAAAAGTGGGACTCAACTTCTTGTAGCCACCCTATGCCATTCCTAGAACATAAGTGCCACCATAAACCTCATCTTTATAGGGGAAATCCTAACCTCCATAGAAACCACATAGTAAGGAATTCGACCAAGAGTAGAAGAATCCCAATAGAGAAAATGGAAAAATATCCCCTACAAAACTTGAACCTAACAAAAAATAAAACAAAACCACCCAAAGCCCTTTGAAAATACCAACTCCAAATTGTCCATCACAATAGAGACAACAAAATAATCAACACCAAAAAAGAATTTCATGATATAAAATCCACGCATCTACTCCACATACAAAAACCAAAAAATATTAGCAATTTCTCTAGGCATAGAAAAGAAGATTTCTTCAAAAATATAAATCTCTTCATCCTAAATCATCAAAAAATCTTTCTCTAAATTAAACAAAACTTGTATATCTACATCCATATACCACTCTAGACTACCAGACATCTTTTGTCACAAACATTATTCTCTTCTATAATAAAGTGGTCAAACAAAGCTTGACACAAAAAAATTACTATACCAAACAACTCACTCACTCTAAAATAGGCTAAATAGATTTCATATATGAATTCTCAACCAAAAATAAATGAAACACCTACTAAGTACTCGCTGATGGAATCTATATACATAAAGAAGGAATAGATGATTAAACAAAAAACATCATCAAATCCTAATGAAGAACATGGTACCACCTATTCACCTACAAAAGGGTCACTAAAAAACATTTTCAAAGGCCTAGGACGAACATGACATCTAGAAAAGACAACAACAAGTACAATTTTCATAACAAACATCACTATAAAAGAACAAAAAGTTGAATCCATCAACGAGGCCTTCTCCTCCATATACCAGCAAACATGGTTGTGAATACTAGGACAAATGAATACCCCAAAACAAGCATTTTTAATATAGTAAGGGTTAGAGTTGACAAAGAAACTAAAGAGGTCCACAGTATCCACAAGCTCAAATAGGGTGCAATCATTTGGTAAACAACCTTTAGCCAAATCCCACAAAATTCTAACCTCCCATAAAAAATCTCTAAGCAGAGGAAGAAATCCATGAACTAGATGTAGGGAAATAGAACCCCTAGTATTATTGGTGACTAGAAAATCTATAATAATTCCCAACTAAAGGAAAATAAGGGTGAGCAAAAATTCAAGCCTACAAAGAAAGACTTGCGTGAGAGAATTGTTTAGCAAGAACTTTTCCAACAGCTCATCCAAAGAAAAACTAGGAGTTATATTAACTCAATGCTCGACAATGCTAAGGAATCTAGAGAAATAGAAAACTTCCCTGTTATAACCATTCCACAAGATATAAGCACTACCCCTTTCATGCATCTTCACAACACTAACAAAACCAAGCCAACAACATAGAGAAAAATATTAGGACACCCCCCAATTGAAGGAGAGCATAGCGAGGCCTTTCCTTCCATTGACAAAACATGAGACACCATAACCTCCACTAACGAACTAGAACCAACAAAGGGATCAACAATAAATTGCTAAACGACCTAGAAGGGGGTCTTTCTAGCGTCTCCCCCATCATCATCTATGTCACCCTTCGAGTCACCTTGTTTATATTTTCCTAAAACCTTAAGGATGCCTCTATTCCTACTTTGTGTCTTAATTTAGCTTGTCTACACATTTTGATGTTTAGAAAGAACTTTGATTAGTTAACTAATTTATTATTTTTTAGCAGAGAAGGATATAGGTTTTTGACCTTACAATCCAAGTTTTCCACTCTTTATGAGATGAGCTCTCTATAACCTTTTGAACGATGTGCTATAGACATTAGTTACCTCTTTGTATTCTTCTTTTCTCTCCATATTGATAAAGGAGGTTTATTAGAATATTGTCAGGTTAAGAAAAGGACCAGCTATACTATTCAATGTTGTGTAGAGTAGGAGAGTTTTGGACATAGCTCTTTGAATATTGACCGATTGTCAAAAAGGTATTTGGTAAGTGTATCTCGTACCTTTATTTAAATAAATTCATTTAAAAAATATAAATTTTTTTAAATTTCCATCATAGATAAAAGAAAAAAAAAATTGAATGAAGAAAAGATTAGTTTAGAAATTTAATTACTAGAGATAAACATAAGAAAAAATAAGATAGAGGTATGTGAGTTTCCTATTTATATAGTTTTATATACTATTAGAAATATCACATGTTAATATACACACCTCAAAATATCCTCATAAACCAACATGTTTCCATTATTAATTAAATTATTTATTATTTATTTAATCAATTAATAAGGTTATTTTACTAGTATTTAAATCAATATTATTATTTATTTAAGTAATTCATTTTCTTTCCTAAAATTAAATGAATTCTTATTTATTTAATTAATCCTTTATCATATCCTATCTCTTCTATTTATTAAATACAAATATTTATTTATTTTAAAAATTCTTAAATCCCATTCTTTCTATTCTAACCAATCACATGAACTCACAAAGATCAACTCCTAAATTTTATCCTTGCGCCACTTGTCAACATTCTCTTCATTTGACCTTTACCACTTAGCTTGTGTGTAGGATCAATGCACCTAGAAAAGTCAACATCCCTCTTCCACCTCTTAATCTTAGCCACTCATCTTCTAGTGCCTCTTAATGTCCTTCACTCCTATCAAAACCCTTATTCGTTTTTAATCTTATCCATTTATTTGTCACCTCTTAATCTCAACCGTTGATTTTTATGTAGTGTCTATAAAAGACATTTTTTTCATTCCAAAATCAAATCCGTGAGAGCATCAACATATGATGAAGACAATATCTTCGTTGATAGGAGGACAAGGGAATTAAACATTTTATGAAGGTATTTGGTTTGATTTTATATTTATCTGGCATGTTTATTGTGTTTTTACGAAGTAGTGTTCTCTTAGATCATGATTGAATGCTTAAAACGTCTTTTCTTATGGTTGGGAAAAGAAATACATTTTTTCACATTCTTAGATGTTCTGCATAGTCAAATAAAAGATTTATGGAAAAGTAAATAATTAATCGCTTTTAAAAACTTCTCTTTTTTTTTATAAGAAAACTGTTAAAATTAGCACTAGTTAGGCCATTCATATCCAGTCACATCAACAAGAATCAACTCCATCATTTAACAGCATTTCACAAATATTTAGCAGCAGCATTACAAGAGAACTAATAATGTTGTTTGATTATGCAGCCTATTCCGTGAAATATAGCTCTCCATCGGACCCAATTTCACAACTGTCAAAAACAAGTTTCTTGGCAAATTGGGCCACCAAGTAATCTGGTCTGTATTACATGAAACCAGATGCAATATTGATAGCAACACTCGCGTGTTTCCCATCCTGCCCACTGACCACTATAGATATTACATCCATCGTCTCCATAACCTTACTGATCTCTGACTGACAAAACAACCATATCCTTAAAATTAGCAACAGCAAAATTTCTGGCGCATCATTTGTTGCTTTTAAAATTTAAATGAACTAGGAAGGGATAATCAAAGTAAAATCGAAGAACTCTGGTTATATTGTCGTTAGAAAAAATATCCCTAAGTTCTAATTGTACCTCAATTTTTTCCATTTCTAGAACCAGTCTAACAGAGCCATGGTAATGTTTTCTGAACAATTGAGCTCTCATTATCTTTCAACAAGGCTTTCTCACATTCAAATTTCAACACAAAAATAATAGATAGTCGAGCGAGAATGAGCACTGATTGCTTAATGTTGTAATTTGAATGTCAGAAAATTTCGTTTGAGACCTCGGTTCTTCAAGAAATTTTATCATGGTGCTCTGTCAGATTGTTTCCAGAATTAGAAAAAGTTTAGCTCCAATTAGAACTTAAGGGTATTCTGTCTTAGGACAACGTCAAAAGAGCTCTTAGGGTTTTTCTCTGATCATCTCAGCATAGTTCATGTAAATTTTACAAGTGAAAAATGGTCTTTAAGAAATTTTTAGGTGGCTAATTTTAAGAATCTGAAGATTTTATTCGCAGAGCCCAGCCAAGGCTATAAAGATAATGCGTAATACCTAAAGTGGCCGATGGGCAGGATGGAAAACTTGTGAATGTTGCTATCAAGAGAACTTCTACTTTCTCTCCGCTAGCACATGGTGTACCTACCTCTCAATCACAGACCCCTTTCTGAATGTGCATATGCTGAGGGTATTTGTTTGGGAAAATAGGCGAACAGGGAAGGACGTTCGGATGATAATTGGCGATGGTATTCTGGTTCCTCAGTCTCCAAGGGTTATTTTTTCTTCGGACGATAATTGGCGATGGTATTCTGGTTCCTCAGTTTCATTTCAAATGCGTTCCATTTCTGCAAGTCAAAGCTTTATTGGAAAATCTTATTGCACATTATGTTAGAGAGAAATTTCTGAAGGGCTTTCAGTTAGAAGAATCAGTTTGTAAATTTGATATATTTAAGGGGATGCTCTATTTGGATGTTTGTTAGCTTCTAAACATTTGAGAAAGAAATCAGTTATGGCAAAGTTATATGGTGCCATGAAAAATAGTCTGGTCTCTGGTAACTACCAACTTTTTGAAAAGGAATTGGATATTCTCTCTGATATATCATACCAGTTTACAGCCTCATTGTGCCTCGTCCTCTTCGAAGTTTCAGTTTACTTGATTGTCAACAAGTACAAAATGGTGAAGTTCTGAAAGGTAAAACCAAAGTTGTGGATGGTCAGTTATTGCCGCACAAGGAATTGTTGAAAATTTCTCATGTTTTCATTTAAGATTCTCTGTCTTTTCTTACTACCTTTTTGGGAAAGTTTTTGCTTCCGCGTTTTAGGTCTTCTCAAAATCTATAACTTTTGGAGAATTATGGTCCGTGTCTTTTGAAATCCCTTTTCCTTTCTTCTCATTTAGAGTTTGTGGCTTACCTTTTCAGTTTTTCTTACGTTTTGACATGGCAATTGACAGGAATGGCGGAGGAAGGATTCCCCAAATTATTAAATTTGAGACGGCTTGTCAATGAAAGCATTTTTTGTTAAGTTATCAAGAGTATTCACTTCTTTCTGAGGATGGAGTTCAGCAATTTTGGATCAAATGAAAGAATTCACAGGCACAGAAAGTTTATAATATTACTTTTGTAACTGACGGATTAATGCCTCGACTTATTTTAACTTAGTTTAGTTAATATTGATGCTATTGAAGACACAGACGTGTATCAGAATTGCAGTACATTTTCAATGATCAAAGTTAATGATGTTTTGTATATGTAAATGTCATTACAAATTAGTAAGAGTTGTTTCCAGTGCATCTATTGAAAACTCATAATTATTTGTATAAATGCTATCTTCAAAATTACAATGAGAAATTCTGTTACATTATAATGGATATTCCTACCCTGTTTCTCAAATCCGGCCTGCCAGAATTTGATAGAAAGAAAACTTTGTCCAAACATTTAAAACGTAATTGGACAGGCAACGATAGATTCAATAATAAACAGCAAATAGCTAAATCTGTACAATACAATTTCTCTTTATTTTCAAAACTTACAACTAACTTGATAGAATTTCTTCTAGATGTATACAGATAATCCTACAGAATTTCTCTTTTTTATCTTTCACAATCTCAGCAGACTAAGATAAAGCCATAATGGGGGCTTACTGGTTTTTATTCGAAAGCTCACAAAAAGGTTTGAAGAGCAGTTTATATGATTTTGGAACTAACCCCAAGTACCCCCGTTATGTCATTCCTTGTTCATCTTCCTTGTAGGCAAACGTTGCCTTGCATTCTTTTTCAAACTCTTCTGTTTTCTGTTGTCATATTTTATTAAGCGGATAGGCTTTTTATCGTGGGCATCGCCCATTGACAGAATTGTCTGATACGGGAAAAAACAGAATTGTCTGATACAGAAAAAAATTACTGGCCATTTCACTTTTTCGACAATCACTTTTTCAGCAATCAGAAATTTTAGTTTTAATTTTTAGCCGATAGTTAGCCGATATATTCGGTGAGGTTTCACCAAATCCCTTAATACCTGTCTGACGCTGGGAATACAGGTGGTAATTAATTCGTTGGTTTCGAGTTGACTCCCAAACCGGCCATTCCACAACCGTCTCTTCCTCTGATTACGATACAATTTCTCACAAAATATAGCTGCAATTTAAGCCAAAGTGAAGATCACCGTGATGAGATCGCGGCAAAAGAAATAGAGAGAAGCAGAGGGAGAATGTTTGCAGAGCCCACCAAGCTAGCCTGTAAGTGTGCAGAAACCTTCACTGCAGACTGCGTCGCCATTTGTTGTTGTCCCTGTGTGATTCTAAACCAAGTTATTCTTGCCTTTGTAAGAATCCCCTACGCATTTGCGGCTAGGGTTGTCCGATTTGCGAAGAAGAAGAATCGGATTAACACAAATTTCAATTACAAGGAGCGCGATGACGATGATGGAGATCGCTCAGTTCGAATCTCAAAACCCTTTGGTAGAAGCTGAGAAAAGTCTATTTCTGGAGAAGAAGAATCGGTGGCTACCGGCTTCGAGTCCAATCGCCATATCTATAATTTTCTCCTTGACAGAATGGCTCTGCTTCCAAATGTTGATCTAACCATTCTAGGCACCTTGACTCATTCGGAGCGTCAGAATCTAGGAACGTCAAGGGGGCTATTGGATAGATAGATGGGTTTTCTGCTGCCTCAAGGGCTTCCATGGCCTCCTCGTCCAGTTTAGAAAAGGTTTTTATGAGAATCCTTCATGCTCCCCTGAAGGAGGCATGGCCTACAAACGACTTAAACATAGAATTTGACCCACCTCCACTTGCTAATAATGAAGGTGATGGAGAAGTCCTCAGACATGTAGAGACGCTCTGCAAACTCAGCTAGTGGGAGGAAATATCCCATTCCCATATTGAGAGGGAAGATGGCGATATGGATTTTGGTTCCCTCACCTATAAAATCCATCAATGCTACAATTACAACTATAGAGAGTGGAATTGTGTAATGAAGTGATAGATCTATAAATTCAAGAAGGATCTCAATGCAGCCACAGGATGAAGGATCTCTGACTAGGAATGTGAAGATCCAAGCTAATAAATGTTGAGCCCAAAAGGAGACACAAGCTTTTTGCAGCCATTTAAATAATAATATTGGTTGTGATCGAATCATTTTTTCTTTTTGGAGGATCCACACACTGTTGCAGGGGATACAGTGGAGTATAGAATTAGGGGAGAGAGATTTCAAATAGATTTTAGGGGAGAGAGATTTCAAATAGTCATAGACCCTGTTTATTCCATGTACACAATATTTGAAACACGGGAGAGAGGGATTTGGAACATACAATCTTTAAAGTCACAGAATCTACAAAATGTGCATTATCTGTGAAGCAGCTTTCTTTACTATGGAGGATTCTTTATGTAAAAATATGTCAACAAGACATTTAAGACTATGTATGAACAAGTTAATTATCTCAATATAATACCGAGCTCATCAGCAGCAGTTGCAACGGAAACACGGTCTATGAAGAAGCCAAATTCTCCATCATAATAAAAATTTCCTTGAGACACCAGCTTGGACAAAGAAGAAAAGACACAACTGCGAAGTATTTTTAATTCCATGTACCGCTTTCTCATTTAATTAAATCTCTACATCAGCAGGAAAATGTTCTGCTAGATCAGAACAAGACACCTACAAATCAAAACACAAGCATTAACTTCCAAGCTCAATGACATTGGATCAAAATTTTGTTCCTCTCAACCACTCTACTTGAAGTTATGGATTGTCTTCTATCATCTATGTTTCAAATTGTGGCTGTTGGGTTATGACTTTTTAAGTTCTTTGTAGTAGCAAGAAAATATAATGTATGGCAGGCGTTATGTTTTGTGATAAACATTTTAATTTGTGGATATTGTGTTCTGATCTTTTTAAGTGATTGCATCAATACAGAAATGCAAAGTACAAAAATTAAACCAAATGCATTTACATTTAATATTTTGGTTCAGGCATTGTTTTGACATCAACAAGCTCATTATCGGGTCCATCTGTACACAAGAAGGAAATGGCTAGCAGGAATTAAAAAATTCCAACCATAATCTCTAGAATAATGGAAAATTTTCTCAATTGCATGCAGTTGTTCGTGGATTTGGACTTGAGGATGGTTGCTGGGGCATGCTCTTACGATGGATGTCTAAGGTTTGGTGGAATAGGGACATACCACTCCCCTCATTCCTAGGGAATCTTTGTAACTTCTAGATCTTCCGCAACTACTGTAGAGAAAATGGCCCTGGACTCCAATGTAAAAAGAGTGGAACCTTAAAACTCAAAAAGGGGCCATCAATGCTGCCCAACTTGAAGAAAACTATAAAACCTTAGCACATTCTTATACAATCAGCAGAAGTGAACATGGCATAGGCGTTGCATCATTTAGAGGTTTCCTCCAGGAAAAAGCTACTCTGCAAAAATCTCGATTGGAGCTCGGACCAGCCATCCTCTATTTCAGATGCAAAAACAACAAAATGGTAACACCATCCTTCTTGGATATTTTTTTGACTAATTTCCAAGATGCTATGGTAACCTGAGCCTTGGGTTGGTTGATTTATTTTAGTTTTTCTCAAGTAATGTCTATTCCATTGCCAAGGTCCTTTCGTGGGTTCTTTCTGTTTAATATCTTGAGATTATGCTAGGTCTTTTTGCAAATATTTAGTATATAATTTTATTTATTTTAATAAACATTTTATAGTTTTTTTTTAATACGCCTTTTTTGAAACAAATTAGGTATTGAGATTTTGGATTGCAGTATTATCTATTATCTATGAGGACATTGTTAACTTAGTATGACAACTCTTAAAAGTCGCATTAAAAAAATGTCTATCATCTCCTAGACATTGGTAGAACCAATTGGGAAATGTTTAATTGCTTTCTTAAAAAAATTAAGAAATTCTCAAATCAATTTTCAGTGAGGATTTGTGGTAGCTTTCTTTTTTACTTTACTCTTTGGTTGAGGCCGAAGATTTTCATTGTTAGTTTTCAGCTTTATTTTACAAAAATATTTTTATGTTTCTTCGATTATTGGAAGAATTTATATCCTATTTTGTGTTGGTTAGAATAGTAAAGGAGACGTTCATTAAGCTGCTTTTGTTTAATAATATAACAATACCTTGAAACTTTTATATGATTTTGCAAGAAGATTAACATGGTTTGGTTTATACCCTATATATAAAATAATAGTGCTAATTGTAACATTAGTTTTTCTTTTTATTTTGTTTTCATCTAGGATAGTGTTAGGCCTTTTTTCTGTCATTGCAAAATCTCGTGAAAATGGCCTCCTCCTTGCAAATGTTTCATGGTTTGTGTCTTGCCCTGTGTTCCTTGTTTTGTCACCAGGCTCTGGTCCAATTCGCACGTGCTGAAGTGCAAAATCCCAAAAGATATTCAAATTCTAAAGTCTGTTGGAAATATTGTCAAATTCTGCCACAATGTCGAAAACCCACAGTATTTTTGCAAATCCATGTTGTTTTCGACCTTTTTGGCCTGCATAAAAACCCTTGATATTTTCGGCTTCCCTACTATCTTTTGTGTCATGTTGAAAATTCCTGTGTGTTTTCGATCTCGTTTCGGAAACTTTGTGTGTTTTCAATCCTCTTTCATCGAAAACATTGTGTGTTTTTGACCTCACACTAGTTCCCTGTTTGTTGGTGTTTTCTCTAACTACGCAGGTGCGATGGGTGGTGGGGCCCAGTCTTTGCATGGTGTTAGTCATGCTTTCTCCAGGTCTCTGGGCGGTTACATCTTTTATTCAGCGATCTGGCGACTGTGCTGTTGCGAGATCTCTTCATGCTTGGCGGTTGGCGCCTAACCTTCAGCGACCTAGCGGGCGGTCTATTTCTCTTTAGTCGCGTGATCTCCAAATATCTAGCGGTTATCTGCTAGCATCTCACGATCACGCGGGCGGTTTGTCGCGTAGTCGCTGAATGCCTAGCAGTCATGTGGTGGTCTTCTTTGCTTTAGTGCGCAAGCGCGACGATGGGGGGACAGATGGCATGTTCTTATTGGCTGTCGCATGGCTGCATGTCAGACTTTTCTGACATGCGATCATGCGACCGCTTGCCATTTGTCCACGTGGGTCCCGGTTCTTAGCAGTTGGTGGTTGTTGTTCGGGTTGTGTTCGAGGTGATGATGTGGTGGCTTATGATTGGCTGGCGCATGATTGCATTGCCTAGTTTTTGGCTATACGATCATGTGACCGCTTGCCACGTGTCCCTGGGGCCCAGTAGTAGGTGATGGGGCGTTGTCTGGATGTAGTGGCGGTGTTCTATTAGCCGGCGGGCGGTGGTGTTAACTCCACGTGGTTGGTGGTAGTGGCGGTGGTTTGCTGGCGATCAGTCGCATGTTCGCATAGCTTTTTGTAAGGCTATGCGATCATGCGACTGACATTTGCGGTGGCGGTTGCAGTCATGGCACGATTGCAGTCTGCAGGTGGTCGCATGTTCGCATAGCCCATTTCTGGGATATGCGATCATGCGATAGGGTGCCACGTGTCTTGGGGCCTGTTTGCGGCTGTTTGGTGGGCTCGGTGGCAAGTAAGGTCGTGGCGACCTCCGATTCGTCTGAGCTAGCAAGATGGTGGATTTGGAACGCAGGCCCAGGTGCGATTTCTTGCCGGTGATTATAATGGCCAGCAGGGTGCATGTTAGCGGGTTGTTGCATGTTCGCGTGAGCCAGTTTTCTGGCTTGTGAACATGCGACATGCCCTTTTGTGGCCACGGTCTGGCATTGGCGGTGGCGGTTGCGGCAGGGTAGAGGATAGCGGGTTGTCACATGTTCGCATAACCCATTTTCGGGTTATACGATCATGCGACCAAGCATGATTGGAGCCCATTTCCTGTGGCGGTGAGAGATATGACTGCGCAGTTGCACAATTAGGGGCGAATGGTTAAGAAACTTAGTGCTCACGCAGTGTTTGTGACCGTTTGAGCTAGTTGAGTGTTTTCGGTGGCAGGCGGTACCAAAATTCATTTTGAGTGGCTGGAGTGGGCAGAGTGGATTGTCAATTGCCATGGCTTAACCCCTGTCATGTCTATGTTTATTTCTCGGTGGGGTTAGGTGATTTTGAAATTTTGAATTTCAAATGATCGTGCATGCTTTGTAGCCCTGGTATAAAGGGAATTTTGTAATCATTTTGAGGGGCTGGCTGGAATTTCTTGACACAGGAAGCTGAAAAGCCAAGTGTGTATCCTCAGTCCAGGCTATAACATTTTTTCTTCTGTATCAATGCTAGGAAGAAAACTTATGTATCTTTTGCACATTGTCTATGGTATCACTGAATCAGTTTGTAATACAGGAATTTGAACCCATATACTTAATATAGTTTCTCATTCTCGGATCTCTCCTTCAGTTGTTCTTGATGAATTTTGAGTTTTCTAACTCATTGCATTAGGTTACTGGTGTATGTGTTTTGTCTCTCAGCCTTGATCTAAGATTAGGTTAAAAGCCTCTAAGTGAAGCATAGATTTATTGGGTTCAATCAGGAAGGATATCTGCAAGCAATGTAAGAGATGTTTGACTATTTTTATGGCTTGGTTTCTCAGATGAATCTAGTAGTTGTTCTTGTATTTCATGTCTGCTTCATGTATGATGCCCAATGGATAAGGCACTGATCATAGGCTAGTATCCCTTGTGTTGTTACATGTGTGCATGATTGTTTACACTCTGCAAGAAACATTAAATCAATACCAGTTTTACTTTCATTTACATTTATGTATTGTCCTACCCAGTGATGGAGGATCAATGAACAATAGGTTCTTGTTTAGTATTCTCTCACTGTAATCATCTGTTGAAAGATCCAATAAAGAAATAAGGGGCAAAGTTAGAACTGTCAGTCAGAGTTAATACTATTGGATCAGGTGTACCCGCCTTGGTTTCACAGAGCCAGAAGCAGAAGAGGGAAAATCCATCCCTATAGTTGGTCCGGTTGCCTATAGATTACCCACATTTGGAACTAACCAGTCCTTAATATCCATCATAGGCATATCGGTGTCTCTTTGAGTGTAAACTCCTGATCAGGAACCAACAAAATGGTGACTCTGCTGGGGAAAAAATAACAAATCTTGTTAAGGAAATCATAATCTCTGGTGGCCATTGAAAAGAGTCAGATAGACAAAATTAGCATTTGTAAATTTTTCTCACCTAGTTGTGAGTGGCAGCTCTGATTTTCTCTGTTTGATCAGTGTTCCTCCTGATAAACAGTGTGTATACCTGGTGTGGCTTTGTGCTAGTTGGAAGAAGAAATAGTGAAACATTTTCCTCTCAAGGAGGTGGCAGCTCTGCATGACAAAGTTATCTGATGGAGCTTTAAGGTGAACCCAAGATCTGCCCTGCCTTCCAGCCAAAGGGTCTTCTGCTGCAAGATTTTTCCAGGTATCTCTCAAGAATAGAAATGTATCCCTATCAAGTGTTAAGCACTGCATAAAGGGATGAGTATTAGTGGGCAGCTCTCTGTTGATTCCATCATGAGTGATACTGATTATGAAAATCTTCTCATCAAGATTGCTACTCTTAAGAAGAAGATTGCAAAGAGCAATGCTAAGATCTGGCAATTAGAGGAGGACAAGAGGTTGCTACCACTGGTGGTTCCTGATGATGATCATGAGGAGACCAGTTGTTCTGATTTTGATTCTCATTGTGCAGAAAGTGTTGATTATGAAGCTGATGTTGAGGTCAATACATATGAGAGTGCTGAAGATGGATCTAAATTTGATAATATTTCTAGTTTGTCTACAGATTTTTCTTTTGTCCAAAATCAGAGGGTAGCTTTGTTGTCCTGGTTTGATGATGTTTTGTGTGAAGGGGTAGAGTGTTGAGTATGATGCAGATGGTGATTCCTGCATAGATTGCTTCACACAAAATGATCTAGGGCCAGAGATGTCTATCCTTGTTCCTAACAAGGATGATATTTGCAGTATTAAGGGTGAAGCTGAGGAAGATGAAGACAAAGCCCAAAGTCCACTAAGTAGTAAAAAGATATCAGCACTCCTGGCTGATGAATTCCAAAGGTATGTCCCTGCTTTGGACTTTTGTTTGCAGCTCCCCTATGATATAGTCTTTGATACTGATAATGAGGCCAATGTTCAAAGTGAACATGAGGACCCATGTATACAAGATCTCCCCTCTTGTAATGATTTTGTAGAAGAAGAGGTAGCAGGCCATGACAGTGTGTTGTCCTGTTATGAAGATTGTTGTGATGAACAAGCTTTTTTTTCACACTCTTTTCCTCCTTTTGCCAAATATGATAGTGAAGAAGACCTTCACTTGGTGCATGATCTAGTTCATGAAGACATCATTGATGAACTAGGTTGCTCAGTGGCTGAAGCAACACGTGAAGGTAAATCAGAGGATTCAAGTCCTTCTTAGCCAGGTAGCTCTGATGTAATGCATGATGCTCAGTATGTTTCATTTTCTGATGCATTACTAGATCACATTTTTGTTTCCAGTCATCAGGAGGAAGTAAGTGATGTTCCTTACTTCTTGGAGTTTGAATATGAATGTAATAATCATGACTAGAAGAACATGGCTAGTGGCTAGCATAGCTTCATTCTTCAGCCCATGGTTATTCACATATGTTTGCAGCAGAATGGTAAAGAATTTTTCAGACTTGGGGTCACATATGTGGATGAAAACCAAATTTTTGATGCAGGAGGGTCTATGAATTTCTTTTGGTGGCCTAGGGTCATCAAGCGAATTTGTAAAGTTCCGATCCTGTAAATCTTTGTATAGTCTCTCCCTTTTCTGCTGTGTGTTTCCCTTCATGTTCCCTGTGTTTTTGGGTTCCTTATTTTTGTCCAGTGGTTGGTCTGCTCTCCCAGTGATTTTGAATCCTTGCCATGCCTGTAGGAGGCATGCATCCCCAACTAGAGCCACTGTTAGGCCTTTTTTCTATCATTGCAAAGTCTCATGAAAATGGCCTCCTCCCTACAAATGTTTCATGGTTAGTGTCTTGCCCTATGTTCCTTGTTTTGTCACCAGGCTCTGGTCCAATTTGCATGTGCTGAAGTGCAAAATCCCAAAAGATATTCAAATTCTAAAGTCTATTGGAAATATTGTCAAATTCTACCACAGTGTCGAAAACCGATAGTATTTTTGCAAATCCACGTTGTTTTCGACCTTTTTGGCCTACATAAAAACCCTCGATGTTTTCGGCTTCCTTGCTATCCTTTGTGTCATGTTGAAAATTCCTAGGTGTTTTCAATCTCGTGTTGGAAACTTTGTGTGTTTTCGATCCTCTTTCATCGAAAACATTATGTGTTTTCGACCTCACACTAGTTCCCTATTTGCTGGTGTTTTCTCTAACTACGCAGGTGCGATGGGTGGTGGGGCCCAGTCTTTGCATGGTGTTAGTCGCGCTTTCTCCAGGTCTCCGGGTGGTTACATCTTTTATTCAGCGATCTGGCGACTGTGCTATCGCGAGATCTCTTCATGCTTGGTGGTTGGCACCTAACCTTCAGCAACCTGGCGGGTGGTCTATTTCTCTTTAGTCACGTGATCTGCATTCTCTGGTGGTTATCTGCTAGCATCTCACAATCATGCGGGCGGTTTGTCGCATAGTCGCTGAATGCCTGACAGTCATGTGGCGGTCTTCTTTGCTTTAGTGCGCAAGCGCGACGATGGGGGGATAGATGGCATGTTCTTATTGGCTATCGCATGGCCGCATGTTAGACTTTTCTGACATGCGATCATGCGACCACTTGCCATCTGTCCGCGTGGGTCCCAGTTCCTAGCAGTTGGTGGTTGCTATTCGGGTTGTGTTCGAGGTGATGATGTGGTGGCTTATGATTGGCTGGCACATGATCGCATAGCCTAGTTTTTGGCTATGTGATCATGTGACCACTTGCCACGTGTCCCTGGGGCCCGGTAGCAAGTGATGGGGTGTCGTCTGGATGCTGTGGCGGTGTTCTATTGGCCGGCGGGTAGTGGTGTTAACTCCACACGGTTGGTGGTAGCGGCGGTGGTTTGCTGGTGATCAGTCGCATGTTCACATAGCCTTTTGCAAGGCTATGCGATCATGCAACTGACATTTGCGGTGGTGGTTGCAGTCACGGCACGGTTGCGGTCTGCGGGTGGTCGCATGTTCGCATAGCCCATTTTCGGGCTATGCGATCATGTGACAGGGTGCCACATGTCTTGGGGCCCATTTGTGGCTGTTTGGTGGGCTCGGTGGCAAGTGAGGTCATGGCGACCTCTGATTGGTCCGAGCTGGCAGGATGGTGGATTTGGAACACAGGCCCAAGTGGGATTATAACGGCTGGCAGGGTGCATGTTAGCGGGTTGTTGCATGTTCGAGTGAGCCAATTTTCTAGCTTGTGAACATGTGACATGCCCTTTTGTGTCCGCAGTCTGGCGTTGGTGGTGGCGGTTGAGGTAGGGTAGAGGATAGCAGGTTGTCGCATGTTCGCATAACCCATTTCTAGGTTATGCGATCATGCGACCAAGCATGATTGGAGCCCGTTTCCTGTGGTGGTGAGAGATATGACTGCGCAGTTGCGCGATTAGGGGCGAATGGTTAAGAAACTTAGTGATCGCGCAGTGTTTGTGACCGTTTGAGCTGGTTGAGTGTTTTCGGTGGTAGGAGGTACCAAAATTCATTTTGAGCGGCTAGAGTGGGTAGAGTGGATTGTCAATTGCCATGGCTTGACCCCTGTCATGTCTATGTTTATTTCTCGGTGGGGTTAGGTGATTTTGAAATTTTGAATTTCAAATGATCGTGCATGCTTTGTAGCCCTGGTATAAAGGGAATTTTGTAATCATTTTGAGGGGCTGGCTGGAATTTCTTGACACGGGAAGCTGAAAAGCCAAGTGTGTATCCTCAGTCCAGGCTGTAACATTTTTTTTTCTGTATCAATGCTAGGAAGAAAACTTATGTATCTTTTGCACATTGTCTATGGTATCACTGAATCAGTTTGTAATATAGGGATTTGAACCCACATACTTAATATAGTTTCTCATTCTCGGATCTCTCCTTCAGTTGTTCTTGATGAATTTTGAGTTTTCTAACTCATTGCATTAGGTTACTGGTGTATGTGTTTTGTCTCTCACCCCTAATCTAGGATTAGGTTAAAAGCCTCTGAGTGAAGCATAGATTTATTGGGTTCAATCAGGAAGGATATCTGCAAGCAGTGTAAGAGATGTTTGACTATTTTTATGGCTTGGTTTCTCAGATGAATCTAGTAGTTGTTCTTGTATTTCATGTCTCCTTCATGTATGATGCCCAATGGATAATGCACTGATCATAGGCTAGTATCCCTTGTGTTGTTACATGTGTGCATGATTGTTTACACTCTGCAAGAAACATTAAATCAATACCAGTTTTACTTTCATTTACATTTATGTATTGTCCTACCCAGTGATGGAGGATCAATGAACAATAGGTTCTTGTTTAGTATTCTCTCACTGTAATCATCTGTTGAAAGATCCAATAAAGAAATAAGGGGCAGAGTTAGAACTGTCAGTCAGAGTTAATACTATTGGATCAAGTGTACCCACCTTGGTTTCACAGAGCTAGAAGCAGAAGAGGGAAAATCCATCCCTATAGTTGGTCTGGTTGCCTATAGATTGCCCACATTTGGAACTAACCAATCCTTAATATCTATCATAGGCATATTGGTGTCTCTTTGAGTGTAAACTCCTAATCAGGAACCAACAGATAGATTTGAAGTTGGCATTGTCATAGGCTTGTGATTCAAGATTAATATTTATTTGTATTATTGTAAAAAGTTTGTAGTAATTGTACAAAGTTTGGAATCTCCAATCATTGTGGAAGTGGATTTGTATCTATATGTGAATTTGTGTATTCTCATATACATCTTACACATTTAGTACATCTTGAGTGATGTGGGGTTGGCAATTAATTCAATCAAACTATCCATTGTATAGGCAATAGATAACTACTCTATTTTTTTAATAAGTCTACTGTAATAGGCATTGGAATAGAAAGTAAACTTGCATGCTAGCATTTTGAATCTATTTTTTATTCCCTGTGTTAAAATAAGCAATGAATGGAGCCCAAAGGTGCCTAGATTCATCACCTAAGAGTGCATCACAAAGACATGGGTTGGCTTGATATATTATGTAGTCTAAAAACATTTAGGAATACTTTTGGTACTTAATATGTGTATATTTACTCTTTTTCTTAAAGAAAATCATGTGTTTTTTCAAGAATATATATTGTTTGACTTGGAGTTCCTACCCACTTTGTAAGAGTTTGTTGGTTATCTTTGGGGACTCCTATTTATGTGGAATAAAAAATGATGAAAGAAAACACATGAATCTAATGAAAATCCAAACTTTTATTCATTAAAAAAAGAGAGAATAATTGCTTATTAATGACCTAATAAGTCGATATATGACTTTGATTTAAGATTATTGGGCATGTCATAACACATAAACATCTTATTATGTATAGAAATATGTTATGTAAATGTTTTTTAGTTAAGAAAGTTAATTGGAATTTGAATTTAAAATCTTTAATAATCGGGGATCATTTGGAGCCAAGCTTAGTATAAGAGTATGTTACTTGTCAATATGTTAATGCATTAAGATAATCCCATTTAGATAGGCAAGAAACTAAATGGGAAATTGATATTGTATTATTTTAACCATTACATTTCAAAATTTCATCCACGTAGTGTAATAATGAGGTTTGATAACCATTTTATTTAAATGTGAGATCATTATAAAATGATATATTTTTTCTTAGATAAGGTGATGTGCTTGTATCTAGCACAAGATACTCTATAAAATCTAAATCATAAAGAAACATTAGTAACAATATATATGAACCCCTATTAATTAGTTAGATACAAAGTATGAAAGGGAGGAAATAAAAACTAATGCTCAAAGGATGATATTGATAAAAGAAACAATCTAATGGATTAAGATATAGTCCTATACACACAGGGAAGGAACATGATGCCCTAGTGTAATTTCAAACAATAAGATAGCACTAGAAGAATGATACAAAAATTTCAAATATAAATGACAACATAATGGTAAAAATGTTAATGGCATGATAAGGCTTCTATGATTAGAACATAATAAAAAGTAAAGGCAATGAAGCAGTTTATAGCATAAGATACATCTTTAATAAAGATTGTGTGATATTTTATACTAAGATCAAAATGTGTAAACATACTAAAGATCACCGAATTGTAGGACATAAAAAAGATATGAAGCATAAACATGTAATTATAGGGAAGATAAGCATAGCATAGCATGGAAGTGGCATCTAATCATAAAATATATGAAATAGGTTAACATTATAAATTATGGAGAATTGGAAAATAACAACAAGCATGTGCAAAACCAAGAATGAGAGAGGACCCAATATTTGAGCATCCTAACTTTGTGTTTTCCAAAATCTTACGTGGAAATTTTAAATCACTCCTAATTTTCAGAAACAACTTACATGAAAATTCCAATACTTATAACTAATTTTAGCACCATACCATCAAATATGATGTCGCATTAGCATGTTTTTTTGCCAAGGTTTCTCGAAAGATTCAAAAAAATGAGATTGATATGTGTGCACTAAGGCATAAATTAATCATATATATTTTTAACTTCTTAGATCTAAGAAATATATTTCATTCAATTATGAGTAATAATCATCCACACTAACAACTTTAAAGTTATAGACTCGCAACTATTGGTGCAATATTGTTAAAAATAATCAAGGTTTTATCAACAATTGCTATAACTATTAAAACATGTTCACTTAGGGTTCTTTCCCTATTAATGCAGAATAAAAAAAAATAGATGAATCTAAAATTACATAATTTAAAAGTTAAGACAAGTCATAAAGAGAAATGGTAGCATGAAGACAAGTCATTATTTTTATTTAAGACTTTATATCAAAATTGTATTAAAAATTTGATATAATATAAATTAAATTAATGTATTTGTTATATACATAAAATTATACTAACATATAACTTATATATAATTTCCTATCAACATAATCTTTACACCTCCTTTGAGTACAAGTGCTAGTTATTTCTAATTTTTGAAATCAAGTAATCTACTTATATTATGTTGGTTACTGTCATAATATAATTTTGATCTGGATTAAGATTCATGATCATTCCAAAGAAGATGAGAAAAGATATTTAAATTCTTGTAAGGAGGATGGTTTAACGAAACATCTAGTATATATTTTTTTTTATAAATAGAACATTATATGAAATGTTTTGACTAAATTGATTTAGTGTTTGAATTTAATTAGAGTAAGCTTTGAAGTTAAGATTGAGCTTATTCTTTTATTAAATTTGGATTAAGGATATCATTCAACTAGGACTATATTTTTAATAAGATAGGGTTATATATTCAATAATAATCACATCCTAATTCAGGTTGTCATTAATAATAAATTATAATAAGAGTTAATGTTATAATTTAATTGGTGCTATAAATCTATTAAGATTATGCATAAAGTTTAATTAGGGTTGCGGTAAATTTATGGTTATAATTACATTTAAGGTTTTGGTAGTGTTCACTAAGGCTTCAATAAAGGTTAAATAAAATAAATTTGAATCTATTAAAAAACATATTTGATTTATTTAGATATAAGAGATGTAAAATAATCATACTCTAAAGATGCATGTATTAGGTGGTCCAAATATATTTTAAAAACAAACTAAACTTAAAATGTAAATTTACAATTTAAATAATCTCAGAATATTTAATGTATAGTTCTTGATATCTATTATACTATAATTTAAAAAAACAACTAGCAAGCCAAATTTCCCATTTAAAAACATTAAATCTTCAAATATAATATTAATTTTTATAAAAAAATCTAAAAAATTCAAGAATAAAATAAAGTAAAATTGTCATATAAGAGGAAAGGGTTATATAATAGAAAACTACTATCAAGGGATAATTCCCTTATACTAAAACTTCAAAAATGTACATGGATAGTCCAATAGGTAGCAAATTTATTCCTTCCTCACTAGTTCAAATAAAAAAATCAATATAACTAGTTAAGATAAAGAGTTGAGATGATGGTAAGGTTGTGTAAGATACTAGTGTTGTGGCCATGGTCCTCATATTTCTTCTACTAGGAAAGGACTTTTTGTCGGCCCCTAGTGTATTTATATCATAATTGGTGTTTTTTGGTGACATTAGCGCATTTGATAATGCACCTCTTATCGATATTTTATGCGGTAAAGATAAGGTTTTATCGACATTTTATGTGGTAAAGATACGGTTAATGTAAATGTGATTTTGGCATTCATATCACAAAGTATGTTGTAAGTATTCTGTTCAATTTGGAAGCCCTAGCTCTTTTGAGAGATTTGGAAAGATTTGCAACATGGGTGTCATTCCATATGTATTCATTTCATACCCTATTTTATTTGTGTACATAAGTTTTTTTTATATTCATTGTTTAAGATTTTTACATTTTTGTATGGAATATGTTATGGTCTTTATTTTGAATAGAAACCCTTATCAAGTTTGGTTTTGGTTAACCCGAGTTTGAGTTTCATGAACCATTATTCACTGGTCGAGTTAGTTTTGTTTATCATTTGGGTATAGTCATTTATGATTTAATCTGGCTAAATGGTGTATCAAATTTCTTTCTTCTGATACCCTAAACCTGGTATACACTTCACTCATTCTTTATTTTTAATAGTAACCATAGTCAAGGGTTTGAGGATTTTCAAAGGGTATAAAATGGTTTTGTTTTACCACTATGTGATGCTACATTCATGGTCCATCTATAATTATTGGTTTTTATTTGATCTTATTATACATTGTCTCGTATCTCTATGACCATTTGTATTAATCATTCAAATATTATCACACTATTACCATGTGTTCTATCTCAACCTAGCTATATAGGGTTTTTGTATTATCATACACAATTCATATGTATGTTATACTCATGTATAGTCTCTATTGCCATACTCGAGTGTGAATTATGGTTGAGTTTATGACAAATTTTAATACTACTTCATGAGAGTTTGATTTGATCAACCTTTGGTAAGAGTGTGATTAAGGGATTTAGTTTTGAAAATAAATAGTGACATAATATTAAGGATAAATATAGAGTTGTTTTTTTTCAAAGTTAAATATATTATATGGTGTTTATTTGATCAGAATATAGTATTATTGTGATAGAGATACATTACATAAGGATAATAAATTATATTTAATTAAGTGGCACTAAATTATTTGCTAAACTATGAATAAGAATTAGTGGTTAGTAATCATTGTGATGATAAAGCACAGACATATACACATGCGCATTGAAGGACATAATATGGAAACATTCATATATGTCATGAGACATTTTCATTCAATTGCATTGAGTTTTTGTAATCATTTTTAAATCAATTTATGACATCCTATATGTTAAGCAGTGAAGGATATTGAGATTATGCATATGGAAAGGGATTTTGGTCTTTGATTAAATAAATTTATATTAGTCGTGCACAATCAGTTACACTAATCAGAAAAACCTGGTTGAGGCTCTATTAGCTAACAAGTTTGTATCCTATGTTGTTGAACACAAATCCTCTTTTATGTTCAATGATGTATGTTTTAAGACTTTAGTTAGTATATAAGATTATATTTTCTCCCTCTCTATATGTATTGAAAAGTTGTAGCCGATTGTAAATCGAGTGAGGCATAAAAATACTATCAATGAGATAGCATTATTAGTGAGACATTTGTACAGCCAATGAAACATTTTGAAAATATATTTTAGATTAAGCTAATGAGATACTTCAAGTCATTTTCTTCCCCGTCAGGGTTTCCAATCAAAACATATCTTGTGTTACAATTTCATGTGCATGCCTTATCTTTATATTGATGTCTCCATTTAGTTTACTTTAGTTTTTGTATATAATTGGCTTTAAAAATTGATATATTATTTTATATAACTGATTCACCTTCGTTCTCGATGATATTGTACTCCAACAATTGGTATCAGAGCCATACCCTTCCTCTTAAGGTCTTCTTGGTTAGGGAGTACTTTATAGATTTTCATGATAATCTATAGGAGACAAGAAATTTAGTTTGTAAGATTGAGATTCAAGGAAAAAATCTAAAATCTATTCAAATAAATCTACATTTTTTAGAAGAGAAATATCATTCTATTGCTATAAAATTTGAAAAGTTTCTAAGGACTTAGAAATTCCAGGGAGCTAACAGGATGAATGTAGACATGAAAAAATGTAAGTTTTCTAGATATGATCCTTATCTATTTAATTCTTTCTCACCTAAGTGGAATTATAAACATGAGTCAAATAGGTACAACATGATGTCTAGAATAAAGGTAGTATTTAAATGTTTTAATTGTAATCAATTTGGACATATGCCAATTTCTTGTAATTCAAAAATATAAAAACAATAAAATATTTAGTTTATATTGAAACCTAAAGTTAAGGCATATGCTTTAGTTTTTCAAAATATAGTTCATTATGTTAAGAAAGATTAATGGGTAATAGATAGTGGATATTCTCATCATATGATAAGTGATAAATCTAAATTTACTCATTATGAAACTCATCCAAGAGGATCTATTAAGTTTAGAGATGATTGATGTTTTGAAAAACCTGGCAAAGGGATAATCCTTCTTGAAAATAAAATTCATGTGAATGATGTTTAGTATATTTAAGGAATGACATATAGCCTTCTTAGTGGGAGTTAGATATTGGATAATGGTTTTTATGTAGCCTTTTCTACCCTAGGATGTGAAATCAAGAAAAAGTATGTTAAAACAATTTCTACAATATATGTAACAAGTGGAAATGTTTATAATAATTTTTAAAACTCTTGAAAATTTGAAAGTAATAGTTTTTTATGAGTCAGGTTAAAGAGACTAAACTCTAGCATAGAAGACTAGGGCATATAAACTATGACAATTTAATTAAGATGAGAAAAAATCAGAATGTTAGAAATTTACAAACTCTAACAAGACCTAACAATAATGTTTGGAAAGAGTTACAAGAGGCTAACCAAACTAAAGTAAGTTTAAAATTCCAAGGAGTATACAACTACAAAGCCTTTAGACTTGGTTCATATTGATTTATGTGGACCAAAAAGAATGAAATATTTAGACAATGAAATCTATACTTTATGATTTTTATAGAGGGATATATAACAATGACTTGGGAAACCTTTTGAAAGCATAAAGATAAAGATCTTGGTAGGTTCAAATTATTTAGAAAAATGGTGGGATAAGAATCTTATTTAAAACTTATATTTTGTTAGATCTAACAAGGGTGGGCAATTGTTTTTTACTAAAGTAACAGTGGGTTTTGAAGGGGCCCCGAAACCCTTTAACAAATAAAATCTTAAGATAGAACATTAAAAGCTCCTAGAACAAATCAGACCAACCAAAACAAAAGGTAGGACACTCAAACAATGAACCCAAAACACTGCAAAAATAGGATCATTAGAAACAACAGTCCAACAAAAAAAGACACAAAGCTATCCATTATTCCCATTTTTATGGCAACGAAGGGCCATGTCAAAAGAATATGAGGATTTCTTAAAATGTTTCCCTTTAATGGTGATCCAACCATCTTCGACTCTTTCAGCCTCATCTTGCCAGCACAATGAATTCAAGACTGCAGAACGTATTGGTTCCCAAAACCACAGATTGGAAATCCAAGAGCCTACCAATTCTCCAATAGGATTCCAAATCAACTTTGGCCAACAAATGAGAATAATCTAAATTCCCCTACACTTTAGGCTTCACTACACCTAGGCGGGTAAACCTTCACCTCGAACCTGATCACATTCTTCAAGGTTTTTCTATAGTGAATTTAAGCTTGTGAGTTTTCTGGCTGGCAAATTCCTCGAACTCGATCAATATGAAATTGAATGCTGAATGTTTGAATTAAATGTTTTGTGTAATGATTCTTAATAATGGATTTGAGGTTTGTAGGAAGGAATTGATAGATTTTCTGACTTCACATACAAACCCAATACTTCAAAAATAAAAAGACCAGTGCCTCTGCTTATTCGGGCAATAGAGTCAACTTCAATGAAGATTACGTACAACTTTATAATATTCTATGCACTTATACTACCAATCAATTAAATAATCAAGACGCGACAGATTAAATATTTATGCAATCTTAAATTAGTCCAGATTGAACTTTAACTCCTTGGAGACAAACTGGACACAAATTTAGAAATAATTAAATATTTCACGATATCTGTGATGATCAAGTTTAAGATGCTAAATGACCATGTCCACTTATCTAATATTTGAATTGATACAAAATTCAAAAAATAATTATAAAGGACGGTTCATCTACAGTTTAATTCTCCACACCTTTAATAATAAACAAAGGACATTTTATTTTATTATTAAAATAAAATAATTGAATAATAATAAAATAATTGAATTTATATTACAAAGTCATATTATAGCTCTTTATTCCTCCTTAGGAATATTTTTCTTCTAATTACAATGCTTCTTTTTTGTTCTCTTTTTCCAAACAAATACCTGTCTATATATATCTATTAATTTCGAAGGGCTATGTCTTTTGGTAAAAGAGACATATGTTATAACCTTATTGCATCTTTTCATTTAAATAATCCCATTTTACCATAATTGCAACTCCTAATATAAGTCTTAGTGATTTATTAATTTATAATATGTTTATTATTGATAGCATAGCTTTTGTTCATTAATTTAGAAATCAACAACACTATCTTGCGCAGCATACTTGTGTAGATGACACTCAAAATGAATAGCTCGATATTCCTTAACCCACGTCGGATACTCCAAATCATGTCCGTTGATGTACTGGTGCTTTTTCCTGTGTTATTATGCTATATTTTCATCTTTCATACTGGTTTAAGTGTGCGGAGTCCATTTCATCACAATACTTCAATTTATTTGTCGGCTTCTATTGCTATTTGACTCTCCTACTCTTTTCATCGCTGCTGACTACCAAGACTTCCCTCACAACCACTGCACATATATTATTACAAAATTATCATTGTCTTTCATTTACTTTTCAAATTAGACAAGCTACGCTATTATAGTGTGACATTGCAAGGGGTTGTCATTTCCATGTATTTACTTTATGGTATTGATTTGTTTCCTTGCTATTGACACCACTCCTTCTTGATGCTAGCGGTTATCAAAAATGTCTACTCTCCCAACGAGGCTACTCATATTTTCTATTTTTGTGATAGTCAAAATTGCTTATTCTGAATCGCATATTATCATTTTTATAATATGTACACTGCTAATTATCTTTGACCAACTGAATTGTATCTTTCTCTTATTCTTCTAATAATATGATATTATCTTTGCTCGGTTCTGTATTGCTGACATGGACGCTTAATGTTCTAGTGCTGCTTTTGATCATTTCTTTGTTTTAATTCCCATCATCATTTGTTTGTGACACCTGTATAAATGCGTCTGTGTATTTTTAGATTAATACACATGTCTCGTTATATCATGATAATACTTTCCATATTAATTTGGTCTCCAATTTCTTCAATCACTGCATAATGTACAAATTCCAATTTCTTCAGTCACTACATAATGTATAGATTCACTATTTTGTGCTTACATATCTACTCATATAAGCTTTCATAAATCAGGAATAAACTTCTCTTGTAGTCTTCCTATAGCCTGATCATAATTCCCTAATATTGGTAACTTATTCTTTTTTACTCCAAACACATATATTTTATTTCTCACCCTATCTTTTCATTATCAGATGCTAATGTTTGTTTCTTCAATATTGATATTCCTTTTGATTCATCAAGCCTTTAACATTTATTTCACAAATGGAAGCCCTAATTTTGTAAAAAATTAAGGCTCCATTAGTGGCTCTTGTTCGGGACATATGCTCTTTATGGGCATAATGAGCATCCCAACTATCTCTGGGTGAAGTAGACCATATTAAATCTGTAAAGCAAAATTGGGTGGCCCCGGGCCCCCCTAAGTGAACCTTGATTCTTTCATCTATCAAATACCTGATTCTGATCATGTAACAAATTTTTCTTTCTAATCATGGTATTATATTGATCCTTAGTATAATCAAATTCATCAGCAAATTTTAGAAAATGATCATTACATAACATGTGCTTTTTCTTTATCCCCTCGGTATGATTATCCTTTTGTGTACAATTCATTTCAGATCCAAACTCAGAATGCATATCCTTTCCATAGGAAAACCTTGAAGACAGTCCACAAAAAGATGTCATTTCACCTATATCAAATGTATGATTTGATTAGTAATCATTAGAACTATCCTTCAATCTCAAGGAAACAAACTGTAATCTGGGATTTTGGTTTGGGAAGTTATTTAATACAAGAAAATAATGCTATAGAGCCAAGCCTTCTCAAAGAGGATACTGATTCAAAAGATCAGAGCAATCAGGTTTGGGAACTATTTTTGGATGGGGCTCGAAGTAGACATGGTTTTGGTGGTGGTGCTATGCTAGTAGCCCCAAAAGGAGAAAGGTATTATGCTGCCTTTAGATTCAGTTTCTCCTATACTAGCAATACTGTAGAGTATGAAAGTCTAGTCAATGGACTAGAATGGGCTAGAAAAAGAGGGCTTAAGGCCTTAAAATTTTATGGTGACAGTGAGTTAGTTGTCAGCCAAGTGAGAGGGATAAGTGCAACCAAGAATGACACCATGAAAGCATACAAGCATAGAGTTTGGGATGTAATTGAAGATTTCCATGCTTTCAATATTGTTGCCATCCCTAGAAAGTTAAATCAAAATGCAGATAGGTTCGCTGTTGTTGGATCCCAATATGACATCCCAAATAGCATTTCAAAAGAAATAGATCAACAACATGTCAAAGTGATTGTCAGACCATCTATCCGTGATAATGATGTCAATTGGCAAGTGTTTGACAATGATGAACAACTTCTACAGTTCTTGTTTGAAGATGTTTTTTCATAACATAATCAAGATAGGCTATCACAAAATTATGGTGATCAATTGATATAACTAAAGTCCAATAAGATGCCTAGAGGTTTGGTCACTTTGGAGACTATCTTCAACAATGATGATGAAGTCAAGAAAAGCAAAGCTGGCCTGATAGTTCAACAAGAACATTCTGTTGAATTAGAGTTGGAACTAGGTAAGAGCTTACAATTTGGAAAAGTGAGCACTGAATTGGAAAAGCAAGCTTACACTCAATTATTCAAAGAATTCAGTGATGTTTTTGCATGGCAATATGAGGATCTCAAAGGTTTTGATCCTGCCCTTGCTCAGCACACTATTGAGTTAGAACCAAATGCCAAACCAGTGAGGCAAAAGAAAAGGCCTGATAATCCTAAGCTTGAGCCACTTATGCATAAAGAAGTGTTCAAATTGATAGAGAGTGGTATCATCTACCCCATTAAGCATACTAGTTGGGTTTCCAACCTTGTTCCTATCAGGAAGAAGAATGGGGAACTGAGGTTATGTATTGACTTCAGGGATCTTAATAGGGCCTCATTAAAGGACCGCCATCCACTACCCTCTATGGAACAAATTTTACAATGTGTCTCTGGATCTGAGAGATTTTCATTATTGGGTGGCTATTGAGGATACAATCAGATCTTAGTAAATGAAGAGGATCAATATAAGACTGCATTTACAACCAAGTGGGGAACCATGGCTTATCAAAAGATGCCCTTTGGTTTTTCAAATGCAGGTGCTACATTTCAAAAGGCAATGGATATGGCCTTTAAGAGCCTAATGTACAAGTTTGTGTTGGTCTACTTAGATGACATAACTGTCTATTCAAAGCATGCAGTAGATCATATCAAACATTTAAGGAAGATTTTTGAAAGGTGTAGAGAATTTGGGATATCCCTTAATCCCAAGAAATGTGTGTTTGCAGTTCATGAAGGAAAGTTGTTGGCATATGTAGTATCTAGAGAAGGAATTATAGTGGATCCTAAGAGAATTGCAGGTATTCTAGAGCTACCCCTACCACATAACAAGAAAAGTTTCCAATCTTTCATAGGAAAGATTAACTTTGTTAGGAGGTTCTTGCCTAACATTGTAGATTTACTCAAGCCTTTGACGGTCATGTTAAAGAAGAGTTTAGCTTTTAGTTGGACCAAAGAAGGGAAAGTCAATTTCTAGGCTATCAAGGAGGCCCTAACAGAAGCCCCTGCTCTCTTAAACCCAAATTTCAGTAAGGATTTCATCCTTTATGCTTATGGAGGTCATGATGCTATATCTACAATGTTGACTAAAGAAAATTTAGATGGATTGGAGTAGCCTATTGCTTTCTTTAGCAAAGGTTTGGAAGAGTATGAGCAGAGATACTCTTTTGTAGAAAAGCATGTACTTGCTATGGTAAAAAGCCTTAAAAATTTTAGATATCTATTGACCCACAGCAAGGTACATTTAAAGGTTACTCATCCTAGTGTCAAGGAATTTTTTCTTTCTAAGGACTTGAATGAAAAAAGAGCAGGTTGGATCACCAAGGTGATGGAATATGACATTGATATTCAAACTACCAAGCTAGTTAGAGGAAGAGGTCTTTGTGAGCATTTGGCAGAGGATGAAAGTTCAAAGAAATCAGAGCAAATGGATGCATCTCTGGTGGTGCACTCTACAGAAGAACAAGCCAAGGCAACAAACTAGTTGCCTAATATGATCAATTATTTGAAGACAGGACAACGTCCTGCAAGCCTAGATTCAGCAAAAAGAAGGTATTATAGGTTACAATCTATTCCTTTTGTGCTGATTGATGATGTTCTTTTTAGGAAAGATCATAATGGTGTCCTTTTAAGATGCATAGATTCAGAAAAGGTAGCAGATGTCCTATTTGAGTTTCATGATGGACCTTCTGGAGGTCACTTTTCTCCTAGGACTACTACTTTTAAAATCATGAGGGCTGGATACTATTGGCCATCTATCTTTAAAGATAGTCATGATCATGCCAGAAAATGCATCAAGTGTGCCATGTTTGCAGGAAAAGAGAGGCCTGCAGCCTTGCCCCTATGGCCGGTCAGAATAGAGCAACCCTTCATGAGGTGGGGTATAGATTTCATTGGCATGATTAACCCTCCATCTAGTGTAGGGCACAAATGGATAATTACTACAACTGATTACTTCACCAAATGGACAGAGGCAATTTCTTTAAAGGAGGCCAATGAGAGTGTCGTATTGAGTTTTTATGATGACATAGTTCATAGGTTTGGCACTCCTGATTCCATCATTTCAGATAATGCCTTAGCATTCACAGGCCTCAAAGTCTTAGAGTGGGTAGTCAAAAATGGAATCTATCTGAACACTAGTTCAAATTATTACCCCCAAGGCAATGGCTTGGCAGAATCCACCAATAAGAATCTGATTAGAATAATCAAGAAGACTCTTCAAGAGAATCAGAGAGATTGGCACACAAAGCTCAAATCAGCTGCCTTGTGGTTAGATAGAATTACCCCAAAGAAAATCATTGGTAATTCTCCTTACATGTTAGTGTATGGGAAAGAGGCTAAATTGTCCATTTCAATAGAATTTCCAGCTCTGAACTTAGCTACTCAATATGCCCTATTTGATGAAAAGGATCCCTTATAGATCAGATATGCTCAATTGATGGAATTAGAAGAACTCAGAAGAAAGTCAATGCAAGATATGGAGTTTCATCAGAATCAAACAAAGAGGAGCTTTGATAAAAAGAGCCAGGGTCAGAAACTTCAAGGTTGGAGACATAGTCCTCCAGTGGCATGAGTTCAGTTCTAGACTTGGCAGACATACAAAGTTCGATTCATTTTGGGGTGGACCATTTGTTATAACAGAATGCAGGGGAACCAATGCTTTTCATCTTTCAACTCTGGAAGGAGATGCCTTGCCAATCATAGTGAATGGTTTCCACCTGAAACCCTATTTTGAGATTAATCCCTCTCTGTAAATTTTGTAAAAATGCTTTCCTAATTTCTTCCTGCTTTCTAGTTAGTTCCTTGCTTTTTAAGAAGTGCTCTGAGCACCATTCTAGTTCTGCCTCTCTCAGAGAATTTTGAGTTTTCTATGTTCAGAATGACCCCATGCCCAATGGATTATCAAGGTCACTGGTTTTCCATGTCTAGCAGGCTGACATCCAGCCGAAATCGCCAAAATGTTGCCCTAAATTTCCTATTCTGCAAATTTGGCCAAAATCTATTTCAAGGCCTCTATTTTCATCTTGTCTACCATCCCTAAAACTTTTATGAATTTGTTCCATGTTCTTTGGTCTCTGCAAATTATTTTACTCCCTGGTCTGTAGTTGAAAAGTTTAAAAAAACTAGCCGTTGGTATTCAAAGATCCAAAAAACCCTAAGTCTTGTTATATTTTCATGTTACCTTTTCGGCAACTTAAGTTTCCAATTTGCATGTTCCCTTTACTAATCCTTCAATCACCAAGTCTCTGATTCCTGGCGGTTAACCCCTAAACACTCAGCGATCCTACGAGCGATTACTGTTTAGGTTGGTGGTCTTAGTTCAAGCGGCCAAGACAAGATTCTTGATCCGATGGTTGTCACATGATCTCATAGGGTCGAAAGATTCTTTGAGGTCTTACAATGATCGTCGATTTCTTCTGCATGCAAAGTCCAATGTGTCAGTGGGACCGGTGCTACATGGATCCATTTTGGCATCCTGTGATTGGTTGAGGTTGAATACACGTGGAAGGTTGTCAGTGGGATCGGGCCCTTTCAGCATCCAAAGGTTTTGACATCTGCAAAGGATTGACAGCCCGGTGTATCTTCGCAAGGGTTTGTATCAGGGCTCGCAATCTTACGACAACCACCGATCTTGGTTGGTGTCAGAGCTTCCTTTGATGGGTCCTTATGTGCTAACTTGCTTGAATTTGGTTGGTCCACATGGCGATGACTAGATCTTTTGTGGGTCTATTTGTCAGAGGGGTCCCAGTCTAAAAGGATCTAGAGGCCGGCGTAAAAGCGTAAAGAATATTTTGGGGCTATGAGATCATACGCCCGCCATTAGATCGGTATCTCAAGTAGTGGGTCCGATGTCAGAAAAATGCAATGTGTATCCCCAATGGCGTAGTTTGATTGGTTGTTCAATGTGCAACGTGGCCGATGTCAGTGGGCCCGTGGGGTCAGGGGTTTCTAAGAAGGTAAAATGCAATCAAATCTCATAGCTATCACTACATCATGGGCTCAAAGTGCTCAATCATTACGATGGCCGTATAGTGACAGTTGTCTGATGGTGCTTTTCAGGATCGTGGGTTCGGTTTGTCAAGAGCACTAATTTGCTCGCTTCTCATTGGCCACTAACTTCCATGATGGTGTTTGACCTGTTAGGAGGGGATTTTAAGTAATTCTTTTAGTGCATATGGGTTGTTCATCTACCAGGAAACGTTAGACATCGATGAACACATTTTAAAATGACTGGGTTAGCCGTTGATATTCAAATTTAAATACTTCTCTACGAAGGCTTTGCGAGGGTTTACATTTTGCACCCATGCATGACAAATGGGTAGCTGGAATTGAATTCCTCAAGATAGGGATCATTGAGAAGATGATAAGTAGACAATTTGATCATCAGGGCCACGGATTTCACAGGGTACCACGTCTTGTTGTAGCTTTAATGAGCTTGGCGCCACCTTTTGCAGGGTTAATCATTTTAAACCTAGGTATCATACCAGGATCGAATTTGAAGCCTTCATGGCTTAGTGGAGTTGCAGGTGGGTAGATGGATCGAGGTTGTTGTGTCTATAGGAGGGCTCAGTACAAAATCAATAGGCAAAGATGAATATCTAATCGGTGGAGATATTTGCAGAGTTACATTGATGATCAGAAGGACACCTAGGGTTTGATATTTTATTGTAAAATCTTGTAACCCTAGTTAGGTTTTGACTCCTTCCTGTGTGCAGTTGAGTATGTATATATTATTTTGGAGCCTTTAGTGCTCAAGTGTTGGACAATTTGTAGAAGAAATTCATACTTTCTTAAGGGCCATCTGTGGTATCATTTCTACCCTCTGGCTTATACAGTTGTATTTTTCCCATTGATGATTCAAATATTGCAGAGGTATTTTGTGACAATCCTTCATGTCCCTATGCTTCCTTGTTCGGATTATCTCGTATTGGATCAAAGTATCTACATGTTTTGAGTGATTATTTTAGGGTTCCTAATCCCTCTTGCTTTCTGCAATTTTGTGTGTTACTATGTTTGATTTGATTTAGAAGTTCTTGTGGGTATACCTCAACCCCCTTAACAGTCTTGTCTCAATCCTACACTGAGTTGTACAAGTGAATGTCTGTTTGCAGGTCATAAGTTGTGTCTTATTCTCAGACCCTCTTATGAAATACTTATGCAAGCCTATTCAATAAGTTGTAACCTACTAGACCTAAGCTTTTCATTGATTTCATTCCTACATACTGAGATCCAAACCCTACTTTTTGGTGCATCACCTAGTAGGTAGTTTTCTTTCAATTCATTTCCCTTACAAGCATTCCTTCTATCCCTTTCCCTCCAAAAGTTTTACCAAGATAGGGTTATATTTTTAATAAGATAGGGTTATATATTCAATAATAATCACATCCTAATTCAGGTTGTCATTAATAATAAATTATAATAAGAGTTAATGTTATAATTTAATTGGTGCTATAAATCTATTAAGATTATGCATAAAGTTTAATTAGGGTTGCGGTAAATTTATGGTTATAATTACATTTAAGGTTTTGGTAGTGTTCACTAAGGCTTCAATAAAGGTTAAATAAAATAAATTTGAATCTATTAAAAAACATATTTGATTTATTTAGATATAAGAGATGTAAAATAATCATACTCTAAAGATGCATGTATTAGGTGGTCCAAATATATTTTAAAAACAAACTAAACTTAAAATGTAAATTTACAATTTAAATAATCTCAGAATATTTAATGTATAGTTCTTGATATCTATTATACTATAATTTAAAAAAACAACTAGCAAGCCAAATTTCCCATTTAAAAACATTAAATCTTCAAATATAATATTAATTTTTATAAAAAAATCTAAAAAATTCAAGAATAAAATAAAGTAAAATTGTCATATAAGAGGAAAGGGTTATATAATAGAAAACTACTATCAAGGGATAGTTCCCTTATACTAAAACTTCAAAAATGTACATGGATAGTCCAATAGGTAGCAAATTTATTCCTTCCTCACTAGTTCAAATAAAAAAATCAATATAACTAGTTAAGATAAAGAGTTGAGATGATGGTAAGGTTGTGTAAGATACTAGTGTTGTGGCCATGGTCCTCATATTTCTTCTACTAGGAAAGGACTTTTTGTCGGCCCCTAGTGTATTTATATCATAATTGCTATTTTTAGGTGACATTAGCCCATTTGATAATGCACCTCTTATCAATATTTTATGTGGTAAAGATAAGGTTTTATCGACATTTTATGTGGTAAAGATACGGTTAATGTAAATGTGATTTTTGCATTCATATCACAAAGTATGTTGTAAGTATTCTGTTCAATTTGGAAGCCCTAGCTCTTTTGAGAGATTTGGAAAGATTTGCAACATGGGTGTCATTCCATATGTATTCATTTCATACCCTATTTTATTTGTGTACATAAGTTTTTTTTATATTCATTGTTTAAGATTTTTACATGTTTGTATGGAATATGTTATGGTCTTTATTTTGAATAGAAACCCTTATCAAGTTTGGTTTTGGTTAACCCGAGTTTGAGTTTCATGAACCATTATTCATTGGTCGAGTTAGTTTTGTTTATCATTTGGGTATAGTCATTTATGATTTAATCTGGCTAAATGGTGTATCAAATTTCTTTCTTCTGATACCCTAAACCTGGTATACACTTCACTCATTCTTTATTTTTAATAGTAACCATAGTCAAGGGTTTGAGGATTTTCAAAGGGTATAAAATGGTTTTGTTTTACCACTATGTGATGCTACATTCATGGTCCATCTATAATTATTGGTTTTTATTTGATCTTATTATACATTGTCTCGTATCTCTATGACCATTTGTATTAATCATTCAAATATTATCACACTATTACCATGTGTTCTATCTCAACCTAGCTATATAGGGTTTTTGTATTATCATACACAATTCATATGTATGTTATACTTATGTATAGTCTCTATTTCCATACTTGAGTGTGAATTATGGTTGAGTTTATGACAAATTTTAATACTACTTCATGAGAGTTTGATTTGATCAACCTTTGGTAAGAGTGTGATTAAGGGATTTAGTTTTGAAAATAAATAGTGACATATGATTAAGGATAAATATAGAGTTGTTTTTTTTCAAAGTTAAATATATTATATGGTGTTTATTTGATCAGAATATAGTATTATTGTGATAGAGATACATTACATAAGGATAATAAATTATATTTAATTAAGTGGCACTAAATTATTTGCTAAACTATGAATAAGAACTAGTGGTTAGTAATCATTGTGATGATAAAGCACAGACATATACACATGCGCATTGAAGGACATAATATGGAAACATTCATATATGTCATGAGACATTTTCATTCAATTGCATTGAGTTTTTGTAATCATTTTTAAATCAATTTATGACATCCTATATGTCAAGCAGTGAAGGATATTGAGATTATGCATATGGAAAGGGATTTTGGTCTTTGATTAAAGAAATTTATATTAGTTGTGCACAATCAATTACACTAATCAGAAAAACCTGCTTGAGGCTCTATTAGCTAACAAGTTTGTATCCTATGTTGTTGAACACAAAGCCTCTTTTATGTTCAATGATGTATGTTTTAAGACTTTAGTTAGTATATAAGATTATATTTTCTCCCTCTCTATATGTATTGAAAAGTTGTAGCCGATTGTAAATCGAGTGAGGCATAAAAGTACTATCAATGAGACAGCATTATTAGTGAGACATTTGTACAGCCAATGAAACATTTTGAAAATATATTTTAGATTAAGCTAATGAGATACTTCAAGTCATTTTCTTCCCCGTCAGGGTTTCCAATCAGAACATATCTTGTGTTACAATTTCATGTGCATGCCTTATCTTTATATTGATGTCTCCATTTAGTTTACTTTAGTTTTTGTATATAATTGGCTTTAAAAATTGATATATTATTTTATATAACTGATTCACCTTCGTTCTCGATGATATTGTACTCCAATAATTGGTATCAGAGCCATACCCTTCCTCTTAAGGTCTTCTTTGTTAGGGAGTACTTTATAGATTTTCATGATAATCTTTAGGAGACAAGAAATTTAGTTTGTCAGATTGAGATTCAAGGAAAAAATCTAAAATCTATTCAAATAAATCTACATTTTTTAGAAGAGAAATGTCATTCTATTGCTATAAAATTTGAAAAGTTTCTAAGGACTTAGAAATTCCAGGGAGCTAACAAGATGAATCTAGACATGAAAAATGTAAGTTTTCTAGATATGATCCTTATCTATTTAATTCTTTCTCACCTAAGTGGAATTATAAACATGAGTCAAATAGGTACAACATGATGTCTAGAATAAAGGTAGTATTTAAATGTTTTAATTGTAATCAGTTTGGACATATGCCAATTTCTTGTAATTCAAAAATATAAAAACAATAAAATATTTAGTTTATATTGAAACGTAAAGTTAAGGCATATGCTTTAGTTTTTCAAAATATAGTTCATTATGTTAAGAAAGATTAATGGGTAATAGATAGTGGATATTCTCATCATATGATAAGTGATAAATCTAAATTTACTCATTATGAAACTCATCCAAGAGGATCTATTAAGTTTAGAGATGATTGATGTTTTGAAAAACCTGGCAAAGGGATAATCCTTCTTGAAAATAAAATTCATGTGAATGATGTTTAGTATATTTAAGGAATGACATATAGCCTTCTTAGTGGGAGTTAGATATTGGATAATGGTTTTTATGTAGCCTTTTCTACCCTAGGATGTGAAATCAAGAAAAAGTATGTTAAAACAATTTCTACAATATATGTAACAAGTGGAAATGTTTATAATAATTTTTAAAACTTTTGAAAATCTGAAAGTAATATTTTTTTATGAGTCAGGTTAAAGAGACTAAACTCTAGCATAGAAGACTAGGGCATATAAACTATGACAATTTAATTAAGATGAGAAAAAATCAGAATGTTAGAAATTTACAAACTCTAACAAGACCTAACAATAATGTTTGGAAAGAGTTACAAGAGGCTAACCAAACTAAAGTAAGTTTAAAATTCCAAGGAGTATACAACTACAAAGCCTTTAGAGTTGGTTCATATTGATTTATGTGGACCAAAAAGAATGAAATATTTAGACAATGAAATCTATACTTTATGATTTTTATAGAGGGATATACAACAATGACTTGGGAAACCTTTTGAAAGCATAAAGATAAAGATCTTGGTAGGTTCAAATTATTTAGAAAAATGGTGGGATAAGAATCTTATTTAAAACTTATATTTTGTTAGATCAAACAAGGGTGGGCAATTGTTTTTTACTAAAGTAACAGTGGGTTTTGAAGGGGCCCCGAAACCCTTTAACAAATAAAATCTTAAGATAGAACATTAAAAGCTCCTAGAACAAATCAAACCAACCAAAACAAAAGGTAGGACACTCAAACAATGAACCCAAAACACTGCAAAAATAGGATCATTAGAAACAACAGTCCAACAAAAAAAGACACAAAGCTATCCATTATTCCCATTTTTATGGCAACGAAGGGCCATGTCAAAAGAATATGAGGATTTCTTAAAATGTTTCCCTTTAATGGTGATCCAACCATCTTCGACTCTTTCAACCTCATCTTGCCAGCACAACGAATTCAAGACTGAAGAACCTGTTGGTTCCCAAAACCACAGATTGGAAATCCAAGAGCCTGTCAATTCTCCAATAGGATTCCAAATCAACTTTGGCCAAAAAATGAGAATAATCTAAATTCCCCTACACTTTAGGCTTCACTACACCTAGGTGGGTAAACCTTCACCTCGAACCTGATCACTTTCTTCAAGGTTTTTCTATAGCAAATTTAAGCTGGTGAGTTTTCCGGCTAGAAAATTCCTTGAACTTGATCAATATGACATTGAATGCTGAATGTTTGAATTAAATATTTTATGTAATGATTCTTAATAATGGATTTGAGGTTTGTAGGAAGGAATTGATAGATTTTCTAACTTCACATATAAACCCAATACTTCAAAAACAAAAAGACCAGTGCCTCTGTTCATTCAGGCAATAGAGTCAACTTCAATGAAGATTACGTACAACTTTATAATGTTCTATGCACTTATACTGCCAATCAATTAAATAATCAAGACGCGACAAATCAAATATTTATGCAATCTTAAACTAGTCCAGATTGACCTTTAACTCCTTGGAGACAAATTGGACACAAATTCATAAATAATTAAATATTTCAGGACATCTGTGATGATCAAGTCTAAGATGCTAAATGACCATGTCCATTTATCTAACATTTGAATTGATACAAAATTCAAAAAATAATTATAAAGGACGGTTCATCTGCAGTTTAATTCTCCACACCTTTAGGACATTTTATTTTATTATTAAAATAAAATAATTGAATTTATATTACAAAGTCATATTATAGCTCCTTATTCCTCCTTACGAATATTTTTCTTCTAATTACAATGCTTCTTTTTTGTTCTCTTTTTCCAAACAAATAGCCATCTATATATATCTGTTAATTTTTAAAAGCTATGTCTTTTGGTAAAAGAGACATCTATTATAACCTTATCATATCTTTTCATTCAAATAATCCCCTTTTACCATAATCGCAACTCCTAATATAAGTCTTAATGATTTATTAATATAATATGTTTATTATCGATAGCGTAGCTTTCTTTCATTAATTTAGAAATCAACAACACTATCTTGCGCAAGATACTTGTGTAGATGGCACTCAAAATGAATAGCTCGATACTCCTTAACCCACGTCGGATACTCCATATCATGTCCGTTGATGTGCTGGCACTTTTTCCTGTGTCATTATGCTATATTTCCATCTTTCATACTGGTTTAAGTGTGCGGAGTCCATTTCATCACAATACTTCAATTTATTTGTCGGCTTCTATTGCTATTTGACTCTCCTACTCTTTTCATCGCTACTGACTACCAAGACTTCCCTCACAACCACTGCACATATATTATTACAAAATTATCGTTGTCTTTCATTTACTTTCCAAATTAGACAAGCTGTGCTATTATAGTGTGACGTTGCAAGGGGTTGTCATTTCCATGTATTTACTTTACAGTATTGATTTGTTTCCTTGATATTGACACCACTCCTTGATGCTAGCGGTTATCGAAAATGTCTACTCTCCCAGCAATGCTACTCATATTTTCTATTTTTGCGATAGTCAAAATTGCTTATTCTGAATTGCATATTATCATTTTTATAATATGTATGTGTCTTCAGGTTCCTTACGCTACTAATTATCTTTGACCAATTGAATTGTATCTTTCTCTTATTCTTCTAATAATATGATCTTATATTTTCTTGGTTCTGTATTGCTAACATGGATGCTTAATGTTACTACTACTTTTGATCATTTCTTTGTTTTAATTCCCATCATCATTTGTTTGTGACACCTGTATAAATGCATCTATGTATTTTCAGATTAATACACATGTCTCGTTATATCATGATATTACTTTCCATATTAATTTGGTCTCCAATTTCTTCAATCACTGCATAATGTATAGATTCCAATTTCTTCAGTCACTACATAATGTACAAATTCAGTATTCTGTGCTTACATATTTGTTCATATAAGCTTTCATAAATTAGGAATAAAATTCTATTGTAGTCTTCCTATAGCCTGATCATAATTCCCTAATATTGGTAACTTATTCTTTTTTACTCCAAACACGTATCTTTTATTTCTCACCCTCTCTTTTCATTATCAAATGCTAATGTTTTTTTCTTCAATACTGATATTCCTTTTGATTCATCAAGACTTTAACATTTATTTCACAAATGGTGGCTCTAATTTTGTAAAAAATTAAGGCTCCATCAGAACCAGCACCCAACATCGGTTCTAAAACAAGGCCATAATTAATCCTAGCAAGAGAGAAAAGAGCACCAATACCCTCAACAATCAACACACCTGTAGGGACAACAAGAACAACAACCAAATAGCCACCAGTAGAGAACCTGGAATCCGCCATCAAAGGAATAGAGAGTCCCTGCTCAATAGGGAGATTAGAAATAACATCAAGATCAATCCCAATAGGATCGACATGAGGAAGAGCAAGATTCAAGTCATTTTCTTCAACAATATGATTCTGACAATTCGAGACAGGAACAGATTCCTTCAAACTCAGAGGATAACTTTTCAAGACTATATAATGTTTGATAGAAGCATCCTTCCACCAAGTATGAGAGACTTTCTTCTTTTTAATATCAGAACTGCAATGTGTAGCATGATGACCTATTTTAAAACATTTTTTTCACCTAAAAGGGATACCGTCATAATCCTATTGTTTCATCCAATAACCTTTAGATAATTCAAATTTAATTTTATCTAGAAGACTCTATGATAGATCAATATCTACCAGAATGTGGGAAAAGGTAGAATGGTGCATATTAAAAGATTCATGATCAATAAGAAGAAACTCTCCCAAAGCCTCCCCCACCTCCTCGAGGAAAGAACATTGCCATAGATGGAGAGGGAGATTGGGAAGCCTAACCCAAATAGGCATATTGTTGAAATTTTCAGTGGAAGGATTGAAATCCGGGTGCCAAGGTTTTACCATCAACAAAAACTTATCCTCCTCCCAGCTAACGAAGTTTTCACACAAAATCTTAATTCTATCCTTAAATCTATCAAATTTAGCTACAAAGAATCCTTTAGCTAAAGGAAAACTGTGAACATTATATGAGGTTATTGGTTTCCATTTTGGGGAAATCCAATCATGAAGTTGAGGCAGACTTGGCCAGAACCCCCGAAAATGACATATCAGAGCTTGATGCATAAGGGTCTCGGAGAAACTTTCCAACTCCCCTTCAGCAACAACAAAGAGTTTAACAGAAAGAGATCCACAAATAGAAATCAGAATAGCATAAGGCACACAATGAGAAGAGCCCCCAGTCTCATGCAAAGCTTTAGAAGAAACATTAGCCTAAGAAACCTCCACAAAATGGTCTTTAGTAGTAGTAGATGGACTGGGGATAGCATTAATAGAAGAGACATTTGTGCCATTTGTGGAAGAAGGAAGCTGTGATACAAAAAAACCCAAAACAACACCCTCGAGAGCTTTCCCCCTCGTAGGCACAGAAGGAGGCACCGAGCCTTCACACCCATGCACTGGCTTTTTTGAATTTCATGAGTGGGAAACAAGAGAACCATGCACATCTGCACCCGCACCCACACCCGCACCCATAGATGAAGACACAACCGCACACCCAACAAAATTTTCCTGAACTATAGGAAATATAGGAGGCAAAAAGGCTGGAGACCCAAAGGCAGTCTCAAAAACCACAGCCCCCTCAGCACTAGAAGGTGACCTACTAGAATCAGCAAGAAAAGCACCATCAGCAGGAGTAGGGGAACTCCAAGGTGTTGTAGAAGAGCTCATAGAAAGAAGCACATGCAGAAGTTCACCAAGAAGAGCACCATTGATAGGGGCAGAGGAAGCCCTAGACACTAGAGATGAACACACAATGGAAGACATGGTAGAGTAATTAGGTAGTGTTGATTTGACAAAAAGACTATACAAGGGTGGGAGATTTACCTCACAATAATTTGTTGATTATTGTGAAGAACATGGTATTAAAAGATAATATTCTTCTCTTTGTACACCACAACAAAATGGTGTATTAAAAAAAAATATATAGAACACTTAAATAAATGACTACGATAATGTTGCAAGATTTAGGTTTATCAAATTTTTACTCGAAAGGATTGCATACTTTTAACTATTTCTTGAATAGATTTAATTTAAGAGTAAATAAAAAATTTAGTCCTTATGAATTATGGTATGGAAGATCATAAAATATAGGATATTTTAAAAATTTTGGTAGAAAATAATATATTAAAAGAGTTAGCAATAAAATTGGTACTTTTGAATCATGATGTTATGAAGGCATTTTCTTGGGGTATTCAACCCATAGTAGGGATTATAAATGTTATAATAAATGATTAAGACATATTATAGAAATAAGACATGTTAAAGTTTATGATAAAATAAATTTATTATCAACAGAGGAAATAAAAATTCCTCAAGAAACTATTCTGAAATTCAAAGAAAAAAATGAACAAAAATTTGAAGAAACTGAATGACAAAGTTAACTTTATGAAATAATTAGATCTAAACTTAAAAGATCCTTTATATTACTTCATAAAAATCCTACACAAAAGAAAATAATAAGTGATAAAAAGGATGGAACTTAAATGAGAAGGAAAGTTTAAGTTCACAAATAAATTAATTTTTAATATAAAAAAAGAGAGTTTGATAAATTGAACGTAACAAAACATGGGAACTTGTTCCTTGGACTAAGGATAAAGACGTAATTGGTGCAAAAATGGGTTTTCATAAATAAACTTCATGAAAAAGGTAATGTGGTTAGAAACAAAGCTAGATTACTCACCCTAAGTCTAACACTTCAATTCCACAAGGCTATCACTCCCTTCACTCTTTTTTTTTCACATGTCTACCTCCCCCCCTTTGACATCAATGATAAGGTAATATATATGCACTAATTCATAGAGGCCAAAACAAAAATCTAAACAACATACTAACTACTCCTAAAGATCAGTCCCCCAAAAGCATCAATCTAGAATAATCCGAATAACTCTATTAAGATCATAGGACCAATGCAAATATATGCATCTATAGCTATGATCAAGAGTGGTTGTCACCCCAATCTTACCTCATAGATATTCAAAAGTATCCCTTGGAAAGGGCTTTGTAAAAATATCTTTAATCTTATCTTTTGTAGATACATATTCTAATATGAATTCCTTTTCATTCACCTTATTCTTCAAGAAATGATACTTTATAAATATATGCTTTGTATTTGAATACAACACAGGGCTCTTTTTGTATGCTATAAAAATATGCTTAAAGGAATACAACTAACTAAATAGAAATACTCAAAACATAAGATTACACAACATATATGATAAGACAAAAGAGAGAAAGTACATAAAACAAAGATGTGCAAACCTTTACGAACCCTTGAATGCTCTATTTATGTGTGGATATGTCCAAGAATGGTTGTGTGCTGACAAGATGTGGATGCTCAATCTTCATGGATTTGGGATGATTTTTGCATTATGAGGGTATGATGTTGGATTTTAATACTCAAACTAGAATTAAAACCTTTCTATGAAGAATGGTAGAAAATGAAGGAAATGAGACTTCAATTTATAGGAAAATGGGAGCTGAAATGGAGGGTTGAGATGCAAACTTGAGGAATGGTCAAGATGCAAATGAGGGGAAGCACATGGATTATGCTTCTTCAAGACAATATCCTTGTGACAAGTGTTACAATGAGAGAAGAGTTGAAATGACATTGGGGGTTGGAGTAGGATTGGGGAATGTGACTATTTTTGCGAGTGTCAAGGGATTTTAGAAAATTTGAAGTGGCTTGTGCTAGATAACTAAGGGGGGGGTGAATCAGTTATGTTTAGTTAACCTACAGTCCCAAATTCCTTTTAGATGTATAGTATCAAGTTTGAACAAATAAACTAAATAGCTTAGTAATAAATTGTGTGTGATTTACTGATTAATTAACCAACTAGTAGTTAATATATACCTATCTAACAAGTTACTACAATGTATAAAGTAAAATATCAAAACCTCACATCTATACATATTTAACACTTGATTTTTAATTTGGAAACACTATTAAGGGAAAAAGCACCTGGAACCGATAACCCAAATATATTCACTCTTCTAAAGTGAGCTCGGTTAAGAGCCTACCCTGTTAAAGGTTACAAACACACTATAAGGTGTGATGTTGTTAGAGGATTTATCACTAATAGTTCTATGTGAACATACATTCACTTGGTACAACAAGAAAACCAGTAACATTCATAGAATGCCAATAGATAAAAATGATTAAGTCTTACTTGGTTAAGAGATTTTGACTGTAGCAATGCTTAGAAAGAAATAGTGTATGACTTGATTCAAATGAAACTTCTTTTTCCCATATTTAGATCTATGCTAAGCTCAATATCATTCTGGTCATCATAATATCTTCATTCTCCTTCTTCCTCTTACTCTATTCTTCTCGATTATCTCCTTCTATCACTCAATTTGGTCAACAGAATCACTTGGTTCACTCCAACCTATTTAACCAGCTTCACATGTATGCACCAACAATTTATATCCCTCATGCGATCCTCTCTCTTTTTTTGCATTTCTTGTCTCCTTATATAAACATGTAAAACCATTTTTATTTTAGCCATAGATTTTTCCTCTTTATCTCCATCATTGGTTTTTCCCCTTTAACCTTCCTCAGAACTTGGACCTTTATTCATCCAGCTCATCATCACATGTCAATGATCACATGTTCCTCTTTATTTCTCTTTCTCAGTCAATACCATGATATGTCAGTTTCTTCCTTCTCCATTAATACCACACTCAGTGTACACTACATCTTCTCGATGTACACTAAGTTATTTATATATTGACCAAAGTAACTTTTACACTCTTGATCCTCAACACTTAGAAGAATCATGTGAGTCAATAAAATTACTATCATACTATCACATACTCATCCATAAGTTTCCCAATGAATACCTTATTCATAAATTACTCATATGTCTCATGTTAATGCTAATATCTTCTTTCCTTCACCAACATCACCTCCTTCAAATGTTTGCAACTATCATGATAAGTAAAGTCAAAGCTAGTTAACATAAATTATGACAATATAACAACTGATCTAATGTCTCACATATACCTTACTAGCTCAATGATCATCATCATATTCTCCCATTTTTTCTCCAAGTAGTATATCATTTGTAGTTCTAACAATATCACCCTTTGACATTGATGGCAACACAATATGAAATATATCATTGAATACCAATCAAATCTTAAGTGTTCACAACTTGGTCTTTATGTTGTGACTCGGTTAGCTCTCTTTTAGCTTATGCTTTTAATATGTTTAATCACTACATAATATCTATCTCTCCTCTAGTATTCATCATTACTGTATGACTAGTTTTCATCTTTTCTATTCAATGCATATTATCTCCCTTTCGGTTAGCTTATTTCCTAACTGAATAATTCATTCATAATCCCTCCCTTTGACAACAATGCTAAAACTAAGCTCTTTAGTGGCCAAATAGGTATATTTTTTGTTCCAAAAATATGCAGCCCAATATCACCTTAGTGATTATTAGATAGGGGAAGGACCCCTAGCCTAGTTATCAAGTACTCAAATGTATCCTTCAGTGCTATTTTTTTAATATATCTGCAAGTTATTCTTATGACTACACATATTCCAATTTGACTTGTTTCTCCTAAACTTTCTCCCTTAAGTAATCTTATTTGATGGATATGTGCTTTTTATTTGCATGAATCACTAGATTCTTTGAAATGTTGATAGAACTTGTGTTGTCACAATAGATTTTCATTAGATCCATTACTTCTTCATTCATACCTTCCAACAATTTATTTATACATGTAATAATAGAGCATCTAACAGCAACACCTACATATTTGGCTTCGGAAATAGACTGAGAAATACAACTTTATTTCTTACTTATCCATGTTACTAATCTTTCACCTTAAAAGAAAGCTCCTCCAGTAGTTTTTTTTCTATCATCAATATTTCTTGCCCAGCCAGCATCTGTATAAACTTTAAGTTAAAAATTATCTTTTTTTCTTATACCACAGTCCATAGTTCTAGGTGTTCTTCAAATATCTCCATATTATTTTTACAACAATCATATGTGTCTCTTTAGGATTTGTAGAAACTATTGCTATAATTCTAAGAACATGTGCAATATATGGTCTACTATGCACAACATACATTAAGTTTCCAATCATAGATCTATATAAAGTTTTATTTACCTCATTTGACTTGTCATCCTTGGTTAGCGTGCATATGATTACCATAGGTGTACGAACTAGCTTTAATTCTTCCATACCAAATGTCTTTAAGATCTCTTTAATGTATTTTGACTATGTGATGTAGATACCTTCCTTTAGTTGTTGAATTTGTAAACCAATAAAGAATTTGATATCTGCAAACATTGACATTTCAAATTCTTTTCTCATTTCATTAGAAAAATATTTGCATTAAGTATGAAGACCTCCAAATATGACATCCTCAACAAATATTTCAACAATAAGGATTTTATCATTGGATTCACCTTTCAAATATAGATTAATGTTATCACTTGTTCTAACAAAAGCAATCTGTATTAAATAAGAGTGCAACCTTTCATACCATGCTCTCAGTGCTTATTTCAGTCCATAAAGTTCCTTGTGCAACTTATAAACCATGTTCTTATGAGTTGGATCTATAAAACCTTTTGGTTGTTCAATATATACATCTTCTTCAAGTATTCCATTCACAACTACAAACTTGACATCCATCTAATATACCTTGATTCTTTTATAAGGAGCATATGCAAATAGAATTCTTACTCCTTCTAGTCTAGAGATAGGTGCAAAATTTTATCCATAGTCAATTCCTTCTTCTTGTCCATAACCTTTGCAAACTAATCTTGCCTTTTTTCTTGTAGCATCTCCATTCTCATTCAATTTGTTTCTGAAAAATCCATTTTGTGTGGATCACATTTTTGTCTTTAGGTCTCGTTACTAATGTCCATGTCTTATTTTTCTGTATCTACCTATCTCTTCATTCATTTATTTAATCCAATCATCATTTTCCAATTCATCTTTAACAATTCTATGTTCAAATTCACAAATCAAACATGTATTGTTCCTCAACTGACTTCTTGTCATCATTCTTTTTCCTTTGTCACCAATTATTTGATCGTGTGGATTGTGTCTTCTCACATATTTTTCTAATACAGGGTTAGTTCTTTGTTCTTCAATGTTTTCTCCACTCGGTTTATAAGGGTTTTTGCTTGGTAGTATTTTGTTGATTAGTGACACTAAGTTGTTGCTTGGGTAAAGTGTCAAGATCTTCACTTTGTATGTAAACAAATCTTCTATAGTCTTCTAGTTCTTTCTTTCTTTCTTCATCATTTGTCTCTTAAAACTCATCAACTCTCACATTTGCACTTTTAATCATCTTATTAGTAGTCCTTTTTAAATATTTATATGCCTTACTCCTAGTAGAGTATCCTAGAAATATTCCTTCATCTCCTTTAGAATAAAACTTTCCATTTCTATCATCTTTCAGAATGTAACATCTACTTCCAAATATTTAGAAATAGATCACATTAAGTTTATAACCATACCAGAGCTCATAAGGTTTCTTGTTTGACTCTTTCTTCAATTGTACTTGGTTCAGTATATAGACAATAGTACTGATATCTTCTCTCCATTAAATTTGTGCAACCTATTTTCAATTAGCAATGTTCTAGTGCAATCAACAATTGACATGAGCCTTCTTTGAGAAATTCTATTCTATTGTGGTTTCCTCAGTGCAAATACCAGTCTCTTGATTCCATGCTCATTACAAAAGTTAATAAATTCATCAAAAATGAAATCACCTCCTTTGTTAAGTCTCAAGCATTTTAGTTGCTTACCAGTTTCTTTCTCTACTCTTACTTTGTATGACTTAAACATTTGGAAAACTTCTATATTTTCTTTTAGAAACATAACATACATCATTTTAGAGAAGTCATCAACAAACAAGATAAAATATCTATCTCCATAATAGCTCTAAATTTTCATTGGACCACATAAGTCAATATGACCTAAATCTAGAATTGCATTAGATGAATAACATTTTCTCTTGAAACTAGACTTTTTCATTTTACCCATTTCACATTGTTTGCACATCACTTGGTCAAGCTTAGATATACTTGTTAAACCTCTAACTTTCCTTTTCTTACTAATCTTTACCATGTTGTCAAAATTCACATGACATAACCTCTTATGCCATAACCAAACAACATCATTCTTAGCCATTAAATATGAAGTTTAGCCATTCTTTAAGTAAAATAGGTTACCTTTTGATTGTTCACCAGTACTGACCAGTCTTCAAGCATCAGCATAGATCTTTTCTCTTCTATTCTCAAATGCCACTCAGCAACCCATATTATTCAACTATGCTATAGTCAATAGATTATAGTTAAGTCCTTTCACCCAAAGCATTTTCACATCTGATCTTGTTGTTTACTAATATTGATCCTTTAACTTTGACTTGACAAGGCATATCATTTCCCATTTTTACAAATCCTCTATTATAATGTTCAATAGTTTCAAACTTATCATCGTCACCAGTTATATGATGTGTGTAGCCACTATCAATAATCCAAGTATCATTTTTTATTACTTTAGAAATAAGTTCCTTTTCTACACACCTTTATTCTTCTTCAAAATCTTCCTTCGTCACAACATACACCACTTCTTCTTCATCATTTTCAGTATCAGTATCATCATCTTCTTCAATTAGGTAGCATGCCTTTTTTCCTTTATCTCTGTAGTCTCAATTTTATCTATTTCCTCACTATTAGTTACCTTTGTGATCTCAGTAATCTCTTCTATCATTCTTTCTTTCATTTGATCTTTCACTTGCCCTCTCATTATCATTCATGTCAGGACATCTAGCAGTAATATGACCAATATCTTTACATTTGAAACATATTAAATGCAATTTACCTCTATATTTTCCTTTGCCTTTCAATAGTCTTCTAGAAATTAATGCTTCAAGTTATTCAAGTTCATCTTCTTCAGCTTTATAATCACTTCCATTTCTTATCTAATGTCTATTACTTGATCTTCCAATATTTAAAGATGAGATAAGCGCAGATTCTATCTTAGGTACAACACTATTATCAAAGTTGTTAAGCTCAAATATAGTCAATCTACCAATTAAACTATCAAGGGAAACATCATTACTAGGTACAACCCTCATTTCATGTATTGTGGAGACTCTGTTACAAGTATTGGTTATCATTGCACCAAAAGATCAACCTATCAATGCTTGATACGACTACTAGACTTATAGAAGATGCACAAGGAAATTAAGATATGTCACGAATCATGAGGGGAGCACTGACCATTTTTCCAACAATCTCCCCCTCAACATTACCCGAGGGGATTTGAACATGTGACCAAGATCTAATACCACTTGTTACAAGTATTGATTTCCAATGCACCAAAAGATTGACCTATTAATGCCCAATACAACCACTTGACTTATAGAAGACACAGGAGGTGGTTAAGCCATGTCACAAATCTCGAGGGGAGTGCTGATTATTTTGCCAACAGACTCTAATAGAATTGGAAAGCAATAGTGTTCTTAGAATTTTTCTTACCATAGTTTCTTCATCAATAGTTCCTCCTCCTCCTTGGATAGCATTCACCACTTCCTTGACTCGGTTGTTGTACTGATTTTTTTTTCACCTTTTTTCATATTCATATCAACAAATTTTCCTCTTAATTTTTTTCCTTTTCCCCAAGCACATTGTGATCTCCACTATAAAATAGTGTCAATTTGTCCCACATTTCTTTTGTAGTTAAACAATTCTTAATGTCTTCAAATTTGGCATCTGATACAGAAGAAGAGATCTTAATCATCATTTCATTATGCTCTTGTCTTCCTTTTATCTATGTGACAATCAAAGGACCTATAGGTTCTATGAATTGATTTTCTAAATATTATAGTGTAGAATCCCTAATGCCTGATATATACAGCTTCATCCTGCTTTTCCTTGTTGAGAAATTATGTTTATTCAACTTCGCTATCTCTCTCTCATACATTTTTGGATCTTTAACTTAAGTCCTTCAAACTTCTTCCTTCAAGTATTTGTGCTCTAATACCAATTTTTAGATAACTAAGAGGGGGGTGAATAAGTTATATTCAATTATCCTATAGTCCCAAATTCCTTTTAGATGTGTAGTATCAACTTTGAACAAATAACCTAAACAACTTAGTAATAACTTGTGTGTGAATTATTGATTAATTAAACAACTAGTAGTTAATATATATATCGATCTAATCCGTTACTATAATGTATATAGTAAAATACCAAAATTTATGAGCTACAACTGATTGAATACCTGAATGACTTGAAGATCGGTTATTAGAGATCACCGAGTACTAAAATGATATGTAAGATAATTAAACCAGTCATTATGTTGTCATTGATGTCAACTAGTTTTGACAGTACTTATCATGATAGTTACAAATATCTACACATATGTAAAAGAGGAGAAAAGATGAAGAACTGAGATATCTACATAGAGGAAGATGGATATGACAGATGAGGATAAGGAATACTCTTGGTAACTTATTGATGAGTCTATGACTTCATGTGCTTGACTTGATTATGTTGTAGTAATCTGTTATGGAGTTTGAAGCAAAACATAACAAAGCAGTGTGGTCAGTAAATGAAGCACTTCAGTATACACTGAGCTAGTGTAGTTTATACCAAGCAACAGTATTAACTGAGCTTGTATTCACCAACACATTTCTTCGTTAACCAATTATGGATGAAAGAACTAAATGTTTAGTTTAGCTGACAGAAATTGATGAGATGGAATGTTTATGATTTCAAGGTTGAAGATAAAGTTTGTTATGAGTTCAATGGCTAACAAAATTCAAAGAAGATCTAAAGGATGGTATTGAAACGAGTTATTGACACATCTGTTGAGGAAGGTTTAAGCAGCAAAATCTGATGGATGAAAAGAAAATGGTTTACTTGTCTATATAAGAGACATTGGTTTCATTGTTGAAACTATACCGAAAGAAGGAGATTGCAGAGATATCATGTGAACATAGCTTCATGCATGCCTGATCAGACTGGTTGAAGAAGAAGTGAACTGTAGAACAATACCAAGCGTTAGAGAGTTTTTACCAAGGGACAGTAAGTTATTGAATATTGAAGAACTGAATTGAAATATTGATCAGAGGATTTTTATGGGCTTAGAATAGATCTGAACATCTGCAAACTCAAGTTATATTTTAATCAGATCACCTATTGTTTCAGTTTAACCATTGTAAAAAAAACAAATCTCTTAACCGAGTGGACTTAACTATCTTATGATTGCCCTGTGTCATTCATAGAATGTACATTTTTATCCTATCAACCCCATAGTGAATGCTAGTTGGATGATAACTATTAGTCTTAAATCCTCTAACAAGGTCACACCTTACATGTGTTTTGTAACCTTTAACAGAGTTGTCTCTTCACCAAACTCACTTCAGAAGAGTGAAAAATATTTTGGGTTACTGGTCCCAGGTGGTTTTTCCCTTTACAAGGTTTCCATGTTAAATCTTTATGTTATATGTTTCTATGATGATTTCTTTGTTATCATACTTTACATATTGCATATTTGATTTGGTTGGTAATCACAGTGAGTAATTAACTCGTAATCGGTAAAGGCACAGATAGTTTATTATTCTATGTTACCGAGTTGTAGATATTTGCTGAATTTGTTTTAAGTGATACATTTTGTAATTGGGACTATTGGATAACTGATCTAACTGATTCACCTCCCCTCTTAGTTATTCTAACAATTGGTATCAGATCATATTGGTTGCTTGGAATAGAGTTTTAAGGACTTCTGTAGAAAGATCAAAAAATGTATAAGAGGGAAGTGTCGAAGATGAACAAGGACAACTTTACAATATGGCAAAGCCAAACGAGACTTCATATATCTAGAATTGGGAATTTTTCCCTCACCCTATTGGATAATGGCTAATTAGCACCGCCTACAGGACCTTTGACTCTTTATCAATTGAGATATAGACATGAGAATAATATTATTATGATGGAGATTATTGCTGTTCTATCAGATGCCGAATTTGAAGATGTCAAGGATTGCCTTACCTCAAAGGAAATGTGGGCCAAACTTGCTCGAGTCTATGGTGGTGATGTTAATGTCAAGAGAGCCCGAGCTGAAAGACTAAGAGGCAAGTTTGATGATATGAAAATGAAAGAAGGAGAAAATATTGTGCAGTATACAAACTGAATAAAGGAGTTAGTCAATGCTATCAAAGGATCTGGTGGTGTCATTGATGAAGATACAGTGGTAAGAAAAATTCTAAAGACCTTGCTGCCTACTTATGCAATTAGAATATCAGCTATACATGAAATGAGGTCTACACCTAGCAACACTCATACTCTTGATAGTCTGATTGGTAAGCTAACAACTTTTGAGTTAAACAATTTTGATAATAGTATTGTACCGTCTGTTGAGTCTGCTTTCATGTCTTCTCTGAAGATCGGTAAATCTAGTAGTAGAAATAATAGGGATGATAATGATAGTAACACTAATGATGAGCTTGATGAACTTGAAGCTCTTATGGCCCAGAGGTTACCTAAAGGTAAAGTTAGATATAGGGGTAAATTATGTTTAGCATGTTTTCACTACAAAGAAGTTAGTCATATTGCTGGTAGATGCCCAAACAGGAAAGAAGATGATAGAAACAAAGATTGATCTGGTGAAGGAAGCTATGGGAGGAGAAACAATAGAAGTTACCAACACTACAATAGGGATAACCAAGACAACAATGATAAGGGCAAAAAGGTATGTTACATTGCAGAAGAGAATGATACTGAAACTGACACGATGATGATGTTGAAGGAGTATTTGTTGCAATGAAGGATGATTTTGAGGAAGAAGAAAGGTATGTAGAGACAAAAATCATTTTTAAAGTTAATAAAAATGATACATGGATCATTGATAGTGGTTTTACACGTCACATGAATGGTGATGAAGAAAATTTTGATCATCTTGAACAATATAATGGAGGATTAGTAAAAATGGGTAATGATACACCATGTATGGTTAGAGGAAAAGGATCTTTACTGATAAATGATAAAATCAAATGTGATAATGCTTATTGGGTAGAAGGACTAAATTAAAATTTGCTAAGTGTGGCACAACTTAACAACTTAGGTCACCGAGTAGCTTTTGAGAGAAAGAAGGTAAAGATATTTGATGATGGAGGAAAACTTGTTGGAACAAGAGAACAATCCAAAGGTAACTTGTTTTATCTTGACAATGCTAAGTCTTCCTATTTAATGGTGAAAAATGAGGATGCATGGTTATGGCATAAAAGGTTATGTCATGTAAACTTTGAAAACATGATCAAGATTAGTAGAAAGAAAAAGGTTAGAGGTCTACCTAGCCTAACTAAACCGAATCATGTTATGTGTCATCAATGTCAAAAAGGTAAGATGAAAAAATCTAGTTTTAAGAGTAAAGACTATTCAACAAAGAGAATCTTGGAGTTAGTTCACACTGAACTATGTGGTCCCATGAGAAATCAGAGCTACTATGGAGATAGATATTTCATTTTGTTTGTTGATGATTACACTAGATTGATGACTGTAATGTTTTTAAAAGAGAAATCTGAGGCATTTAAGATGTTTAAATAGTATAAAGAAAAAGTAGAGAAAGAAACTGAGAAAGAACTGAAATGCTTGAGATCTGACAGAGGTGGTGAATTTATTTCTGATGAATTTACTAACTATTGTAATGAGCATGGCATAAAAAGATGGGTTTCTACCTTGAGAACACCTCAGCAGAATGGGATTTCTAAAAGAAGGAATAGATCAATTATTGATTGCGCGAGTACACTAATGTTACAAAATAATGTTTCTCAGACATACTGGAGACAGGAAATTAGCATAGCTATATGTGTTCTAAACCGAGTACAATTTAAGAAGGACACAAACAAAACACCCTACGAGTTATAGTTTGGTCACAAACTGACTATAAGTTACTTCAAAAATTTTGGTAGAAAATGTTTTATTTTGAAAGATGATAGAAATGGAAAGTTTGACTCTAAAGGGGATGAAGGGATATTTCTTGGATATTCTACTAAAAGAAAACCTTACAAGTGTCTGACTAAAGTTACTAATAAGATGATTGAAAGTGCCAATGTCAGAGTTGATGAATTTGATGATAAAAATGGTGAAGAAAGCACTAAGGAGATGGAAGAGTATGGTAGATTCACTTACATTGAACATCTAGAGTACCTACCAAAGCCACGGGCTGAGTCGACTGAGCATCAAGAAAACAACACTGAGGAACAACAAAGGGAAATCGAGGATTAGGAAGCAGCTACCAAGCAAGCAAATGAACCTGAACAAGATGAACAATAAAGAAGAGATCAAGTGCTGGCAAGACTTGTCAAAAGACATCATCCTGAGAACCAAATCATTGGTGACAAGCAAGCTAGCATGCTCACAAGAAGTAAGTTAAGACAAGGTACATGCTTAGTTTGTGAATTTGAACTGAAAAATGTTAAGGTTGCACTGGAGAATGATGAATGGATAAATGCAATGAATGAAGAGATAGAACAAATTGAGAAAAAAAATACATGGACTTTAGTACCTAGACCAAAAGATAAGAATGTTATCAGTACTAAATTAATTTTCAAGAATAAGCTGAATGAGAATGGAGAGGTTACAAGGAACAAAGCTAGACTTGTATGCAAGGGATATGCATAGGAGGAAGGTATAGATTATGGTGAAACTTTTGCACTTGTTGCTAGACTAGAGGGAGTCTACGTGTTACTTGCATATGCAACACATAAGAAGTTTAAAGTCTATCAAATGGATGTTGAGTCTTCTTTTCTGAATGGGATACTAGAAGAGGAGGTCTACATAGAACAACCAGAAGGGTTTGTTGATCCAGATAAGAAAGACATGGTATGTAGACTACACAAATCTTTATAATGTTTAAATCAAGCACCAAGAGCCTGGTATGAAAGGTTGCATACTTATTTGTTAAGTATTGGTTTTGTTAGAACTAGTGAAAACAACAATTTGTATATGAAAGGAGAGTCTGATGACACTATTTTGATTTTTGAAATATTTTTGGATGATATAATTTTTGGAGGACAAGATCATATCTATAAATCATTTGTTGATGAGATGAGAAAAGAATTTGAAATGTCTATGTTTGGAGAGATTAAGTTCTTTCTAGGCTTGCAGGTTATTCAACAGAATGATGGAATTTTCATCACATAATCCTTTAACCGGGTCGTACCTCATAGTGTGTTTGTAATCCTTTAACAGGGAAGGCTCTTCACAGGGTGCACTTCATAAGAGTGCAAAATTTGTGAGTTCCAACTCATACTATGGTTTTCTCCCAATTTAGGTTTCCATGTGATATATCTGGTGTTCTATGTTGTTGTGATTTTTTGTTGTTTATTTCCTTTATAGGATATGTTTTGCATGCAATAATACTTAGTTGATCTAAGAGTGACCTCAAGTTTTATTGGGTGATGATTCACCCCTCCCCTCTCAGCACTAGTTCGAACTATCAGTTGCAAAAGAAATAGATTATCAATCAAGAGCTATTTGAAGATATTGAAAATATTATAGAGAAAGGAGGTTAGCAAAAGTTATCATAAATTATTTTGGAACTTGCAAAATAATTTAACAATTTTGAGTCCTTGTCTCTCTCCTATTTACTCATCCTGTTGTGTTATCATAAAAATTGATTCAAATTCTAACAATTTGGAAAGACAAGACAATGATGAAAACCAAGCTATCTAAAAAATAAAACCTATCAATTAGACAAGTAAAAATAAACAATGGATTATTCCAAGGTTCCCTAGACCTTTAATATCATTTCAAAATTAGGATCTAGAACTAGCCAAGTTCATCTAGCATGAGACTTGTACTAGCAACCAAACTCCTCATGCAAAAAACTTCCCTTCACCTCAATAGGAGGGGAGACCACCTCAATAAGATAAGTGGGAAAGAATACAACTAGAAGGATGAACCAACCAAGCACCAAAAATATAATTGAGCAATTATAGTCAAGAGAATAGCCTATAGAGTCACCACCATCCTCCATCTATAATAAGATCACCATATCAATAAGGGAAGCTCCTACTACAATAAGAAATAGGAAAGAGAATAGTAGAAATAGAATATGGGGTAAGTGCAAGAAGTTGGGTACCAATTCGGTGGAAGTCTTGTAGAATTGGAAGATGCTGCTCGAAATGAGAACCCGTTTTTTAAAAAAGGGTACCCGATTTTTAAAAACGGGCATTTGATTTAAAAAAATAGACACCGATTTAGATTCGGGAGCCCAATCCAAAATTCAAAAAATGGGTGCCCATTTTTTTTCAAAACGGGTACCTATTTCAAAATGGGTGCCCGTTTCTATTTTTTATTTTTTATTTTTTTATGACTAGAAATGCATTTTAACACTTCGCTTTTTTTTTTATGAAAGAGGTGCCCATTTTTTGAATTTAAATAATGGGCACCCATGTTTTAAGACATGAGTGGGAAAAAGACATGAGCCTATGACTTCTAAAAATTTGGTTAAGGCATTTGAATGCCAGATTTCTAACTTATCATAATTTTTTTAGGGCCTTCATGATCGAATTTTTTTACGAAACAAAAACCCATTAGATTTCTCACTGTCTTGATTTCAAAAATATAAATTTCATAGTGCTATGATTAATTTTACTATTTTTACATTATTTATTAGTTAAAAGTGGTACCTAAATGTAAAATAGTGAGGTTCACTAAAACTTTAATAACTTTTTTGTTTTTAGGATTTTTGGAGAATAAATTATATAACATCAATCTACATACAATTCTCTTGAAGATAAAACAAAAAGGAATTTTGAAAAAATATTAAATTTTCATCAAACTATGGTGGTCATACACCAGAGGTTTTAAAAATGTATTTTATAGTCAATTAAAAATTAATTAAAAAAATAATATTCAATAAAAATATAAGAAAAAACATGCTCATCAATATTTGGTGTCTTAGGTATATTTTCCCAGAAGGATTTGCAAAAATTCATTTATTTAGGTCAAAATATGGTGGTTGTACACGGCTATGGTATGGTCCTAAAACAAGCATTTTGAAAATATGGTTTTTAAACATTCCTAATAAAAATAAATTTATACCATGTGGGTATTTAAATAAATTACACATTTGAAAAATAGACTCCTGGAGATATATTTTATTTTACCAAATTTTTTTGAGATGCAATCTCTAAGTGCCTCCAATTTAGACATCAATTGACAGGAAATTTGAAAAAAAGGGAAAACACTTCCACTTTTTGCCCAAAAGTGGGTCTCACCTTCTTGCAACCACCCTATGCTATTCCTAGAACATAAGTGACACCATAAACCTCATCATTATAGGGGAAATCCTAACCTCCATAGAAGCCACATAGTAAGGAACCCGACCAAAAGTAGAACAATCCCAACAGAGAAAATGAAAAAATATCCCCTACAAAACTTGAACCTAACAAAAAATAAAACAAAACCACCCAAAGCCCTTTGAAAATACCAACTCCAAATTGGCCATCAAATTAGAGACAACAAAATAATCAACACCAAAAAGGAATTTCACGATATAAAATGCATGCATCTACTCCACATACAAAAACCAAAAAATATTAGCAATTTCTCTAGGCATGGAAAAGAAGATTTCTTCAAAAATATAAATCTCTTCATCCAGAATCATCAAAAACTCTTTCTCTAAATCAAACAAAACTTGTATATCTACATCCATATACCACTCTGGACTACTAGACATCTTTTGTCACAAACATTATTCTGTGAACTATAATAAAGTGGTCAAACAAAGCTCGACACAAAAAAATCACTATATCAAACAACTCACTCACTCTAAAATAGGCTAAACAGATTTCACATCTAAATCCTCAACCAAAAATAAATGAAACACCTACTAAGGATGGAATCTATATCCATAAAGAAGGAATAGATGAATAAACAAAAACATCATCAAATCCTAATGAAGAACATGGTACCACATATTTACCTACAAAAGGGTCAGTAAAAAACATTTTCAAAGGCCTAGGACAAACATGACATCTAAAAAAGACAACAACAACTACAATTTTCATAACAAACATCACTATCAAAGACCAAAAATTTGAATCCATCACCGAGGCCTTCTCCTCCATATACCAACAAACATGGTTGTGAATACTAGGAAAAATGAATACCCCAAAACAAGCATTTTTAATATAGGAAGGGTTAGAGTTGACAAAGAAATTAGAGAGGTCCATAGTATCCACAAGCTCAAATAGGGTGCAATCATTTGGTAAACAACCTTTAGCCAAATCCCACAAAATTCTAACCTCCCATAAAAAATCTCTAAGCAGAGGAAGAAAGCCACGAACTAGATGTAGGGAAATAGAACCCCTAGTATTATTAGTGACTAGAAAATCTATAATAATTCCCAACTAAAGGAAAACAAGGGTGAGTAGAAATTCAAGCCTACAAAGAAAGACTTGCGTGAGAGAATTGTTTAGCAAGAATTTTTCCAACAGCTCATCCAAAGAAAAACTAGGAGTTATATTAACTCAATGATCGACAATGCTAAGGACTCTAGAGAAATAGAAAACTTCCTTGTTGTAACCATTCCACAAGACATAAGCACTACCCCTTTCATGCATCTTCACAACACTAACAAATCCAAGCCAACAACACAGAGAAAAAGATTAGGACACCCCCCAATTGAAGGAGAGCATAGCGAGGCCTTTCCTTCCATTGACAAAACACGAGAAACCATAACCTCTACTAAGGAACTAGAACCAACCAAGGGCTCAAAAATAAAATGCTAAATAACCTAGAAGGGGGTCTTTCTAGTGTCTCCCCCATCATCATCTATGTCACCCTTTGATTCACCTTGTTTAGATTTTCCTCAAACCTTAAGGATGCCTCTATTCCTACTTTGAGTCTTCATTTAGCTTGTCTACACATTTCGATGTTTAGAAAGAACTTTGATTAGTTTACTAATTTATTATTTTTTAGCAGAGAATGATATAGGCTTTTGATCTTACAATCCAAGTTTTCCACTCTTTATGAAATGAGCTCTCTATAACCTTTTGAACGATGTGCTATAGACATTAGTCACCTCTTTGTATTCTTCTTTTCTCTCCATATTGATAAAGGAGGTTTATTAGAATATTGTCAAGTTAAGAAAAGGAGCAACTATACTATTCAATGTTGTGTAGACTAGGAGAGTTATGGACATGGCTCTTTGAATATTGACTGATTGTCAAAAAGGTGTTTGGTAAGTATTTCTCATACCTTTATTTTAAAAAAATTATTTAAAAAATATTAAATTTTCAGTTTGCATCATAAACAAAAGAAAAAAAATTGAATGAAGAAAAGATTAGTTTAGAAATTTAATTACTAGAGATAAACATAAGAAAAAATAAGATAGAGGTATGTGGGTTTCCTATTTATATAGTTTTATATGCTAATACAAATATCACATGTTAATATACACACCTCAAAATATCCTCACAAACCAACATGTTTCCATTATTAATTAAATTATTAATTATTTATTTATTCAATTAATAAGGTTCTTTTACTAGTATTTAAATCAATATTATTATTTATTTAAGTAATTCATTTTCTTTCCTAAAATTAAATGAATTCTTATTTATTTAATTAATCCTTTATCATATCCTATCTCTTCTATTTATTAAATACAAATATTTATTTATTTTATAAGTTCCTAAATCCCATTCTTTCTATTCTAACCAATCACATGAACTCACATAGATCAACTCCTAAATTTTATCCTTGCACCACTTGTCAACATTCTCTTCATTTGACCTTTACCACTTAGCTTGTGTGTAGGATCAATGCACCTAGAAAAGTTAACATACCTCTTCCACCTCTTAATCTTAGCCACTCATCTTCTAGTGCCTCTTAATGCCCTTCACTCCTATCAAAACCCTAATTCCTTTTTAATCTTATCCATTTATTTGTCACCTCTTAATCTCAAGTTTGTTTTTTTGTAGTTTGTATAAAAGACATTTTTTCTTCATACCTAAATCAAATCTGTGAGAGCGTCAACATCTGATCAAGACAATATATTCGTTGATAGGAGGACAAGGGAATCAAAATGTCTTAGATCATGATTGAATGCTTAAAACGTCTTTTCTTATGGTTGGGTTTGATTAGATTTCAAATTTATAAATTTTTCAATCATAGTTATTTTGATTAAATGCTTATGGTATCTTTTCTTATGGTTAGGTTTGATTAGATTTCATATTTGCATGCAATTTTTCAATCAACATGAGTTAATTACTAAGAAAAATTTATATTATATAAATAGAAAAGATTCAAATAATCATGTTCTGTAGTCAAAGTATTATTTATAATGTTAAATTAGAATTCATATAGAATATAATCTCATATCCAAATGTATAATTTATGTGTTAACTCTTGTCCATTTGAAAGAGATTTGTTAAATTAAAAACTTAGATCCAATAGCATTAATGGTTTGTAACTATAAAATTCTTTTTTCTGAATAATCCAATTTAAAAAGAAAATTTCTGGCGCACTAGTTGTTGCTTTTAAAATTTAAATGAACTATGAAGGGATAATCAAAGTAAAATCGAAGAACTCTGGTTATATTGTCGTTAGAAAAAATATCCCTAAGTTCTAATTGTAGCTCAATTTTTTCCATTTCTAGAACCAGTCTAACAGAGCCATGGTAATGTTTTCTGAACAATTGAGCTCTCCTTATCTTTCAACAAGGCTTTCTCACATTCAAATTTCAACTCAAAAATAATAGATAGTCGAACGAGAATGAGCACTAATTGCTTAATGTTGTAATTTGAATGTCAGAAAATTTCGTTGAAGGTTAATGAGACCTCGGTTCTTCAAGAAATTTTATCATGGTGCTCTTTCAGATTGTTTCCAGAATTAGAAAAAGTTGAGCTCCAATTAGAACTTAAGGGTATTCTGTCTCAGGACAACGTTAAAAGAGCTCTTAGGGTTTTTCTCTGATCATCTCAGCATAGTTCATGTAAATTTTACAAGTCAAAAATGGTCTTTAAGAAATTTTTAGGTTGCTAATTTTAAGAATCTGAAGATTTTATTCGCAGAGCCCAGCCAACGCTATAAAGATAATGCGTAATACCTAAAGTGGCCGATGGGCAGGATGGAAAACTTGTGAATGCTGCTATCAAGAGAACTTCTACTTTCTCTCCGCTAGCACATGGTGTACCTGCCTCTCAATACAAGGATTCCAGTAGCTGTGAAATTTTGGACTTCAAATGAAAGAATTCACAGGCACAGAAAGTTTATAATATTACTTTTGTAACTGACGGATTAATGCCTCGACTTATTTTAACTTAGTTTAGTTAATATTGATGCTATTGAAGACACAGACGTGTATCAGAATTGCAGTACATTTTCAATGATCAAAGTTAATGATATTTTGTATATGTAAATTTCATTACAAATTAGTAAGAGTTGTTTCCAGTGCATCTATTGAAAACTCATAATTATTTGCATAAATGCTATCTTCAAAATTACAATGAGAAATTCTATTACATTATAATGGATATTTCTACTCTGTTTTTCAAATCCGGCCTGCCAGAATTTGATAAAAAATAAATTTTGTCTAAATATTTAAAATTAATGTCCTCCGTCTTTTTTTAAATATGTAACTTTAATATTTTATTAATAGAAAATATACTATTCATTAAAAAAAAATGTAATTGGACAGGCAATCATAGATTCAATAATAAACACCGAATAGCTAAATCTGTACAATACAATTTCTCTTTATTTTCAAAAATTACAAAATTACAACTAACTTGATAGAATTTCTTCTAGATGTATACAGATAATCATACAGAATTTCTCTTTTTAATCTTTCACAATCTTAGCAGACTAAGATAAAGCCATAATGGGGGCTTACTGGTTTTTATTCCAAAGCTCACAAAAAGGTTTGAAGAGCAGTTTATATGATTTTGGAACTAATCCCAAGTACCCCCGTTATGTCATTCCTTGTTCATCTTCCTTGTACGCAAACGGTGCCTTGCATTCTTTTTTAAACTCTTCTGTTGTCGTATTTTATTATTTCTAAAAGCAACGGTACAAATATTGTTGTACTTAACTCTTTATTTTTTATTTTCTGATTTTACCCCTAAACTTTTCTGTACTTTCACTCAGGCTTGACAAACAGGGTACAATATTTCTAATTTTTGAAATCAAGTAATCTACTTATGTTGGTTACTGTCAGAATGTAATTTTGATCTCGATTGAGATTCATGATCATTCGAAAGAAGATGAGAAAAGATATTTAAATTCTTGTAAGGAGGATGGTTTAACGAAACATCTAGTATATATATTTTTTTATAAATAGAACATTATATGAAATGTTTTGAGTAAATTGATTTAGTGTTTGAATTTAATTAGAGTAAGCTTTGAAGTTAAGATTGAGCTTATTCTTTGATTAAAGTTGGATTAAGGATACCATTCAATTAGGATTATATTTTTAATAAGATAGGGTTATACATTTAATAATAATCACATCTTAATTCAGGTTATGTATCATTAATGATAAATTATGATAAGAATTAATGTTATAATTTAATTCGTGTCATAAATCTATTAAGATTATGCATAAAGTTTAAAATAAAATAAGAAATTATCTAGATTTACCAAAAAAAATAAAAGCTAGATAATTTGTTTCACTATGTGTAAAAAGACAATTTCAAATTTGAATCTATTAAAAAAAATATTTGATTTATTTCAATATAAGAGATGTAAAATAATCATACCCTAAAGATGCATGTTTTAGGTGGTCCAAATATATTTTAAAAATAAACTAAACTTAAAATGTAAATTTACAATTTAAATAATCTCAGAATATTTAATGCATAGTTCTTGATTTCTATTATACTATAATTTAAAAAAACAACTAGCATGCGGAATTTCACATTTAAAAACATTAAATCTTCAAATATAATATTAATTTTTATAAAAAAATCTTAAAAATTTAGGAATAAAACAAAGTAAAATTGTCAGATAAGAGGAAAGGGGTATGAAATATAACAGGTTGTTAATAAATATTTGTATTAGATGTGACTATATAATAATAGAAAACTACTACCAAGGGGTAGTTCCCTTATACTAAAACTTCAAAAATGTACATGGATAGTCCAATAGATAGAAAATTTATTCCTTCCTCACTAGTTCAAATAAAAAAATCAATATAACTAGTTAAGATAAAGAATTGAGATGATGGTAAGGTTGTGTAAGATACTAGTGTTGTGGCCATGGTACTCAAAGTTCTTCTACTAGGAAAGGACTTTTTGTCGGCCCCTAGTGTATTGATATCATACTTGGTGTTTTTTGGTGACATTAGTGCATTTGATAATGCACCTCTAATCGACATTTTGTGTGGTAAAGATAAGGTTTTATCGACATTTTATGTGGTAAAGATAAGGTTAATGTAAATGTGATTTTGGCATTCATATCACAAAGTATGTTGTAAGTATTCCGTTTCATTTGGAAACCCTAGCTCTGTTGAGAGATTTGGAAAGATTTGCAACATGGGTGTCATTCCATATGTATTCATTTCATACCCTATTTTATTTGTGTGTACATAAGTTCTTTTTATATTCATTATTTAAGATTTTTACATGTTTGTATGGAATATGTTATGGTCTTTATTTTGAATAGAAACTCTTATCAAGTTTGGTTGCGGTTAGCCCGAGTTTGAGTTTCATGAACCATTATTCACTGGTCGAGTTAGTTTTGTTTATCATTTGGGTATAGTCATTTATGATTTAATCTGGCTAAATGGTGTGTATCAACTTTCTTTCTTATGATACCCTCAACATGATATACACTTCATTCATTCTTTATTTTTAATAGTAACCATAGTTTAGGGTTTGAGGATTTTCAAAGGGTATAAAATGGTTTTGTTTTACCACTATGTGATGCTACATTCATGGTCCATCTATAATTATTGGTTTTTATTTGATCTTATTATACATTGTCTCGTATGTCTATGACCATTTGTAGTAATCATTCAAATATAATCACACTATTACCATGTGTTCAATCTCAACCCAGCTATATAGGGTTTTTGTATTATCATACACAATTCATATGTATGTTATACTCATGTATAGTCTCTATTTCCATACCCGAGTTTGAATTATGGTTGAGTTTATGAAAAATTTTAATACTACTTCACGAGAGTTTGATTTGATCGACCTTTGGTAAGAGTGTGATTAAGAGATTTAGTTTTGAAAATAAATAGTGACATAAGATTAAGGATAAATATAAAGTTTTTTTTTTCAAAGTTAAATATATTATATGGTGTTTATTTCATCAGAATATAGTATTATTGTAATAGAGATACCTTATATAAGGATAATAACTTATATTTAATTAAGTGGCACTAAATTATTTGGTAAACTATGAATAAGAATTAGTGGTTAGTAATCATTGTGATGATAAATCACATACATATACACATTCACATTGAAGGACATAATATGGAAACATTCATATATGTCATGAGACATTTTCAGTCAATTGCATTGAGTTTTTGTAATCATTTTTAAATCAATTTATGACATCCTTTATATTGAGCAGTGAAGGATATTGAGATTGGGCATATGGAAAGGGATTTTGGTCTTTGATTAAATAAATCTATATTAGTTGTGCACAATCAATTACACTAATCAGAAAAACCTGGTTGAGGCTATATTAGCTAACAAGTTTGTATCACATGTTGTTGAACACAAAGCCTCTTTTATGTTCAATGATGTATGTTATAAGAATTTAGTTAGTATATAAGATTATATTTTCTCCCTCTCTACATGTATTGAAAAGTTATAGCCGATTGTAAATCGAGTGAGGCATAAAAATACTATCAATGAGATAGCATTGTTCGTGAGACATTTGTACAGCCAATGAGACATTGTGAAAATATATTTTAGATTAGGCCAATGAGATACTTCAAGTCATTTTCTTCCCTAAGAGGGTTTCCAGTCAGAACATATCTTGTGTTACAATTTCATGTGCATGCCTTATCTTTATATTGTTGTCTCCATTTAGTTTACTTTGGTTTTTGTATATAATTGGCTTTAAAAATTGATATATTATTTTATATAACTGATTCACCTTCGTTCTTAGTGATATTGTACTCCAACAATTGGCATTAGAGGGTAAAAAAAAGAATTGGTATTAGAGCCATACCCTTCCTCTTAAGCTATTCTTGGTTCGGGAGTACTTTATGGATTTTCATGATAATCTTTAGGAGACAAGAACTTTAGTTTGTAAGATTGAGATTCAAGGAAAACTTCTAAAATCTATTCAAAGGGATCTAAATTTTTTAGAAGAGAAATATCATTCTATTGCTATAAAATTTGAAAGGTTTCTAAGGACTTAGAAATTCCAGGGAGCTAATAGGATGAATCTAGACATGAAAAAATGTAAGTTTTCTAGATATGATCCTTATCTATTTAATTCTTTTTCACCTAATTGGAATTATAAAAATGAGTCAAATAGGTACAACATATGTCTAGAAGAAGGGTAGTATTTAAATATTTTAATTGTAATCAGTTTGGACATATGCCAATTTCTTGTAATTCAAAAATATAAAAACAATAAAATAATTAGTTTATATTGAAACCTAAAGTTAAGGCATATGCTTTAGTTTTTTCAAAATATAGTTCATTATGCTAAGAAAGATTAATGGGTACTAGATAGTGGATATTCTCATCATATGATAAGTGATAAATCTAAATTTACTCATTATGAAACTCATCCAAGAGGATCTATTAAGTTTAGAAATGATCAATGTTTTGAAAAACCTAGCAAAGGGATAATCCTTCTTCAAAATGAAATTCATGTGAATGATGTTTAGTATATTTAAGGAATGACATATAGCCTTCTTAGTATGAGTTAGATATTGGATAATGGTTTTTATGTAGTCTTTTCTACCCTAGGATGTGAAATCAAGAAAAAGTATGTTAAAACAATTTCTACAATGTATATAACAAGTGGAAATATTTATAATAATTTTTAAAACTCTGGAAAATCTGAAAGTAATGTTTTTTTATGAGTCGGGTTAAAGAGACTAAACTCTGGCATAGAAGACTAGGGCATATAAACTATGATAGTTTAATTAAGATGAGAAAAAATCAGAATGATATAAATTTACAAACTCTAACAAGACCTAACAATAATGTTTGGAAAGAGTTACAAGAGGCTAACCAAACTAAAGTAAGTTTAAAATTCCAAGGAGTATACAACTACAAAGCCTTTAGAGTTGGTTCATATTGATTTATGTGGACCAAAAAGAATGAATTCTTTAGACAATGAAATCTATACTTTATGATTTTTATAGAGGGATATACAAAAATGACTTGGGAAACCTTTCAAAAGCATAAAGATAAAGATTTTGGTAGGTTCAAATTATTTAGAAAAATGGTGGGAAAAGAATCTTATTTAAAACTTATATTTTGTTAGATCAAACAAGGGTGGGCAATTTTTTTATTATTAAGGTAACAGTGGGTTTTGAAAGGGCCCCAAAACCCTTTAACAAATAAAACCTTAAGATAGAACATTAAAAGCTCCCAGAACAAATTAGACCATCCAAAACAAAAGACAAGACACTCAAACAACAAACCCAAAACACTGCAAAAATAGGATCATTAGAAACAACGGTCCAACAAAAAAAGACACAAAGCTATCCATTATTCCCATTTTTATGGAAACAAAGGGTCATGTCAAAAGAAGATGAGGATTTCTTAGAATGTTTACCTTTAATAGTGATCCAACCATCTTCGACTCTCTCAGCCTCATCCTGCCAGCACAATGAATTCAAGACTGAAGAACCAACACCCAACATCAGTTCTGAAACAAGGCCATAATTAATCCCAAAAAGAGAGACAAGAGCACCAAAAACCTTGACAATCAACACACCAGCAAGGCCGGCAAGAACAACAACCACAAAACCACCAGCAGAGAACCTAGAATCTGCTAACAAAGGAATAGAGGGTCCATGCTCAACAAGGAGATTAGAAATAATATCAACATCAATCCCAGTAGGATCGACAGGAGGTAGAGTAGGATTCAAGTCATTTTCTTCAACAATAGGATTATGACAATGTGAGACAAGAACAAATACCTTCAAACTCAGAGCAAAACTTTTCAAGACTGCAATGTGTAGCATGATGACCTATTTTAAAACATTTTTTGCACCTAAAAGGGATACCCTCATAATCTTGTTGTTGCATCCAATAACCCTTAGATAATTCAAATTTATTTTTAGCTGGAAGACCCTACGATAGATCAATATCTACCAAAATGTGGGCAAAGGTAGAATGGTACATATTAGAAGATTTGTGATCAATAAGAAGAAAATCTCCCAAAGCCTCCCCCACCTCCTTGAGGACAAAACCTTGCCATAGATGGAGAGGGAGATTGTGAAGCCTAACCCAAATGGGCATATTATTGAAATTTTCAGTGGAAGGATTGAAATCTGGGTGCCAAGGTTTTACCATCAACAAAAACTTATCCTCCTCCCAACTGAAGAAGTTTTCACACAAAATCTTAATTCTATCCTTAAATATATCAAATTTAGCTACAAAGAATCCTTTAGCTAAAGGAAAAATGTGAACATTATCTGAGATTATTGGTTTCCATTTTTGGGAAACACAATCATGAAGTTGAGGTAGACTCGGCCAGAACCCCTGAAAATGACATATCAAAGCTTGATGCGTAATGGGCTCAGAGAAACTTTCCAACTCCCCTTCAACAACAATGGAGAGTTTAATAGAAAGAGATCCACAAACAAAAATCAGAATAATAGAAGGCACACAATGAGAAGAGTCCCCAGTCCCATGCAAAGCTTTAGAAGCAACATTAGCATAAGAAACCTCCACAAAATGGTCTTTAGTAGTAGCAACTGGACTAGGGATAGCATTAATAGAAGAGGCATTTGTACCATTTGCGAAAGAAGGAGGTTGTGATCCAAAAAAACCCAAAATAACACCCTCAAGAGCTTTCCCCCTCATAGGCATAGTAGGAGGCACCTAGCCTTCACGCCCCTATGCTAGCTTTTTTGAATTTCTTGAGTGGGAAACAAGAGACCCATGCATGCCTGCACCTACACCCACACCCATAGTCGGAGACTCAACCACACACCCAACAGAATCTACCTGAACTATAGGAAATATAGGAGGCAGAAAGGCTGGAGACCCAAAGGCAGTCTCAACAACCATAGCCCCCTCAGCACTAGAAGGCGGCCCACTAGAATCCACAGGAAAAGCGCCATTAGCATGGGCAGGAGAACTCCAAGGTATTGTAGAAGAGCTCATATCAAGAGGTGCACGTGGAATTCCAACAAGAAGAGAGTCGTTCACAGGGGCAGAGGAATGCATGAGGGTAGAGGAAGCCCTAGGCGCTGGAGATGAACGCGTAGTGGGAGGCATGGTAGAGTAATCAAGTAGTGTTGATTTGACAACAAGACTATACAAGGGTGGGCAATTTACCTCACAGTAATTTGCTGATTATTGTGTAGAACATGGTATTAAAAGATAAAATTCTTCTCTTTGTACGCCACAACAAAATGGTGTATTAAAAAAAATATAGAACACTTAAATAAATGACTACGATAATGTTGCAATATTTAGGTTTATCAAATTGTTACTTGAAAGGATTGCATACTTTTAACTATATCTTGAATAGATTTAATTTAAGAGTAAATAAAAAATTTAGTCCTTATGAATTATGGTATGGAAGATCATAAAATGTAGGATATTTTAAAATTTTTGGTAGAAAATATTATATTAAAAGAGTTAGTGATAACATTGGTAGTTCTAAATCATGATGTTATGAAGGCATTTTCTTGGGGTATTCAACCCATAGTAGGGATTATAAATGTTATAATAAATGATTAAGACATATTATAGAAAGAATAAATGTTAAAGTTTATGATAAAATGAATTTATTATCAACAAAGGAAATAAAAACTCCTCAAGAAACTATTCTGAAATTTTATAAAAAAATGAACAAAAATTTGAAGAAACTAAACGAAAAAGTTAACTTTATGAAATAATTAGATCTACACTTAAAAAATCCTTTAAATTACTTCATAAAAATCCTCCATGAAAGAAAATAATAAGTGATAAAAAGGATGGAATTCAAATGTAACAAAGCATGGGAAATTATTCCTAGAACTAACAATAAAGATGTAATTTGTTCAAAAATGGGTTTTCATAAATAAACTTCATGACAAAGGTAATGTGGTTAGAAACAAAGCTAGATTACTCACCCTAAGTCTAACACTTCAATTCCACAAGGCTATCACTCCCTTCAGTCTTTTTTTTTCACATGTCTACCTCTCCCCCTTTGACATCAATGACAAGGGAACATATATGCACTAATTCATAGAGAATAGGTTGATGTAGCCCGATATCACCTTAGTGATTGTTAGATAGGGGAAGAACCCCTAGCCTAGTTATCAAGTACTCAAATTTATCCTTCGGTAATGTTTTTTTTTAATATATCTAAAAGTTATTCTTGTGACTTCACATATTCCAATTTGACTTGTTTCTCCTAAACTTTATCCCTTAAGTAATCTTATTTGATGGATATGTGCTTTGTCTTTGCATGAATCACTCGATTCTTTTAAATGTTGATAGAACTTGTGTTGTCACAATAGATTGTCATTGGATCCATTACTTCTTCATTCATACCTTCCAACAAATTATTTATACATGTAATATTAGAGCATCTGATAGCAACACCTACTTATTCAGCTTTGGCAGTAGACTGAGAAGTACAAATTTATTTCTTACTTATCCATGTTACTAACATTTCACCTAAAAAGAAAGCTCCTCCGATAGTTTTTTTTCTATCATCAATATTTCTTGCCTAGCCAGCATCTGTATAAACTTTAAGTTAAAAATTATCTTCTTTCTTATACCACAGTCCATAGTTCTAGGTGTTCTTCAGATATCTCCATATTATTTTTACAGCAATCATGTGTCTCTTTAGGATTTGTAGAAAATCTAGGTATAATTCTAAGAACATGTGCAATATATGGTCTACTATGCACAACATACATTAGTTTTCCAATCATAGATCTATATAAAGTTTGATTTACCTCATTTGACTTGTCATCCTTGGTTAGCATGCATATGATTACCATAGGTGTACCGACTAGCTTTAATTATTCCATACCAAATGTCTTTAAGATCTCTTTAATGTATTTTGACTATGTGATGTAGATACCTTCCTTCAGTTGTTGAATTTGTAAACCAATAAAGAATTTGATCTCTCGAAACAATGACATTTCAAATTCTTTTCTCATTTCATCAAAAAAATATTTGCATAAAGTATCAAGACCTCCAAATATGATATTCTCAAAAAATATTTCAATAATAAGGATTTTATCATCAGATTAACCTTTAAAATATAGATTACTATTATCACTTGTTCTAAAAAATCCAATCCATATTAAATAAGAGTGCAACCTTTTATACAATGCTGTTGGTGCTTGTTTCAATCCATAAAGTTCCTTGTGTAGCTTATAAACCATGTTCTTATGAGTTGGATCTATAAAACCTTTTGGTTGTTCAATATATACATCTTCTTCAAGTATTCCATTCACAAATGCAGACTTGACATCCATCTGATATACCTTGATTCCTTCATAAGGAGCATATGCAAATAGAATTCTTACTCCTTCTAGTCTAGAGATAGGTGAAATTTTTTATCCATAGTCAATTCCTTCTTTTTCATAACCTTTGCAAACTTATCTTGCCTTATTTCTTATAGCATCTCCATTCTCATTCAAATTTTTTTTCCAGAAAAATCCATTTCGTGTTGATCACATTTTTGTCTTTAGGCCTCATTACTAATGTCCATGTCTTGTTTTTATGTATCTGCCTATCTCCTCATTCATTTATTTAATCCAATCATCATTTTCCAATGCATCTTTAACAGTTCTAGATTCAAATTCACAAATCAAACATGTATTGTTCCTCAACTTACTTCTTGTCATCATTCTTGCTCCTTTGTCACCAATCATCTGATCATGTGGATTGTGTCTTCTTACATGTTTTGCTATTACAGACTTAGTTCTTTGTTCTTCAATATTTTCTCCACTCAGTTTATAAGGCTTGTTTCTTGGTAGTATTTTGTTGATCAGTGACACTAGGTTGTTGCTTGGGTAAAGTGTCAAGATCTTCACTTTGTATGTAAACAAATCTTCTATAGTCTTCTAGTTCCTTCTTTCTTTCTTCATGATTTGTCTCTTCAAACTCATCAACTCTCACATTTTCACTTTTAATCATCTTATTAGTAGTCATTTTCAAATATTTATATGCCTTACTCCTAGTAGAGTATCCTAGAAATATGTCTTCATCTCCTTTAGAATAAAACTTTCCATTTCTATCATCTTTCAGAATGTAACATCTACTTCCAAATATTTAGAAATAGCTCACATTAAGTGTATAACCATACCATAGCTCATAAGGTTTCTTGTTTGACTCTTTCTTCAATTGTACTTGGTTTAGTATATAGACAATAGTACTGATATCTTCTTTCCCTTAAATTTGTGCAACCTCTTTTCAATTAGCAATGTTCTAGCACAATCAATAATTGACATGATCCTTCTTTGAAAAATTCCATTATGTTGTGGTGTCCTCGGTGCAATACTTGTGTCTTGATTCCATGCTCATTACAAAAGTTGATAAATTCATCAAAAATGAATTCACCTCCTTTGTTAGATCTCAAGCATTTTAGTTGCTTACCAGTTTCTTTCTCTACTCTTGCTTTGTATGACTTAAACATTTGGAAAACTTCTATATTTGCTTTTAGAAACATAACATACATCTTTTTAGAGAATTCATCAACAAATAAGATAAAATATACATATATCCATAATAGCTCTAAATTTTCATTGGACCACATAAGTCAATATGAACTAAATCTAGAATTGCATTAGATGAATAACATTTTCTCTTGAAACTAGACTTTGTCATTTTACCCATTTCACATTGTTTGCACATCACTTGGTCAAGCTTAGATATACTTGTTAAACCTCTAACTTTCCTTTTATTATTGATCTTTACCATGTTGTCAAAATTCATGACATGACATGACCTCGTATGCCATAACCAAACAACATCATTCTTAGCCATTAAATATGAAGTTTAGCCATTCTCTAAGTAAAATAGGTTACCTTTTGATTGTTCACCAGTACTGACCAGTCTTCAAGCATCATCATAGATCTTTTCTCTTCTATTCTCAAATGCCACTCAGCGACCCATATTATTCAACTATGATATGCTCAATAGATTATAGTTAAGTCCTTTCACCCAAAGCATTTTCACATCTGATCTTGTTGTTTAGCAATATTGATCCTTTACCTTTGACTTGAAAAGGCATATCATTTCCCATTTTTACAAATCCTCTATTATAATGTTCAATATTTTCAAACTGATCATCATCACCAGTTATATGATGTGTGTAGCCACTATCAATAATCCAAGTATCATTTTTTATTACTTTATAAAAAAGTTCATTTTCTACACACCTTTCTTCTTCTTCAAAATCTTCCTTCGTCGCAACATACACCACTTCTTCTTCATCATTTTCAGTATTGGTATCATCATCTTCTTTAATTAGGTAGCATGCCTTTTTTCCTTTATCTCTGTAGTCTCGCTTTTCTCTTTTTCCTCACTATCAGTTACCTCTGTGATCTCAGTAATCTCTTCTATCATTCTTTCTTTCATTTGATCTTTCACTTATCTTCTCATTATCATTCATGTCAGGACATCTAGCAGCAATATGACCAATATCTTTACATTTGAAACATATTAAGTGTAGTTTACCTATGTATTTTCCTTTCCCTTTTAGTAGTCTTTTAGAAATTAATGCTTCAAGTTATTCGAGTTCATCTTCTTTAGCTTTATAATCACTTCCATTTCTTATCTGATGTCTATTACTTGATCTTCCAGTAGTTAAAGATGACATAAATGCATATTCTATTTTAGGTACAACACTATTATCAAAGTTGTTAAGCTCAAATATTGTCAATCTACCAATTAAACTATCAAGGAAAACATCGTTACTAGGTACAACCCTCATTTCATGTATTGTGGAAACTTTGTTACAAGTATTGGTTGTCGTTGCACCAAAAGATCAACCTATTAATGCTTGATACAACCACTAGACTTATAGAAGACACAAGAGGCGGTTAAGATATGTCATGAATCATGAGGGAAGCACTGACCATTTTTCCAACAATCTCCCCCTCAGTGTTACCCAAGGGGATTCAAACATGTGACCAAGATCCGATACCACTTTTTACAAGTATTGGTTTCCAATGCACCAAAAGATTGACCCATTAATGCCCAATACAACCACTTGACATATAGAAGACACAGGAGGCGGTTAAGCCATGTCATGAATCTCGAGGGGAGTGCTGATTATTTTGCCAACAGATTCTAATAGCATTGGTAGGCAATAGTGTTCTGAGAATTTTTCTTACCATAGTTTCTTCATCAATACTTCCTCCTCCTCCTCGGATAGCATTCACCACTTCCTTGACTTGGTTGTTGTACAGAGTTTTTTTTTCACCTTTTTTCATATTCATATCAACAAATTTTCCTCTTAATTTTTTTGCCTTTTCCTAGGGCACATTGTGATCTCCACCATAAACTAGTGTCAATTTGTCCCACATTTCTTTTGTAGTTATACAATTCTTAATGTTTTCAAATTTGGCATCTAATACAGAAGAATAAATCTCAATCATCATTGCATTATGCTCTTGTCTTCCTTTCATCTGTGTGACAATCAAAGGACCTGTAGGCTCTATGAATTGATTTGCTAAATATTATAGTGCAGAATCCCCAATGCCTAATAGATACAACTTCATCCTGCTTTTCCTTATTGAGAAATTATCCTTGTTCAACATCGGTACCTCTCTCTCATACATTTTTGGATCTTTAACTTAAGTCCTTCAAAATTCTTCCTTCAATTATTTGTGCTTTGATACCAATTTTTAGATAACTAAGAGGGGGGTGAATAAGTTATATTCAATTATCCTATAGTCCCAAAATCCTTTTAGATGTGTAGTATTAACTTTGAACAAATAACCTAAACAACTTAGTAATAACTTGTGTGTGAATTACTGATTAATTAACCAACTGGTAGTTAATATATACCGATCTAACCTGTTACTATAATCTATAAAGTAAAATATCAAAACATCACATCCATACACATTTAACACTTAATTTTTAATGTGGAAACCTAGTTAATAGAAAAACCACCTGGGACCTGTAACTCAAATATTTTTACTCTTCTGAAGTGAGCTCAGTTAAGATCCTATCCTATTAATGGTTACAAAAACACTATAAGGTGTGATCTTGTTAGAGGATTTATTATTTAAGTTCTTTGTGATGATACATTCACTTGGGTCAACAAGAAAACAAGTAACATTCATATAATGCCAGTAGAAAAAGACGGTTAAGTCTTACTCGATTAAGAGATTTTGACTATAGAAATAGTTAGAAAGAAACAACGTATGACCTATTTCAAATGCAACTTTTTTTTCTCATATTCAGATCTGTGCTAAGCTCAATATCATTCTGGTCTTCATAATCTCTTCATTATCCTTCTTCCTCTTACTTTGTTCTGCTCGATTATCTCCTTCTATCACTCGATTTGGTCAGCATAATCACTTGGTTCTTACTCCAACCTATCTGACCAGCTTCGCATGTATGCACCAGCAATTTTCATCCCTCATGTGATCCTCTTTCTTTTTTTTAATTTCTTGTATCCTTATATAGACATGTAAAACTATTTTCATTTCAACCACAAATTTTGCCTCTTAATCTCCATCATTGGTTTTTCCCCTTTAACCTTCCTCGGAATGTGTGCCTTAAACTATTTTCAATCCTCATCATCTGATCATCCTTGAATTTTTCTAGTCATAGATCTTCATAAAAAAAAATTTCTTTATCCTTGGAATCGTTTAGATTCGTCCAACTCAGCATCACATGTTGGCAATCACATGTTCCTCTTTATTTCTCATGCTTGGTCAATACCGTGATATATCAGTTTCTTCCTGCTTGGTTAATACCGCACTCAATGTACACTTCATCTTCTCGGTGTACAATAACTTCTTCATATATCGACCAAAGTAACTTGTACACTCTTGATCTTCAACACTTAGAAGAATCATGTAAGTCAATCAAATCACTATCATACTTTCATAGACTCATCAATAAGTATCCCAATAAATACCTTATTCATAACTTACTCATACATCTCATCTTCATGCTAATATCGCTTTTCCTTCACCAACAACACCTCCTTCAGATGTTTGCAACTATCATGATAAGTAAAGTAAAGCTAGTTGACATCAATGTCAATATAACAACATATATAATCTATCACATATACCTCAGTATCTCAGCGATCATCATCACATTCTCCTATTTTTTTCTCCAACTAGTCTATCATTTTTAGTTCTAACAACTTTGGGGGATGTGAAAAAGGAATTAACTATTCCTTTGGAGGGGAAAAGAGTGTAAGAGACCCATGCATTTAATTTAGATAGATGATACTATTAGAAAATTAAATTAATTAATTTACCTTGGAGGAATATAGGAAAAAGGAAAGATTAATTAAATAGATGAACTATCTAATTAATATGATGGCTTTAGAATAAGGGTTAGTGCGATCTAGTTTGATCAAATACTTATGATCAAATTTAGGTGTCTATATTTTTCCCCTGTTTAAGATGGTGTTATGAAGTAGCATCATCTAAAAGAAGATTAAGACATAGAGATACGAAGAAGATGATTCAATTAGGAGAAATACCCCAGTTATTCAAAAGAGTGACCAGGAGAAAAGATAATGGGAGATGAAGATAAGGATGCCCCCTTGAGAAGACATGTGGGTTGAAGAGAACATAGTTATACTATCAAAATGAATAAGAGTATGCATGCATGATGAGTAAAGGATACGTGGATGGAGGGATAAAAAGCTTGAGATAGCATCTCCCAAATGGGAGTTGTCATATAGTGAGAACTTAGTTTGATATTGTACTGGACACTATGCAGCAAGCTATGAGGAACCAAGATGATAATGTGTCAAGTACGTGATTAAAAAAAGGTAAAATACAACCATATGCATTATGACACCATGATATGGATGACTATGATGCCTTGTGACAATAGGATGCAAAGACTATGATAAATGCAAAACAAATCCTAACATACATGATAAAGAAAAATGCATGCACAACAAACCAAAAGAAAAACCAATGTTTTTCCCTTTGTCAAGCTTAAATCCAATTAATGGATTGATCGATTATTGATAATTGATTCAAGATGAAAAATTTAATGGTAAAAAAATACAAACCCAAAGGATTGAAAAGGATGTATACCACGATGATAGGAGACAAGGTAAGTTCAAGTGAGACAAGGTAAGTTCAAGCGATCATCACGTAGGAGGAGTAACAATTGATTCAAAATCTAAAAACTTTTCATCATTGTCTTGTCTTTCCAAATTGATATGATAACACATTAGGATGAGTAAATAGAAAAGAGACAAGGTAAGTTCAAGCGATCATCACGTACTTCTCAGCATGAGACATCTAGTTTCAGACTATGTGCAGGTAGGATGACATGCATACAAACCCCAAATAGGAACCAAACCATGTAGAAAGATAATAGGAAGATAGGAAATAGCTCATTGTCCTGACAAAAAAGTGGGACAATTTTGCGTGAGCAAATGAAGTCTCACGTGAAGATATGGGGGTAAAAGTACAAAGCTGTGTCACACTTTTATAAAGGAAAAGGTCAACAACACACAAAATTTTTAACTATAATGACATAAAAATGACATTTATGTTTATAATTTGGAGATGATGTAAACTAATGAAATGTGTAAAAGTGGATGAACTGTATGCCTATAATTTTTAAAAAAAAATTTGAACAAGAATTCACATAGTTTTTTAATTTTCGAAGTCCATTTTTTACTTGCTGAAAAATGTTGAAAAATAAGGGTCTTGTTCCCACCAAAAAAGTATATGCAAATAATATTTTTTTCCTTTGATTTCAAAATATGTTATAGATGAAATGTATAGCTAGTGCAGAAAAGAAAAAAAATTAGTTTTCAATGTATATTTTCTCCGTTATAACTACTCAAAGTCGAACATACCTGAAATCGAGAATTTTTATCTCCCACCAAATTTCCCCTATCAAATCTATACCATTCAGAAAAAAAATTACACATTCTTGAAGAGAACTCTCTCCTCTAGTGTTAAATATAAAATTTCAATTTTTTTGATAAGCTTTACTATTTTTTTCTATTTTTGAAGAAGCTTGTTCTCGAATGTTAAAATACCTACTTGTAGTATTTTGAAATTATAATAAATTAGATCTACTTAAAATAATATAAAACTTATATGATGATAATCTTGACTCTGTGCTCTAAAAAAGCGTATTTTTATATTTGTAAAAAAATATCATTAAAAGGAGTTATTGAAACATCTCTTTTCTGAAAAAAAATTATTTCTTTAATAATTGGTATAAAACATGCATTTAATAGATATTTCCAATTGGAAAAGTTGAAGCAGTTATCTAACTTAGCTAGAATGAATCTAGCTAGACCATATGTTTGACAAAAAATGATTTTTGTTAGAAATACTCAAATTCTGTTGTGTTGATAAGTTGTCTTGAAACATGACACAACTTTGTGCTTTTACCTATGGCAGGGTCGTGCGAAGAAGTGTGGGATCAAACTAGAAAATGACAAGGTTCCTGATAGAGCCTCAGCAAAACTTCATACGAAAATGCAGAATCTCGCGCGGAGAAGTGCATGGAGAGACAAAATCTTGCATGAACTTATGCATTTAGACAGGTGAGTAAGTACAAAATCAAGCAGTCTAGATCATCTTTCGAGATAGAAATAGGTTATGAGACACAACATGGGCTGCTCTCTAACAGAATGCTTAGTTTACAGACTGATTTAGGATAGTTTTGAACAAATCTCAGTTTGAATGTATGGGAATCGATGGTTCACAAGAACATAGTTTTGGACTAGCAAGTAGTTGTGATACAATCAATAGTCAAGAATAGTTCCATCGAGGACAAAGAAACTCAGGAGAATCATGGGAGTCTTGACAAGTGTGAACATGTTGGACGTTTTAAGACTAAAAAAACAAACACTTAGTTATCCCTAAAAAAAATGGTAGAGAAGACAAAATATGTGCCTCATAACTTATGTGCATGCATTCATCTCACACAGCCGTATCAACCCTTAGAGGGTATCTGTGTTTTTGGTGTTTCTAAGGACTCAATAGTATATATTCAAAGGTTACCTTTGAAGTAGGGGCCAATTTCATATACCACCTTCAAGTGTCCAGGTACATGCCTATGGTGAGAATCTACAGGAAATATTCTTCCCTCTCCCTACGCAAAGATTGTGTCCACTTTTGGAGGTGAATCGGATAGGAAACTAACTAAAAAGAGTGTTTAATAGGCTTTCGTTCACATTAATCTCTAATGCCCTCATAAGCAAGGCTATGGCCTCTCATCCACACTAACACCTAAAAGTGTACACCCCTGGCAAGCAAGGCTAGGAGTGGCGTTGCTCAGTACAACAGACAGGGCTTTCTCAAGATGTTCGACATCATGGATCAATAGAAAGAAATTAACATGGATTTGGAGTCTTTCGCTCAACAAAGCAACTTTATTATAATGGGGTGGAATCACTAGCAAAAGGTGTAAACCCACTTGGGTCATTCCCAGAGGTTCAACTTCCGGCATGCCCGCTAAATGTGACTCGGACTTGGTTCAGATTCAAGGGTCAGAGTTTCTAATTCTCTCAAAGAGAGAAGAGCATAATCCTCTACCTCTACACCTTACCCAAACACACCAAAAAATTTCATCACCGAGCTAACTCCTCTCTCAACAAATCCAAGAGCTTCTGGGTTTCTGATTCTCTCAAAGAGAGAAGAGCATAATCCCCTCACTAGTGAATGAGTCAATCGATATGTTACCATTCCTTTCTCCCCTAGGTATCTATCCTTCTAGCAACATCTGGGTCTTGGATTCATTCATGGTCATCACTTCCATGTAATAAAGAGTCTAATACCCTATTCTACTATCAAGACCCTTAAGAGATTTTAACAAGGCCCTAATTAGACTATGTAAAGAAAGCAAGAAAGTAGACAAAATATTTGAGTGGGTTTCAAGTGCTTTGACAGGTGATCTTCGGCAAGCGTCCTGCAACCAAACTGTCAGTAAGTGTGCATAGTCATATTTTTAGGAGCCTTCGACATACATCCTATAGCCCCCTGTTAAGTTGTATCAGAAAATAATATCAGGAAATCATAGAAAACATGAAAATAACAGTCAATAGAGAACAGAAAGTACAAAACTATAAATTAGAAATCTCTAGTGTCAAAGCTCATGTGAGTGAATGCATTGCTTCACATGAGAGAATGCCTTTGTCACATGAGGAAATGCTAACACAAGCACAACTTCACGCGATATATCATGAAACTTTGCGTGAGATTTTGGAGCAGAGGCGTAGGGACAGAGTATGGAATTTGACAGAAAAAAGTTAGAAAATAAGGCTAGAAATTGAATTTTCTGCCCCATGATGGGCACCATAAATGTATATGCTAAACGTGGGCCTCTAACTTAGCCATACACTTCAAAATAGTCATTGTTCATCAGTCACATACAAGAATAAATATGGAATCATTCATCTTGCATGCCTAGATGATTCAACACGTTGCCTCCTATCTAGGTAGGGTTTTGAGTAGCTCTTAGAATTGAGAGTCCAACAACCATAGAATAGCACTAGAATGGAGGATTTAACTAGAAAGTAAAAATTCAATTACCCTAGAATAAGAATGCAAGATTAATTTAGAAAATCAAAGATGAGATTAATCTAAGAACAATTAAGATAAACTAAGATGTATTATTAATCTAAAATGATATTAATCTAGTATGCAAAATGAGATTAGCTAAAGCTTGAATGCAAATAAATTGAAATGACAATTCACCAGAGGTTCAATACTCAAAATTTGCATCCCCTGAATGAGAAACAAGAGGGTTCTTTTATAGAATCTTGGAATCAATCGACAGTCGAGATTGAATGAGATGAAAGGTGGAGATTGAAAGGGGATTTAGTTTGGAGTAGAAAGTTTCCTATAGAGAGACAGTCAACTATTTTCCTTTTGAGTGAGTGGAGCAATTAACTGGCTTGTTGCACTTTTGGATTCCCAGGTTAACTCAAAGTTTCCTTTTCTAAACCGAGGTGAGGATTTTGTAGAGAATATTTGATTAAATAAATATAATATGACCTCATAAATGAACTTTCTCAATTATTTGAATAATTAAATTCAATTATTGAAATGAGGATATTTGTTTAAAAACCAAATTTAATTATGTTTTATGTGATTTAGCTAAAAGGGGTGGATTTAATTTAATTAAAGTGCTAGGATTTTGTAATTAAATTAATCAATTATAGGGTTTATTTAGCCAATTATAGTCGATATTTAGGAATCAAATATAGCATGTGATTAATGCAGATTTAGGGTTTTTTGCATTTGACACTAAGTCAAGTAGAGTCCATTTAGGAAGACATAATTGTCTAGTACAATAGGACTTTGATGATTCAGAAAGATTGATAGAATGAGACTAAATGAAACAAAATTGGTTAGGGTTGTGTTGCCCTAAATTTCCTATTCTGCAAATTTGGCCAAAATCTATTTCAAGGCCTTTGTTTCCATCCTGTCTACCATCCCTAAAATTTTCATGGATTTGTTCCATGTTCTCTGGTCTGTGAAAATTATTTTACTCCCTGCTCTGTAGTTGAAAAGTTTAAAAAAACTAGCCATTGGTATTCAAAGATCCAAAAAACCCTAGGTCTTATTATATTTTCATGTTACCTTTTCGACAACTTAAGTTTCCAATTTTCACATGCCCTTTACTAATCCTTCAGTCACCAAGTCTTTGATTCCTGGTGGTTAACCCCTAAACACTCAGCGATCCCACGAGTGGTTACCGTTTAGGTTGGCGGTCTTAGTTCAAGTGTCCAGGACAAGATTCTTGATCTGACAGTTGTCGCATGATCTCATAGGGTCGAAAGATTCTTTGAGGTTTTGTGATGATCATCGATTTCTTCTACCTACAGAGTCCAATGTGTCAGTGGGACCGGTGCTACGTGGATCTGTTTTGGCGGCCTGTGATTGGTTGAGGTTGAATACAAGTGGAAGGTTGTCAGTGGGGTTGGGCCCTTTCAACAGCCAAAGGTTCTGACATCTGTAGAGGATCGACGACCGACGTATCTTCACAAGGGTTTGTGTCAGGGCTCATGATCTTACAACAACCACCGATCTTGGTTGGTGTCAGAGCTTCCTTTGGTGGGTCCTTATGTGCTGACTTGCTTGAATTTGGTTGGTCCGCGTGGTGATGACTAGATCTATCATGGGTCTATTTGTCAAAGGGGTCTCGGTCTAAAAAGATCTAGCGGCTGGCATAAAAGTGTAAAGAATATTCTAGGGCTATGAGATCATACACCCGCTGTTAGATCGGTATCTCAAGCAGTGGGTCTGATGTTAGACAAATGCAACGTGTATCCGCAATGGCGCAGTTCGATTGATTGTTCAATGTGCAACGTGGCCGATGTCAATGGGCCCGTGGTGTCAGGGGTTTCTAAGAAGGTAAAACGTGATCAGATCTCACGGTTGTCATTACACCATGGGCTCAAAGTGCTCGATCATTATGATGGTGGTATAGCGATAGCTGTTCAATGGTGCTTTTCAGGATCGTGGGTCCGATTTGTCAAGAGCACTGATTTTCTCACTTCTCACTGGCCGCTAACTTCCACGATGGTGTTTGACCTATCAGGAGGGGATTTTAAGTAATTCTTTTAGTGCATCTGGGTCATTCATCTGTCGGGAAATGTTAGACATCGACGGACAGATTTTAAAATGACTAGGCTAGCCGTTGATATTCAAATTTAAATATTTCTCTATGAAGGCTTTGCTAGGGTTTGTGTTTTGCGGCCATGCATGACAAATGGGTAGTTGGAATTGAATTCCTCAGGACAAGGATGGTTGAGAAGATGATAAGTAGACAATCTAATCATCGGGGCCATAGATTTCAGAGGGTACCACGTCTTATTGAAGCTTTAATGAGCTTGGCACCACCTTTTACAGGGTTAATCATTGTAAACCTAGGTATCATACAGGATCAGATTTGAAGCCTTCATGGCTTAGTGGAGTTGCAGGTGGGTAGATGGATCAAGTTTGTTGTCTCTATAGGAGGGCTCAATACAAAATCAACACGCAAAGATGAATATTTGATCGGTGGAGATATTTGTAGAGTTACATTGATGATCAGAAGGACACCTAGGGTTTGATATTTTATTGTAAAATCTTGTAACCCTAGTTAGGTTTTGACTCCTACCCACATGCAGTTGAGTATGTATATATTGTTTTGGAGCCTTTAGTGCTCAAGAGTTGGATAATTTGTAGAAGAAATTCATACTTTCTTAAGGGCCATCTATGGTATCATTTCTACCCTCTGGCTTATATAGTTCTATTTCTCCCATTGATGATTCAAATATTGTAGAGGTATTTTGTGACAATCCTTCATGTCCCTATGCTTCCTTGTTTAAATTATCTCTTATTGGATCAAAGTATCTGCATGTTTTCAGTGATTATTTTAGGGTTCATGATCCCTCTTGCTTTCTGCAATTTTGTGTGTTACTGTGTTTGATTTGATTTAGAAGTTCTTGTGGGTATACCTCAACCCCCTTAACGGTCTTGTCTCAATCCTACACCAAGTTGTAGAAGTGAATGTCTGTTTGCAGGTCATAAGATGTGTCTTATTCTTAGGCCCTCTTATAAAATACTTATGCAAGCCTATTCTGTAAGTTGTGACCTACTAGACCTGAGCTTTTCATTGATTTCATTCCTACATACTGAGATCCAAACCCTAGTTTTTGGTGCATCACCTAGTAGGTAGTTTTCTTTCAAGTCATTTCCCTTACAAGCATTCCTTCTATCCCTTTCCCTCCAAAAGTTTTACTTTTATGTCTAAAAGAAAATTAGGGTGATTATCCAAGAGAAACTAGCCTAGAACCTGGAGGTCTCATCTTAGTTAGCAAAGGTCCCACAACCTAGAGATGATTCCCATGTTATACTGAGTTATCAAGACCAAGAGAGCTTGAGACTAAGGTGCAAACTTAGTGTATAACAATTCTAGCACGCCCGGTGGGACCAAACAAGAAGTTTATTGTTTGAAAGATATGTTATCTCTGATATACAGACTGCATGAAAGAGGCTTTTAGAAGTCATTTTACCAAGTATATCTGGCGAGTCCACTGATTTCAAGGATCTAGGCTACCTTGTTCAAAGTTTTATGAGAAAGATTGAGACTAGGAGCTCAAAGCCTACCCAATTTTCAGAGTTGCCCTCAAGAAGAAGTCATAAACGCAAGTCAACTCAAAGAATATCCCCTACAAGGAGAGTTCAATCAACACCTCCTGATACTTCAGAAAGGAGACCTTTTCCCTTTCTTTCCAGAAGAAGAGGTAGATCTCTAACCAGAGATCTAGAAGAAGATTCAAATCAAGTAGCAAATACAGCTCATATAGTTGTCAATCTCCAAATTCCAGCACCTACAATGGCAAGATAGTTTTCTTTTGCACCATTCAACCAAGGCAGCCCATTGGCCTTTGCTCAACATCATGATGTTCCTTTGGTGGCACTTAAGAGTATACCTAATTTCACAGGTGAAGGGCAGACAACTGCTTTTGAGCACATAAGAGATGTGACCACCATATGCAGCATACACAACATTACTCAAGAAGATGTGGCCACAAAGTTATTAGTAGCCTCTTTAAAAGGTAATGCTCTAGAATGGTTTAGAACTCTAACTGTTGGTTCTATTACTTCTTGGGATGAGTTAGGGGATGCATTAAGTAAGCATTTTGAGGATAAATCAGATAATTTGTCTCTAGTTGAGCAGTTAACAACTATTAAGAGAGACCCTCAAGAGCAAATGATAGATTATAATAGTAGATTCCTTAAACATGGAATAGAATCCCAGTCTTAGTGAGACCATCAGCTGACCATGCTTTCCTATACTATTTACAAAGTCTAAATGGTCAAATTTTTGTCATGATCTAGTCTATGGGTGGTACTTCTCTACCCCAAGCTTTTGACATAGTTGTCAAGGCTAAAAATTGTTTAATCCAAGTAGGCATGATTGCTAGAAGGCCTCCAATGCCCACTTTTCCTAGCCTTCAACCCATTGCACCTACCCAAGTACCCCTATTCCCACCATATTGGCACCTCAAGCTAGTACTAGTGGCCAAGAGTTAACAACAAGCTTCTCTCAAGAGCTGCAAGAGATAAAGAATAGTCAGAAAAGCAATCAGCAAGAAATGACTAACTTGTTGCAGACCTTGACTAAGGAGGTCACAAATCTAAAGAAGCAAGGTCAAGGAATCAGACCACCATTTTAGACACAAGGCCAAGGTCCTAATCAGAAATATCAAAATCAAGGACAACCTTATCAACAAAATAGGCCACCATACCAAGGAGGCTATCAAGGACAAAGACAAAGTTTTAATCAGAGACCATTTCAACCATATAACCCTGCACCTCTAAATTTTGCTAATCCAGTGAGGGATATGGTTCCTAGTCAAAAAAATTTGGCTATGGATAATGAATGGTGTTTTCCTTGTAATCAGCCTCATAATTAGGCTACATGTTCAAATGGATGGATGAACCAAGCTATAATGGTTCAAAATGCCTCACAAGCTCAATCAGAGGTTTCATCTAGTGGGTCAATTCCTCAACAAGAATCACAAGAGAATGAGACTGCTCTCTTTAATTGGGAGCAACTAGACTTCAATGGAGTTAGTGATGAGGTTTCTTTTGTTGCTTATACAAGAGAAAAAATAAGAGCTCGGGACATGGAGAGAGCGGATTCCAACTCCAAAGCTACTACATCTATAGAGCCACTGCAGCAAGCTAATCCCATCACACCTAAGGAGACTCTTGTCATTGCAAGCAAAGAAAGCCAGGCTCTCAAGGAGGTGGAGCCCATCATGCCAAAGATACAATAAAGAGTACACACTATGACACCATTTAATATTGTAGACAACATGAAGAAGGTGAATGTCACCATGTCCATGTGGGACTCTTTGGCTCTTCCAGGACAACCTGAAATTTTGAAGAAGGCCATGTCAGAAGTAACAACTCCTCAACCTGCAAAAGAAGCTGCAAAGCTAGTGTTGGTTAACACTAATCAAGAGAAGGAGGCTCCAAGTAGAAACTCCAAAGGAAATGCCACACAAGGTAGGAACTCAAAGCCACCTCCCTTTTATGTATATTTAATCATTGGAAAATATTTAGTACATAATTGTATGGTAGATAGTGGAGCTACTAGCACTGTAATACCCAAGAAAGTAGCTGACCAGTTAGGACTAAAATATGAACCCTTCCAAAAGAAGGTTACCTAGCTTGATGAATCCTCAATCAATACTATAGGTGTGGCTAAGGATACCAGTCTAATCCTGCATGCTAGTCCTAATTTCTCCATCCTCCTTGATATATATATCATACATCTCCTTGCATTATTTGCTATATGTCTTTCAAGGGAGTTTACAGCCAAGATAGGAGGTTACCTATCTTCTGATTGGTCTCACATGTTATTTCATACAAGGTATGGGACCAAGGTCACCATTAAGTCAGAACCATTAGCAGCACACCATATAGAACAATATGTATCCAACACCATCAATGTGAACTACCCCATATTTGATAGCGGTGACTTCCAAACCATTAATGAAGAAAGCACCAAGATAGAGAGTATCCCTAATATCCTTCTAGATGAAAGAGCTTCAGAGGCCCAAGAAAATATGATCTAGGATTTTGGTTTGGGAAGTTATTTAATACAAGAAAATAATGCTATAGAGCCAAGCCTTCTCAAAGAGGATACTGATTCAAAAGATCAGAGCAATCAGGTTTGGGAACTATTTTTGGATGGGGCTAGAAGTAGACATGGTTTTGGTGGTGGTGCTATGCTAGTAGCCCCAAAAGGAGAAAGGTATTATGCTGCCTTTAGATTCAATTTCTCCTATACTAGCAATACTGTAGAGTATGAAAGTCTAGTCAATGGACTAGAATGGGCTAGAAAAAGAGGGCTTAAGGCCTTAAAATTTTATGGTGACAGTGAGTTAGTTGTCAGCCAAGTGAGAGGGATAAGTGCAACCAAGAATGACACCATGAAAGCATACAAGCATAGAGTTTGGGATGTAATTGAAGATTTCCATGCTTTCAATATTGTTGCCATCCCTAGAAAGTTAAATCAAAATGCAGATAGGTTAGCTGCTGTTGGATCCCAATATGACATCCCAAATAGCATTTCAAAAGAAATAGATCAACAACATGTCAAAGTGATTGTCAAACCATCTATCCCTGATAATGATGTCCATTGGCAAGTGTTTGACAATGATGAACAAATTCTACAGTTCTTGTTTGAAGATGTTTTTTCATAACATAATCAAGATAGGCTATCACAAAATTATGGTGATCAATTGATACAACTAAAGTCCAATAAGATGCCTAGAGGTTTGGTCACTTTGGAGACTATCTTCAACAATGATGATGAAGTCAAGAAAAGCAAATCTGGCCTGATAGTTCAACAAGAACATTGTGTTGAATTAGAGTTGGAACTAGGTAAGAGCTTACAATTTGGACAAGTGAGCACTGAATTGGAAAAGAAAGCTTACACTCAATTATTTAGAGAATTCAATGATGTTTTTGCATGGCAATATGAGGATCTCAAAGGTTTTGATCCTACCCTTGCTTAGCACACTATTGAGTTAACCAAATACCAAACCAGTTAGGCAAAAGAAAAGGCTTGATAATCCTAAGCTTGAGCCACTTATGCATAAAGAAGTGTTCAAATTGATAGAGAGTGATATCATCTACCCCATTAAGCATACTAGTTGGGTTTCCAACCTTGTTCCTATCAGGAAGAAGAATGGGGAACTGAGGTTATGTGTTGACTTTAGGGATCTTAATAGGGCCTCATTAAAGGACCGCCATCCACTACCCTCTATGGAACAAATTTTACAATGTGTCTCTAGATCTGAGAGATTTTCATTATTGGGTGGCTATTCAGGATACAATCAGATCTTAGTAAACGAAGAGGATCAATATAAGACTGCATTTACAACCAAGTGGGGAACCATGGCTTATCAAAAGATGCCCTTTGGTTTGTCAAATGCAGGTGCTACATTTCAAAAGGCAATGGATATGGCCTTTAAGAGCCTAATGTACAAGTTTGTGTTGGTCTACTTAGATGACATAACTGTCTATTCAAAGCATGCAGTAGATCATATCAAACATTTAAGGAAGATTTTTGAAAGGTGTAGAGAATTTGGGATATCCCTTAATCCCAAGAAATGTGTGCTTGCAGTTCATGAAGGAAAGTTGTTGGCATATGTAGTATCTAGAGAAGGAATTATAGTGGATCCTAAGAGAATTGCAGTTATTCTAGAGCTACCCCTACCACATAACAAGAAAATTTTCCAATCTTTCATAGGAAAGATTAACTTTGTTAGGAGGTTCTTGCCTAACATTGTAGATTTACTCAAGCCTTTGACGGCCATGTTAAAGAAGAGTTTAGCTTTTAGTTGGACCAAAGAAGGGAAAGTCAATTTCTAGGCTACCAAGGAGGCCCTAACAAAAGCCCCTGCTCTCTTAAACCCAAATTTCAGTAAGGATTTCATCCTTTATGCTTATGGAGGTCATGATGCTATATCTACAATGTTGACTAAAGAAAATTTAGATGGATTGGAGCAGCCTATTGCTTTCTTTAGCAAAGGTTTGGAAGAGTATGAGTAGAGATACTCTTTTGTAGAAAAGCATGTACTTGCTATGGTAAAAAGCCTTAAAAATTTTAGATATCTATTGACCCACAGCAAGGTACATTTAAAGGTTACTCATCCTAGTGTCAAGGAATTTTTTCTTTCTAAGGACTTGAATGAAAAAAGAGCAGGTTGGATCACCAAGGTGATGGAATATGACATTGATATTCAAACTACCAAGCTAGTTAGAGGAAGAGGTCTTTGTGAGCATTTGGCAGAGGATGAAAGTTCAAAGAAATCAGAGCAAATGGATGCATCTCTGGTGGTGCACTCTACAGAAGAACAAGCCAAGGCAACAAACTAGTTGCCTAATATGATCAATTATTTGAAGACAGGACAACGTCCTGCAAGCCTAGATTCAGCAAAAAGAAGGTATTATAGGTTACAATCTATTCCTTTTGTGTTGATTGATGATGTTCTTTTTAGGAAAGATCATAATGGTGTCCTTTTAAGATGTATAGATTCAGAAAAGGTAGCAGATGTCCTATTTGAGTTTCATGATGGACCTTCTGGAGGTCACTTTTCTCCTAGGACTACTACTTTTAAAATCATGAGGGCTGGATACTATTGGCCATCTATCTTTAAAGATAGTCATGATCATGCCAGAAAATGCATCAAGTGTGCCATGTTTGCAGGAAAAGAGAGGCCTGCAGCCTTGCCCCTATGGCCAGTCAGAATAGAGCAACCCTTCATGAGGTGGCGTATAGATTTCATTGGCATGATTAACCCTCCATCTAGTGTTGGGCACAAATGGATAATTACTACAACTGATTACTTCACCAAATGGACAGAGGCAATTTCTTTAAAGGAGGCCAATGAGAGTGTCGTATTGAGTTTTTATGATGACATAGTTCATAGGTTTGGCACTCCTGATTCCATCATTTCAGATAATGCCTTAGCATTCACAGGCCTCAAAGTCTTAGAGTGGGTAGTCAAAAATGGCATCTATCTGAACACTAGTTCAAATTATTACCCCCAAGGCAATGGCTTGGCAGAATCCACCAATAAGAATCTGATTAGAATAATCAAGAAGACTCTTCAAGAGAATCAGAGAGATTGGCACACAAAGCTCAAATCAGCTGCCTTGTGGTTAGATAGAATTACCCCAAAGAAAATCATTGGTAATTCTCCTTACATGTTAGTCTATGGGAAAGAGGCTAAATTGTCCATTTCAATAGAATTTCCAGCTCTGAACTTAGCTACTCAATATGCCCTATTTGATGAAAAGGATCCCTTATAGATCAGATATGCTCAATTGATGGAATTAGAAGAACTCAGAAGAAAGTCAATGCAAGATATGGAGTTTCATCAGAATCAAACAAAGAGGAGCTTTGATAAAAAGAGCCAGGGTCAGAAACTTCAAGGTTGGAGACATAGTCCTCCAGTGGGATGAGTTCAGTTCTAGACCTGGCAGACATACAAAGTTCGATTCATTTTGGGGTGGACCATTTGTTATAACAGAATGCAGGGGAACCAATGCTTTTCATCTTTCAACTCTGGAAGGAGATGCCTTGCCAATCATAGTGAATGGTTTCCACCTAAAACCCTATTTTGAGGTTAATCCCTCTCTGTAAATTTTGTAAAAATGCTTTCCTAATTTCTTCCTGCTTTCTAGTTAGTTCCTTGCTTTCTAAGAAGTGCTCTGAGCACCATTCTAGTTCTGCCTCTCTCAGAGAATTTTGAGTTTTCTATGTTCAGAATGACCCCATGCCCAATGGATTATCAAGGTCACTGGTTTTCCATGTCTAGCAGGCTGACATCCAGCCGAAATCGCCAAAATGTTGCCCTAAATTTCCTATTCTGCAAATTTGGCCAAAATCTATTTCAAGGCCTCTATTTTCATCTTGTCTACCATCCCTAAAAATTTTATGAATTTGTTCCATGTTATTTGGTCTCTGCAAATTATTTTACTCCCTGGTCTGTAGTTGAAAAGTTTAAAAAAACTAGCCGTTGGTATTCAAAGATCCAAAAAACCCTAAGTCTTGTTATATTTTCATGTTACCTTTTCGACAACTTAAGTTTCCAATTTGCATGTGCCCTTTACTCATCCTTCAATCACCAAGTCTCTGATTCCTGGCGGTTAACCCCTAAACACTCAGTGATCCTACGAGCGATTACTGTTTAGGTTGGCGGTCTTAGTTCAAGCGGCCAGGACAAGATTCTTGATCCGATGGTTGTCACATGATCTCATAGGGTCGAAAGATTCTTTGAGGTCTTACAACGATCGTTGATTTCTTCTGCATGCAAAGTCCAATGTGTCAGTGGGACCGGTGCTACATGGATCCATTTTGGCATCCTGTGATTGGTTGAGGTTGAATACAAGTGGAAGGTTGTCAGTGGGATCGGGCCCTTTCAGCATCCAGAGGTTTTGACATCTGCAAAGGATTGACAGCCCGGTGTATCTTCGCAAGGGTTTGTATCAGGGCTCGCAATCTTACGACAACCACCGATCTTGGTTGGTGTCAGAGCTTCCTTTGATGGGTCCTTATGTGCTAACTTGCTTGAATTTGGTTGGTCCACATGGCGATGACTAGATCTTTTGTGGGTCTGTTTGTCAGAGGGGTCCCAGTCTAAAAGGATCTAGAGGCCGGCATAAAAGCGTAAAGAATATTTTGGGGCTATGAGATCATACGCCCGCCATTAGATCGGTATCTCAAGTAGTGGGTCCGATGTCAGAAAAATGCAATGTGTATCCCCAATGGCGTAGTTTGATTGGTTGTTCAATGTGCAACGTGGCCGATGTCAGTGGGCCCGTGGGGTCAGGGGTTTCTAAGAAGGTAAAATGAAATCAAATCTCACGGCTATCACTACATTGCGGGCTCAAAGTGCTCAATCATTACGATGGCCGTATAGTGACAGTTGTCTGATGGTGCTTTTCAGGATCGTGGGTTCGGTTTGTCAAGAGCACTAATTTGCTCGCTTCTCATTGGCCACTAACTTCCATGATGGCGTTTGACCTGTTAGGAGGGGATTTTAAGTAATTCTTTTAGTGCATCTGGGTTGTTCATCTGCTAGGAAATGTTAGACATCGATGAACACATTTTTAAATGACTGGGTTAGCCGTTGATATTCAAATTTAAATACTTCTCTATGAAGGCTTTGCGAGGTTTTACATTTTGCGCCCATGCATGACAAATGGGTAGCTAGAATTGAATTCCTCAGGATAGGGATCATTGAGAAGATGATAAGTAGACAATTTGATCATCAGGGCCACAGATTTCATAGGGTACCACGTCTTGTTGAAGCTTTAATGAGCTTGGCACCACCTTTTGCAGGGTTAATCATTTTAAACCTAGGTATCATACCAGGATTGGATTTGAAGCCTTCATGGCTTAGTGGAGTTGCAGGTGGGTAGATGGATCGAGGTTGTTGTGTCTATAGGAGGGCTCAGTACAAAATCAATAGGCAAAGATGAATATCTGATCGGTGGAGATATTTGCAGAGTTACATTGATGATCAGAAGGACACCTAGGGTTTGATATTTTATGGTAAAATCTTGTAACCCTAGTTAGGTTTTGACTCCTTCCTGTGTGCAGTTGAGTATGTATATATTATTTTGGAGCCTTTAGTGCTCAAGAGTTGGACAATTTGTAGAAGAAATTCATACTTTCTTAAGGGCCATCTGTGGTATCATTTCTACCCTCTGGCTTATACAGTTGTATTTTTCCCATTGATGATTCAAATATTGCAGAGGTATTTTGTGACAATCCTTCATGTCCCTATGCTTCCTTGTTCGGATTATCTCTTATTGGATCAAAGTATCTGCATGTTTTGAGTGATTATTTTAGGGTTCCTAATCCCTCTTGCTTTCTGCAATTTTGTGTGTTACTATGTTTGATTTGATTTAGAAGTTCTTGTGGGTATACCTCAACCCCCTTAACAGTCTTGTCTCAATCCTACACTGAGTTGTAGAAGTGAATGTCTGTTTGCAGGTCATAAGTTGTGTCTTATTCTCAGGCCCTCTTATGAAATACTTATGCAAGCCTATTCAATAAGTTGTAACCTACTAGACCTGAGCTTTTCATTGATTTCATTCCTACATACTGAGATCCAAACCCTAGTTTTCGATGCATCACCTAGTAGGTAGTTTTCTTTCAATTCATTTCCCTTACAAGCATTCCTTCTATCCCTTTCCCTCCAAAAGTTTTACTTTCATGTCTAAAAGAAAATTAGGGTGATTATCCAAGAGGAACCAGCCTAGAATCTGGAGGTCTCATCTCAGTTAGCAAAGGTCCCACAACCTAGAGATGATTCCCATGTTATACTAAGTTATCAAGACCAAGAGAGCTTGAGACAAAGGCACAAACTCAGTGTATAACAGGTTGCAAGATGCCAATTTTGGGATATTACACCTGGTGGGGTATTACACATATCTTACCTTCCACTTTGCATGTTATCTAGAATAAAGTATTCCTTTGTAAGGGCTCCTTATCCAATTTGTCTTGACATATAGGGTTCTTCTCGTTATTAGAGTTTCTCCAACTTCCTCTTGATTGTCCTTCACTGATATTGATTTGGTATATTCTTCTTCCACAAAGGTTGTTCTTTTTCTATTTTCTTCTCTTCTACCAAAATTTCTTTTCTTGCATTGAAAAGCTTAGTGACCTTCTACTCCACACTTGAAACAGTTTCCCTTAAACATTTTCCTAACATCTCTCCTCTTACTTGCATTTAGGTATCCACCCTATCCTTTATTCTAGTATGAATTTCTATCATATCTTCAAAATGGATTTTCCTCCTTATCTTATACTCTACCTTTGTTCGGATCTAGAAAATATATGTGACATTTTACTCTCTAAAATATTCCACCTCTTCCTCTTTTCCTTTGTTCATGCCTTTCATTTAATTTATCATCGGCTTTCAAAGCGTATTGATATGCTTAACTTCAACACTACACATCCTAATCAAATTAATCTCATCTTGTATAGACATTTGCAAACCATTCAAATAATTGGTAACTTGCTCATCAACATCATCTGCATGCCTGGATCTGATGTCCAAGCAATATTACTCTTCAGTGTACTCCTTCACACTCGAATCTGTATCTCTCAGTTTCTCCATCTTCCAAAATAAAATAACCTGATAATCTTTTGGCAAAAACTTAGCCTTTAACTTAGTCACCATCTTATCCCAATATTTGATCTTCTCTTTACCTCTTCTCTGTCAATCTATCTATATGTGTTCCCATCATAATGATGCATGTCCTTCTAACTTTTTGCAAGCATATTTCACCTTCTTGTCTTTACTTATACCTCCAAAATCAAAGTATTTCTCCATATTGGTAATCCAATCATTTAACTCACCATCATCAAGCTTACCAAAGTAATTTGGTTGATGAATGATGGTTTGATATATTGGTGAATGATGATTGAAGGAATGATGATTTGATAGAGCAGTTTTCTGATTGATTGTTTCCTTGATTTGATAAGTAATGATTGTATTTGTGGATTCATGAGTGATGATTGATAAGTGATCCTTTAATGCTTGGAAGTATTTCTCCTTTATATTTTATTGGTGAAAGGGTTACCACCTTTCATAAGAATTGAGTTACCACGGGCTCCATTTCTGCCTTTAGAGAATAATAAATTCTTTTCCAAAATGATCTTCCTTGGATGTCCTCCTCAAATGAAACCATATTCCCTTTATATCTTCCAATGTTAGGGAGAAATCATACCTCTTCATCATGTATGCACTTTTCAAGAGTCACATCCTTTCACAATAACCACCCTTTGAAAGAGTACAACTCTTCATTTTTTCTCTTTTCAAAGAGTCATGACCTTTCACAATTAACACCCTTTGAAAGAGTACAAATCTTCAACCCTTTGAATGAGTCACAACCATTCACAATTGTCATCCTTTGAAAGAGCATAACCCTTCATAAATTTTTCTTTTTGAAGGAGTCACTTCCTTATTCTCTTCCCATTCCTTTTATTTCATTAACTCTTTCTTGATTCACATGCCCCATTCTTTTTTCCCTCCTTCCTTCTATTGTGAGGTTTTCACACCATCACCACATTGTAAATGGGGACCCCCTCTTTTTGCTTGGGGGTAGAGTAGTTGTTCTAGGAGGTCTTAGGTTTAGTGGCAGTTTAGGTCTCTAGTGACTAGAGTTAATTTTTGGGAAGCATGATCAATTCATGGGGCCAAGCCTCAAGGCATGAAGAAGAGAGCAAGATCTAGTATTTGAGACTTCAAAGCTAAAGAGGAAAAATGGGAAGCGACATCAAACATGATGACCATGAAAGTTGTGATGAGGAACAAATCCAAATGGCATCAATGCGGAGAGTGAAGAAAAAATATTAGATGAAAGTTTTGATATTCAAAGGGTTCAAATCTGATTTAGAGTCATGGTAAGAACAAATGACCGAAAGAGAGAGTGTGAAATTTAAGGATTGTGAATGTGGCATGAAAATTGAGATGAGAATGGACAAAATCTGAGTATGAAAAGTGGTAAAAGAGGGTTTCAACATTCATATATGAGATAAATCTCACTAATTTAAAAGATAAGGATGATCATTGAGGGTGTAATTTCAATACGAGATAACCAAGGAAACTTGGGATTATGTTGAAGGAATAAAAGGCTGCTTAGCCGAAATCTCTCCCCCTTGAGATAATCATGAGAATAGGTCAGATTCCAACATGGTCTCGGTATTTCAAATCTTGACAGACCCCAAATTTTTACCCTGATATCCTTGTAAAATCCTGACACCCCTCAAAGTTCTGCCCAAGTCTAGGGGAAATCCAATGCAAAATTTCAACTCCAAGTTGATGAAAATGATGGAAATTGAGGATGAAGGATGAAATCCAATCAAAATCTTGGGGATAGGTGATCAAATTTTGAAGATGAGTATGGATGGAACTCATATGTTGGTGAATTTTAATCAATCAAGGATGCAAATCAGAATTAAAAAACCATAAAGATGAGCCTTAAAAATGATATTGAAACATGAAATGTGAATTGAGGATTGAATTGACAAATTGGAAACCATGTGAAGAAGTGAGTAGTCTTGACATAGGGTCGAAATACAACCTCTTGTCAAGATTCCCAATCCTAACACTAGGTCAGAATTTGACCTGCTGTTAGGATTCCTAATTTCAACAACCCCCAAAACTCTATCCAAGTCTAGGTGATTTCTAAGTGGCTAAAAAGAAAGACTCAAATGCAAATTGATGAAAAAGATTAATGGAGTGGGGTAAGAAGATGAATCAAGGTCAAGATGATGATTTTGTTAATGTAGATCCTTGGTAAAATTCAATAAAATTAGATGAAAATAAAAGTAGATCATTGAAACATAGAGAAAGAGTTAGAAGACCAAGTGGAAACAATGATTTATGGGATTTGAGAGTTCAAGTGCATGATGAGATAATCCTGAGAGGAGGTTAGAATCCGACCACCTCTTAGGATTCTTAATCTCAAAAGACTCCATATTTCTACCCTATTATCCTTGCAAAATCTTGACAACCTTCAAAATTCCGCCTAGGCCTAAGGACATTCCAAATGAAGGATTTCGAGTTTAAGTTGGTCAAGATGATGGAAAATAAGGATTAGAAGCAAAATCGATGAGGTCTTGAAGAAGGATAGTTAGATTTGAAATCAAAGTATGGATCAAATTTGGATGAAGATGGACTTTGATCCATTAAAGATGCAAAACACAACAAGAAACTATGAAGATCAACCCTTGAAGTGAATTCAAAAGCATGAAAGAAGGGTTGGAAAGGCTAGAGGGAAGGTTGAGAATCAAAACAAAATCAGAAAAAATCCTAACATAGGGTCAAATTTTGACCCCTTGTCAAGATTTAAAACATCGACATTGCCCAGATTTCTGGCTTGGCATTATAAAGTGGTGAGTTTTGAATGCTAGAAATAGGATGTTGCCCACCCAAATCCAGATCACACAATTTGAAGAAGCAAAAAAAATAAAAATATTGAGTCTCCACACTAGGTCGGAATCCTACCTCTTGTCAAGATTCTCAATCTCAACACTAGGTCAAAATCTGACCTCTTGTCAAGATTTTCAATCTTGACATTGCTCAAAATTCTGCCCAGATTAGATAAGGGGCTTGAGATCAGACTGATGGGATGATGAGAATTGGTCAATTAACCAAATCGGCCTAAACATGAATGTTGAATTGGTGATTTAAAATTTGAATTTCATCAATTGATTGGGTCGGCCTGATTAAAGGGCATTAAAATATCTAATTAGTTACCCAAAAGCAAGTCGGCCCAAACCAAAAATCACCACCCTTAGCCTATATAAAGGAAGAATTTTATTTCATTTTCACCACATCAAATTGTCATCTTCGTGAGCAAATCCAACTTATAATAAAGGGCAGCCATCCCATTGCTTGGAGGTCAAATCTATGTAATGTCCCCTCAATAATGTCTTCTTTGAAAAATAAAATAAGTAATGTTAATTATTTAATATTAGTCAAATACATTATGAACTAATATCGAATAATTAATTTTAATAAATAAGATTAAATATTTAAATATTAGTAATACAACATAACTAATATTTAAATAATTAAACTTTGTAAAGTTCAGTTTAGTTCAAAGAAGTTGAGATATGGGAAAATTACGGAAATTTCCCCCCTTCAAAATGACATTGACGAGAAGGAGTAAGGGGAGAAGAAGATTTATGAATTTTATGGCAAATTCTCAGGAATGAGATTTAGGAACCATTTCACCAGTGAAATATTCTGGTCTAGTTGGTTGAAATAAGAGCCAAGTATCAGGAGAGGAATTGAAGGCTTTGTAATATTCAGAGGGTGACGTGCATTTCATTCTTAACAGAGTGCTTTTGCAAACATGAGCAGTTTCCATTACTCACAGCCTCCATAATATTAAACATTCACAGCATATTTATATGAGACTGCGGTATCAGAAGTTATACCATGGGAAGATTCTCAGTTTGACGGCAGCAAGCAAAAAAATTTCTGGAATGGTGACTGAAACTCATCAATCATTTCAGCTTTCGTGGAGGGCAATCAAACTACCAGGTGCAAATAAATTTCTGTATATTGTTGTGAGAATTTTTCACATAAACTGTTCTGGAATAAATGAAACAGAAGTTCTGGCAAACTTTCTTTTAGTTGTGGGAATTTGCGTCTGTAATATACTGTTAAATTCATCTAGGACTGAGCAATTAACTTACAGTTTGCACATAGAAGTAATTGGGAATTTTATAGACTGCGCAAATATCTTTCAGTTTTCACATAGAAACCATTGGGGATTTTACAATCTAGGAGACTTCTAGAGTAAAATTCACTGATTTTATGAGAAAATCAGAATTGAAGGGTGTTGCAAGGAGCGAACTGTTAATGTTTAAGGTAGCTGCGAGAGAGCTCCTTCATAACTGTGTTGGTTATCTTCAGCAAACTTATGTTCGTGCATGTGCATCATGCGTATGTGGCAATATTTGTGGCAACGTGCGTATGTGGCAGTCTTCTTTTTGCTCTCGACATCAAGTCTCTTCATATTGGCGTCGGTTCCCATTTTGATTGTTAAAACGTCACACATTATGAGTGCCGATTCATATTCCTATGTTGCGGTTGCTTTTGTAACCGAAAGGGATTTATCGAGAGTAAGAGACTCTTCATATATATCATGTCTATTCATTAGTGGGCATTCATTCTAGTAACAATGATGTTACAAAAATCATCTGATATTGTGTTGCGATTCAGTCTTGTGTGTCTTTGAAAAGAGAAATGTCAGTGTTCTACAGATTATATATGCTCTGCCCTGTGTGAACAGTATCAAAGTCTTTTGTGTGCATTGTATTTAGCATGAGTTAGCTCACATCTGTGTATTGTGCTTATACACTCTTTTGCTCTTGGTCATTAGCATCAGATCATTGTGTGATCACTTGAACGGTATCTGTGATTCATTTGTATACGTTAAATTTCAGGCTTATTGACTGTCAAGCTATAGACGTCAATAAGGAGCAAGAATCATTTGTATTTAGTTATGAGATCATAATAAAAGAGGAAGTTTTTGTCGTGAGGCTAGGTTTTTCTTTCGAGTAGGAGGGTTTTCTAGGATAATTATATTTCTGATTATTGCATTCTCATATTTTGGTTCTTAAACTTTAACATGGTATTAGAGAGGGTCTAAAGAAAAGATTCTGAACCAAAACTCTTAAGCCTTGAGATATTCTATTTACGGTGAATATTCTTGGACCATCACAAGTGATGGACAAGTCTTCTTGATTCAGTTATGATCATTCAAGATTGAGGATTGTTCATGTTTATGAGAGGTATTTTTTGAGAAGATGTTCATTGGTATTCATTGTGCGCGATAGTATGCATGCAGTGCTATGATCATCGTATAAATGTTGGTCTGTGATTATTGTTCAATATTGTTAAAAGAGATAGCTGTGTATTGATCCATATTTGTGTGTGTTGAAATCTTGCTTGAGGAAGATTAGACAACACAGAGATAAGTATTTTATGATTATACCTTTGGATATTGATCATGAATTTCTGTGTAGTTAATATTAATTCATGTTATAACATTGGGAATAGTGTATGCTCTTAGCATTGATTTATAGATTTCTCTTCATGATAGGATGATTCTATGAATTATTATTAATCTCTCTTTGTTGCGGGATAGATCAAGGAGCAACGGGATGATGAGAGGGTATATGCAAAGTCATGCAAGTTGTAAAAATGAAAATGGGAACGTTGCTTGCAGCCATGGGACTGAATTGATGATATTTAACTTCATTAAAGAGGAAGAACCTATATAGTTTGTCGTGATGATTAGTTTCTTCGAAGAGGAAGAAATAATATTCAAGGGAGCTTGTGTGTCAGAGGGAGAGTGCAAAAACTCCTTGCTTGGTCAAACATTGGAGTCAATTAATTTATTGTGATATTCAAATTGCGATTATGTTGCCCCTCTTGAGAGGGAGTCTCAACATTCAAATGATCTTTATGTGTTTTAATGAATTCTTCTTTGCGAGAGAAGTTCGAGTTGAAATACCTTATTCCACCCTCTGGGAATAGCAATGGTGGATCCACCCTTTGGGAGTAGCCATGGTGGAATTCATGTCTGTGACTCCATGACTTTATTTTTTAGTTTTTATGATTCATCCTCTAGAAGTATCTATGGTGAATATTGTTATGATGAGATGACAATATTATGTTGAGAAAATATGTGATGAGATTTTGTTATTGACATTTTCTAGTTGCAACTTCATTGTGCTTGTCAGATTGAGACACACTATGACATATAATGATCTCTCTCTTGCTAAGAGGGAGTGTTAATGTTTAAGGTAGCTTCGAGAGAGCTCCTTCATAACTGTGTTGGGTATCTTCATCAAACTTCTATTCATGTGTGCATCGTGTGTATGTGTCAATATTTGTGGCAATGTGTGCATGTGTCTTCATGTGTATGTGGAAGTCTTCTTTTTTCTCTCAACGTTGAGTCTCTTCATGTAGGTGTCAGTTCCCATTTTGATTGTTAAAACGTCATACATTATGAGTGTTGATTCATATTCCTATGTTGCGGTGGCTTTTGTAACCAAAAAGGATTTATCGAGAGTAAGAGACTCTTCATATATATCATGTCTATTCATTAGCGAACATTCATCCTAGTAACAATGATCTTATAGAAATCATATGATATTGTGTTGTAATTCAGTCTTGTGCATCTTTGAAAAGAGAAACATTAGTATTTTGCAGATTATATATGCTCTGCTCTGTGTGTGAGCAATATCGAAGTCTTTTATGTGCATTGTATTTAGCATGAGTTAGCTCACATCTATGTATTGTGCTTATACACTCTTTCACTCTTGGTCATATAGCATCCAATCATTGTGTGATCATTTGAACAATATCTATGATTCATTTGTATAAGTTAAATTTTAGGCTTATTGACTATCAAGCTATAGACGTCAATAAGGAGCAAGAATCATTTGTATTTTATTTTCAGATCATAATAAAAGAGGAATTTTTGTGGTGTGGTTGGGTTCTTTTGTTGAGTAGGAGGATTTTCCCAGGATAATTATTGTGTCATATGTTATTGTATTTTTTATTATTGCATTCTTATATTATGGTTCTTAAAGTTCACCGATTTTATGAGAAAATTAGAATTGAAGGGTGTTGCAGGGAGCGAATCTAGGTAGAAAACAAAAATCAGGGATTAGAAAATCAAAATTTGAGGAGAATTCACATTAAAATTAGAAACTAGGCACCCATATTTAAGGCATCAGCCAGCAAGGTAAACTTTTTATGTGATTTGCTGATGAAAACCCTAGAAAGATTGAAATGGTGAAATTATCATGTCTTGAAGCAAAATTGAATTCAATCTAGATGATGATTAAATCAAATTTATTATTTCTATTTAGAATCCAAACTTGTGAAGTAAAGGGGTTAGCTATTTCTTGATTAGGATGTTCATAAGGAAGATAAAATCACCTTGATTCATAAATCTATTTCTTGATTATTAAGTTTTGCTTTCTAATTGAAATTTTGGAAATTCAAAATCTAATGGAAGGTGTTGAATGTAGATTCAAGAATGTCAGGAGCTAAGACCAAAAACTTGAAGAAGGATAGGCAAATCCAAGAAAAGAATGACATGAAAGAAATGACACTAAAGATTGGCTTCTCTTGGAATTACAAGAAGATTGGAGGTACCAACCTTGGACCAATCAATATGTTACAGATAAGAGATCGAATTTTCAAGGGTAATCCTTTAAAAGGATGAAAATGATGTTCATAAGGAAGATAAAATCACCTTGATTCATAAATCTATTTCTTAATTATTAAATTTTGCTTTCTGATTGAAATTTTAAAAATTCAAAAATCTAATGGAAGGTGTTGAATGTAGATTAGCTTCTATTGGAATTACAAGGAGATTGGAGGTACCAACCTTGGACTAGTCAATATGTTACAAATCAAAGATCGAATATTCAAGGGCAACCCTTCAAAGATGGCAAGGGGTATGGTAAAAAATGGGATAGTACAAGTTGATGCTTTTCCCCCAACAATGCAATGTACAAATTTAATACTTGAATGCACCATGCACTACAATCCACAAATAAAATCAATTCATTATGGACAAGATAAGAAAATAATGATAGTCCTCACTAAATGAGCAATTAGAGATAAGAAATTAGAGATACATTCAACATACCATACCATAGGTTGGGTGTTAACATGACAAAAGAGCAAGTTGTAAAGTACTATAATGATTAAGTAGATGCTTATACAATCAAGATCAATGAGGAATGACTAATTGAACTGAGGAGCCACCATTCCAAGCAATTTAAGTTATCCAAGTTGACCAAGTCAGATTTTAAAGAGGACTATGGAGACCTCATCATCATTATAAGAAAGGTAATGGGGGAGCCACAAGGAACTATTTTTGAGCCTTGGATGTTTTATTTCATGGACAATATATCTACTAGAGAGATTATTTTCGAATGGGCAAAGATAATTAACGATAAATTGTATCTTCAATTAAGAATGATAAGGAACACAAAGACATTTTCTATGACTTCCTATTTGGTTTACATTTTGGCCAAGGTATTCAAGTATCTTTGATTAAATAGCATAGGACAAGTTGGAACTAGAGTGGGAAAATTCCTTGTACATGAATTTTATCCACAACTACAATAAATAATAAACATTTCAAGATCTTCAATGATGCATTTTCCATGCAAATTGTGAGGACATTACAAGAGACCTCACATAAGAGGTTATCTGAAGAAGCTAAAAAGTTGATCAAGAAACATGGATCCGGGTATATTCAATTTCCTAAGTTCACATATATCCAAGTATTCGGAAGTACTTGAGGTCCAAAAAAGCTATTGAGGTATCCTCCTAATAAGCTGGCGATAATAGATGTGGAAAGACAATTGGTCAATTATGATAAGATTCAAAAGCATAAACATAAGTAGGGGGTTGGATTTCCATTCAATCTTGTCCATCTCTTTTGGTAGCTAAGGCCATGAAAAATGAATTGGAATTTTATGCATTAGGATTCTATAAAGCAAGAAAAGATTTTGACCCATAAAAGGAAATCAAGAGGGCTTATGGGAATATGTTCCAACATATTCCCCATTTGGAAGACTACTAGGTAGATGCAGCTAAAGATTTCAAAATCAGGAAGAGAATGTTTTTGAGGTTGTCTATGGATATGATCAGAGAGTATAGATGGAAACAAATTCAGGCACCTGATCAATTAGAGGAAGATGATAAACTCATTAGAAGATATTTTGAAACAAAAGAGGATCATGAATTAGAATACATTATTGGACGAAAAGGAGATCAATTTAGAAACTTTGATGATCCCAGTTACACTTTTTACCCAGGAATGACTGGATAGAAAAATTACAAGTCTAGTTGTTAAGGTTTTAGGATCATTGTAAATGTAATATGATGTAGGGGCATCCAAGGTTAAGGCAGGGACATTCTAGGTCCTTAGTAAACTACATGGAGTGTTTGTGTTTTGGCAAGTTGTTACTCGGTTGCAGCCTTAACTGAAGGTCTCGGTCATTGAAGGAAGCTCGATCACTAAAGGAACTCAGTAGTCTCTGGCGCTTGGTAAAATTGTTGCTCGGTCATGCTTCTAGTGCTCAGTCGATACTGGTTCTCGGTGATGCCTTGCGTGCTCAATGATTTTATTGTCGCTCGGTAGACCTGACTTACCGATTGGAGTTCTATGTGATTTGTTGAGCCAACTTGGTGAATTAATTGTTGGTAGCCATTGTCTTCGGTCGATACATTTGTAGGCCAACTTTTATGGCATTTAATTACTTGTTTTTGGGAGTTAAGGGTTTCATCTAGTCGACTGGTGGCTGATGATTAGTATTTAAGGAGGGCTTGGGTAGATGTTTAAAAAATGGAGACTTAGAGAAGAAAAGGTCCATGACTTGGAAAACTTAGTGAGTCAAATCTGAGGTTCTAAAATCTAAAGTTGGAGAAGTTGTGGAAAAGTTCTTGATGTTCTTCAAGATCAAATTGTAATCTGATAGTCCTTTGTAGCAAATCTAGGGGTTTGCATACTTGGAAACAAGGAGATTTCTTGGATGCTTGCAAGCTCAAGTTTTGCCTTAGGGTTTCCATCAGCTTATGATTGACTTCAGAGCTAAACTAGCTGAGAGTGTATTGGATCTATTTGTGGATCTTGCAAAATTGTTTCAGTTTGTAATTGGCCCTACCCCGGAAGGCCTTACAGCCGAGCATGTTAATGCAAATTGATTGAAACATTTGTGGTGTTGTCTATTTTGTTGAGTATTCCACTGTGTAATTCTTTTGGCTGCAAGATTTGAACTATCCTTCGTTGGATCCACCATCCTTGACTGCATAAGGTGGTATCAGAGTGAAGTTTTGTCCCTGTTGGAGTGAAAGTTTGATCTTGTTGAAGCAGAAGTTTGACCTAGCAAGGCTGATCTTGTGAAGTTGATCTTGTTGGAGAAAAGATTGTGCACAATCTGGATTGAAGATCCGAAGCACTAAACTTGTGAAATTGTACCCTAGTTGTTTACAAGGTTGCAGGTTAAGATCTGACTTGTTGCAACTTGGAAATTGTCATAAGGTGGTCGGTGAGGGTTTGTTGCAGAGGGCTTCTCTTGTCTTTAAGGATGCCTCCGAGAAGATTAGGCCCTAGAGTTATTTCAGATCTTTGTGATACTGTTGAATCCCAGATCACAAAGAAGGTGAAATCAGATTTCAGATCTGAGTTAGAATTGATGAAGAATGATATGGTCGCCGAGATCATGAGAACTGTTGCTGGTATACCTCAGAATGTTGGTACTGAGGATGGCTATGAAGAAGCTATTGAAGAATTTGAAACTATTGGATCTAGTGGTGATGATTGGAGGAATAGATCTGGTGAAGACAAAACTGCTCGGTTTCCTAAACCTACTGCTCGGTTTAGTAATTACCGAATGGAAGTTTCTACTTTCTCTGGTACTTTGAAGCCCAACAATCTGATTGATTGGATTGGTGAACTTGAAGATTTCTTTGAGCTAGAAGAAATTGAAGATCCTCTTCAGGTGAGATTAGCACAAACAAAGTTGAAAGGACATGCTACTCTTTGGTGGAAGGAACTACAAAGAGACTGAGAATATGAAGGTGAAACTAAGATCAATCGGTGGAGATTGATGGTAACTAAGTTGAAAGCTAAGTTCATACTGGCTGACTATGAGTTTGACTTGTTTAAGAAGTTGCATAATCTGAAGCAGAAGGAATTGTCTGTTGAAGATTATACCGAGGAGTTCTATAAACTTACTATTCAGTCTGGACACCGAGAGCTTGGTAAGGAAAAGGTAGCTTAGTATGTGAATGGTTTGAGATTCAATATTCAGGATAAGCTTGGTATGCTAAAGATTTATTCTGTTGAAGATGCTTATCAATATGCTTTGAAGGTAGAAGATAAGTTGAAGAGGAAAAAACCTAGTAACTCCCGAGGGAAAGAAAAGATTGATCACTTGGTGAAGGAGAAACTGACTAATGCAGAAGATGAACAAAAACCTATGGAACCGAAGAAGAAGATAGGTAGAGTTATCTTTAAGGGTACTTTCTATAAGTGTGGATAGGAAGGACACCATTCTTTTGAGTGCACACATAAGAAGGTTGACCAACGAATTGCTATGATGAATGAGAACATTCAGAATGAACCTGAATCAAAGAACTTGCTGCTTCGGCGAACATTGCTCAATACAAAGGATGAACCTTGTCAAAGGAGTAATTTGTTTAAGAACTGATGCAAGACTGAAGGTAAAATCTATGATGTTATTGTTGATAGTGGTAGCACTAATAACCTGGTTGCTGAGAACCTGGTTCAGAAACTTGGTTTGAGTAGAATGAAACATCCTTGTCCTTATAGGCTTGGTTGGTTACAAGATGTTCATGCTTTGGAAGTTAGGGAACAATGCTTCATTGATGTTCAGATTGGCCAGTACAAGTATCTTGTGCTTTGTGACATTATGGAGATGAATAGCTGTGATATATTGCTCAGTAGACCTTGGCAGTATGATTGTAGAGCTATTTATTACTGTGTCAGAAATGTGTTTACTATTGAGAAGAATGATAGGAAGTTTTCACTGATGCCTTTGATGGATACAACACTCGGTAGGAGAAGTTTGAGTATTGGTAGTTGAGTTGAGATTGTGAATCCAGAAGAAATGAATGATCAGTATGGAGAACCGACCTGTGCATTGTCCAGAAAAGACTTGAAGAGACAAAGGAAACTGAAGTGGAAGAATTTGCAAGCAGAAAAGGTGGAGGACTTGTATGTGAAGAACCAATTTGGGATTTATGTGTTGAATCCTGAAAGATGTTCTTCAAACATATGAACATCTTTTGGAACCTAGGGTGTCTGATGCAGGGGCATCCAAGGTTAAGGTAGGGGCATTCTGGGTCCTCGGTAAACTGCATGGAGTGTTTGTATTTTGACCGGTTGTTACTCGGTTGTAGCCTTGACTGACGGTCTTGGTCATTGAAAGAAGCTTGATCACTAAAGGAACTCGGTAGTCTCTAGCGCTCGGTGAAATTTTTTCTCAGTCATGCCTACAGTGCTTGGTCGATACTAGTACTCGGTGATGCCTGGCATGCTCGGTGATTTTACTATCTCTTGGTAGACCCGACTTACCGATTGGAGTTATGTGCGATTTGTTGAGCCGACTTGGTGAATTAATTGTCGGTAGCCATTGTCTTGGGCCAACATGCAGAATTAAATGTTTGTATACATTTGTAGGCCAACTTGTATGGCATTTAATTATTTTTTTGGGGGAGTTAAGGGTTTCATCTAGCCGACTGGTGGTTGATGATTAGTATTTAAGGAGGGCTTGGGTAGATGTTTAAAAAATGGAGACTTAGAGAATAAAAGGTTCATGACTTGGAAAACTTAGTGAGTCAGATCTAAGGTTCTGAAAGCTGAAGTTGGAGAAGTTGTGGAAAATTTCTTGATGTTCTTTCAGATCATATTGTAATCTGATAGTTCTTTGTAGTAGATCTAGGCATTTTCATACTTGGAAACAAGGAGATTTCTTGGAGGCTTGTGAGCTCAAGTTTAGATCTACCTTAGGGTTTCCATCAGCTTCTGATTAACTTTAGAGCTGAACTAGCTAAGAGTGTATTGGATCTATTTGTGGATCTTGCATAATTGTTTCATTTTGTAATTGGCCCTAACTCAAAAGGCCTTACAGTCGGGCATGTTAATGAAAATTGATTGAAACATTTGTGGTGTTGTCTATTTTGTTGAGTATTTCACTGTGTAATTCATTTGGCTGCAAGGTTTAGACTATCCTTCATTGGATCCACCATCCTTGATTGCATAATAATAGCACTATCTCATTGTATGTGTTTTTCAAATGCAACAATCTCTTGCATTTATATTGAGGATGAGCCAAGAAGAGACATGTCCCTTCATGGGACATGTCTATTCATTATTATCTAATTAATATAATGACAAGTATGATTATATATATATATATATGTATATATATATATATATATATATATATATATATATATAATATCTCTTGAGTATTATATTAATTTCTCTAATATTTACATAATAATAATATTTTTATATATATATATTAGTATATGTAAATCTCATATATATACTAAATATATATATATACATATTTTTACTAGTATTGAATCATAGTGTTTATCCGACTGAAGCTACAAAACATCAACACTCCCTCTTAGCTAGGGAGAATAAATCAATCCAATGTCAACACTTATGACACTTAACAACATCAATTATATGATGTAAGCAATAAAGGCATCACCCTCATGATGTAATCAATAGAAACATAGTCTCAATGTGTGGATTGCCTCCATCGGTGATTCTATCCACAAGTCCTAAGGTGGATTGCCTCCATCGATGATTCTATCCACAAGTCCTCAAGTGGATTGCCTCCATCGGTGATTCTATCCATTTGATATCTTGAGTGTTGGCCTATCAGAATGTCAACACATGACATTCACCTAAGTACTCAAGATTTCATAAAGATGTCATCTCATGATATTGAGAGCATTGGCCTACAAAATATCAACTCTCAGGATACTCACCAAGTTGTTAGAGTAATGGCCTACCAACATCAATTCTCATGATGTCCACCAAGTACTAGAGAGTTCATAAAGATATCATCTCATGATATCGAGAGCATTGGCCTACAAAATATCAACTCTCAAGATAGTCACCAAGTGCTTATAGTAATGGCCTACCAAAATCAATTCTCATGATGTCCACCAAGTGCTTGAGAGTTCATAAAGATATCATCTCATGATATCAAGAGCATTGGCCTAAAGAATATCAAGTCTCATGATGTTCACCAAATGCTCAGAGTAACGGCCTATAGAATATCAAGTCTCGTGATATCCACCAAGTACTCAACAAATGTTCATACACTACAACATTTGGGGTCAAATTTTGACGCCAATTTGCGACACCACTACAATTTGTGTTTTTTTTTTGTGTTTTTTTTGCAAGTACCCCTGATGGTGTCGTAATAGCGATGATGATGTCATAATTGTGACACCCATTTGATTATAAAGAAAAAGAAATAGCACTATCTCATTGTATGTGTTTTCCAAATGCAACAATCTCTTGCTTCTCTTGCATTTATATTGAGAATGAGCCAAGAAGAGACATGTCTATTCATTATTATGTAATTAATATAATGACAATTATAATTTTATATATATATATATATATATATATATATATATATATATATATATATATATATATATATGGGTATGTACAGGATCAAGGTATGCCAAAAAGTGGCAATGTGAAAAAGAAGTCCTAATTGATAGACTCTTTGAAAAACAACTATAACTTTTAAACAATATAACATTTTTGAAATCTAATATATATATATATATATATATATATATATATATATATATATATATATATATATATATATATATATATATATATATATATATATATATATATATATATATATATATATATATATATATATATATATATATATATATATATATATATATATATATATATATATATATATATATATATATATATATATATATATATATCTCATATTTACTATATATATATATACATATTTTTACTAGTATTGAAACATAGTGTTTATTTGACTGAAACTACAAAACATCAACACTAGTAAAGGGGAATTCCACTAATGTATGATAAAATGAATCAATTAGAGGAATTTGAAGAGGAATCATTTGAACAACCCCTAGGAGATTAGTGAAAAGCAAAAAGGTGAAGGCAACAAGAAGAGAAAAAATATTGGTAAGGCCTCACAAAGAAAGGATTCAAAGGGAAAAGGGGCGAGGATCGAAAAACCATTAGCCAAGAAACAAAAGTTGAATGCTCCTCCATCAAAAGAGACTACCACTTCTAAATAAAGGGAAAAGCATCCCAATGAAAGGTAAATAGGTAGGTCAAGAAGTTACTATCAAATTTGAAGCCAACATTAGTCAAAGCTCTGGTTACTCTCCTCTAAGCCAAAGTAAGCTAGAAGGAATCTCTCCTCCTCAAAGAGTAAGTGAAGAATAAATGATTAAAATTGAGGATTCTCTTGAGGAAGGTGCAATTCCACCTCCAAATGAAAATCCCAACAAGGATGTAGCCATAAGACCAGTCAAAGGACAACATAAGGAATAATTGAATATGGAGTTAGGAGAGTGTACAACACTTTCTTGGTTGAGAGAGATGTTGCAAAAGAAAGAGATTGTCAATAAGGAGCTAGTTGAAGATATTGAAAATATTATAAAAAATTTTGGACACGAGAAGGAAATTCAACTAGGAAGGAGGTTAGAAAAATTTATCATAAATGATTCTGTAACTTGCAAAGTTCAAATTGCCATTCCAATAAGAGATAAGACAAGGGGAAACATCCTCCCTCAATATTATGATATCATTGAACATGATATGGGGGCTACAATAAAGAAACAAGAAGTTGAGGATGCCCGTCGAGCTATTCAAGTTTTAGAGCAAAGAGCGAGTAAAGAGGTTGGAAAGAAGTACAAGGAAGAAAATTGATATTGAGGGAGTATATCAAACAAGTGTTCAATCCTATTCAGAAAAAATATCAACCATTCATGCCCCCTCTCACAGTTGAAAGGGAATCAATCAATAATTTGGAAATCTTGAAGATGGCATTTCAAAAATCAAGGGCATGGATGGAAGAAGTTTCACAAGAAGTATATACTTTTCTTCCAAAGTTCTTGAAGCACTATCAAACAATTGTATTAATCAAAATGAGGACTCAAGCCATATGTGTAGCTTGTGAGTAATTTCAATTCATCAAAGAAAAAACTATTCCATGATTGCAAGCAATGAGAGGAACCTCTGGATTTCTATTGGAAAAGTATAAAGTAATAGAGGCGAATGAATTTGACAACACTAATGTATGGGTTTTTTGCATTGCTTTCTAAGGAAGATACTCTTGAGAATTTAAAGGGTGATTGTCAAGGCCCCAGCATAACCATTCAAGCAATTCAAGATAAAATTCAAGAAGTGGTGAAAGAGAGATTTTGGTTTAATGAAAATAAAGAGGAGAACATGAAGTTAGAAATCTTAAGGGAAAGGATGAAGGTTCTCTACTTTGGGGATTGAAACACCATTAGAAGGGAGCAATTGAGAAGATTTTCAATATTCAAGGCCTTTATAGCCACTTGCCATGGCAATATGCCAGATTGGGGAAGAGATCTTGCCACATGTATTGTTGAGTGGAAGATTAAGAGGGAACCAAGTGTCCCAATAGATGAGCTTAATAATGTTCTCTAAAAATTCATTAAGTTGGCAAAAAGGAAAGGGTTAATTAAAATTATCTTCTAAAAGAAGATTTATTGTAAGCTTATGTGGAATAAATTTTCTCAATGGTTGATAATTAGGCACTTTGTTTTGATTGGCCCACATTTTTTTGCCTTTTGATTAGTGGTTTATATCTAACTCATTTTACCATTGGCTCTTTAAAGCATTGTATTTTCTATTAGCCCACATGGTGGTGCTTAAATGATGTCATTGGATGATAATAATGGAAACCCTGATTAGGGTTTGTAATGAATTAATTTGGGCCATTGATTATGTTTTAATCTTGGTCATTCATTGTAATTGAGCTCCCTATATAAAGGCTTCCTTTCATCATTTGTAAGAGGGATTGTTGGAGGATTGTTGCTAAGATACTGCTAAGTTTTCTCTACTATTCATTGTTATATTTTGCATGGTGAGTACTTGTGATCTCTTTTGGAAGTATTGCATGGTGATCTGCATTCCTCACTTAGAATATATTTTATTTCAAGTATTTAGTTACAATTTTCTTTGAGTAATTTAGTAGGATAAGAGTAATAGTGAATACATCCTTACTTAACTTGATCATAGACCAAATCACAAGCTTCTTATTGATTGTAATTTTTCCTTGTATGGTCGGTGGCTTTTTTATGAACTTAACTTCAATACATAGTTGCTCTTTGATTTGTATCCATAGATGGGATTAATGAAATGGTATTGATTTGAACATCATTTGAGTGCACCTCAGAAGATTGCACTAGGTGAGTGGAGTCGATGACAAAACTACATCTAGTAGAGTTCATGGATATTCACTCTTTCTTGTATCCTTAGTTATAAGTAAAAATACCTTAGATTTGAAAGTTTAAGTTTAACTACATTCTGTAAGTTGGAAGTGAGAATATATTTTTGTTGCACATTGTGAAGTCATATCATTCGAAGTCAAGGTTATAAACCTTAGTGAACAACATAAATTTCCTTGTGATACCAACATATCACATTGTTATCACCGAGTATCCATCATTAAGAAGGAACCTTGGAGTCACCTTTATGATATTTCATTGTAATATTAGCATAAATGGTGTCTTTATTCAAGAGAGGGTTCAATATTTGGTATTTCATTCCTGAAACATTGAGTGTTTTGTCCTATATGTTGTAACTTTGTAAGGGTATAAATCTCACATCAACACCTTCCATTTCACTAATACATTTATACTTTTTTGAGCTTTTGCATAAATTGAATGTCTCTTTGATCTTGTGCAGAGTAGGTTATATTTTACTAGACTTAGTATTTTTCCCTTTGGGTTCTATTTTCTAGAAGCTCCAGTGAACTGGGTTTATGATTCTTTGAACTTTTGTAAATTGAATCATGTGTTTTCTTGAGCTTGTTTAAATTGGATAATATTCTATTAAAATTGGGTTATTTTTAGCTTCTATAATTATATTTTTTTAGCTCTTGTAACTATTTTTTATTTGGGATACAATGCAGTACGAAATAAGATGACATGGGGACTACTAAATGAATGATCAGAGGATCAATGAAAAGGTTAATTAAACAACTAGGTTAGTAGTTGCCATAGTAATTTATAGCAGTAATAAGACTGCTCAGAATATAACTTGTAACAAAGAATTAGCTCATTATTCTATAATAGATGCTTGATAGGATGATTTTGCTAACCTAAATGTGTTTTATTCATAGATCTAGTACTTATATTTTATTACTCTATTTTTCTTTTATATTTATTTTGTTTTGTTCTTACTCCCAAGTTTTTTTTCCTTTCCTTAAACCTTTCAAGCGATTCCAAGTCAACATGTCCAAGTTTTTCCAATCAGAATCATTTACAAGAGGACATGTGGAAGGCATTTAATGTAATACTACAAATTTTTTCATTGTCTCATCCTTAAAAGGATAATTCAAAGCAATGTAATTTTCTCTTTGGATAACATTAAATGCTTGTAAGTGGTTGTAATTAACTCTACTTAGAGTTTTTGGTAGAGATGGACATCTCTAAGGGGTTACCAAAAATGATTAAGTTAGAGCACTCAAAGGTTTATTGGATACAAACTTTGGACTATGAAGGGCTTCCCTTCAGATGTAGGAAGTGATTTAAAATGGGTCACTTGGCGGATCATTGTAGATTACAGAGGGTTAAGACCAAAAGGTCTGCTTCTTGGTGGAAGGGCGCTTCTTCTGAACATTATACTGTTGCAAAGAAAGAAATTAAGTCTGTTGGTATTGGTGGTCCTAAGAGTGTTCCTCCTATTGGATCTATTCCTATAGGGTCTACTGATATTGTTACTGGTAGTTTTATTGTTGGACAAACCGCAGTTGTCTCTTCTATTGGCACCGTTCCTGTTGGATCTAATGGTAAATCTCTCGATAGTTCTATTGCTTCTAGTGTCCCCCCTGTTAGATCTATCCCTGTTGGGTATACTGACATTGTTGCTAGTAGTTTTGATGTTGGACAATCTATAGGTGTCTCTTCTGCTAGTACTGATCCTATTGAGTCTACTGGTAATTTTCCTATTAATTTTGCTGCCACTAATGGCTTAAATTCCATATCTGTGTTGGACAATATGTCTTCTGATTCTACTATATGGGTTATTAGCTCTGATTCTGCTAGACTTTCTATTGTTGTTGATAATTATGGACCTGGTGTTTCTTCTTTGCATAGGAGGCATGCCCCTTTGGTGCTTATGTCCATAATTGACTTGTTGGTTTTGTTGTGGCTAGCTCTTCTTCTGCTTCTTTCTTGGGGTCAATTCCTCAAGGATGGCAAGAGAAGGCTTCTATGGTGGAGGAGGGGTGGACTCTAGTTGTTGGAAAACATCATAAAAAGTCCCCTCCTCAATTTTATATGACTCTGTTCTCCCAAAAGAAGGGAGGTAAAGGAAAATCCTAATTTTTCCTTATTTTATTCTGGTTGTGGGATCCTAGTTTCATTCTCATTGGGAAGATTGGGCTCTTTCCCTATTTCTTTTTGTCTTGATTTGTGTTGTTCCTTTGGCTTGTCTTGGGCTACTTCCTTGTGTTTGTTGATAGTATTCTATTTTGGGGAATTTTTTGAATATCTTTAATGCTCTCTAATTTGTAAGGGGTTTTGGGGTCCCCTCAAAACCTATTTTTACCTTAATCAAAAACTCTACTTAGAGTTTCTCCTAAATTATCTTAGTTGTTGATTTCAAATCAATATGGACCCTTCATTGTAATTGAGAGGTCTGTAAAAGGTTTGGTATTTTCATTTGTAAAGAACAAGTCATTAGAAGAGGGTTAGTCATTAGATAGGATCAAGCAATAGTTGTAGGAAGAGGACATCAAAAATTGTTGCCAAGATTATGGTGAAGTTAATATATAATTTTCATTGAAGATATGGTGGATCTTTGTGTGTTGCTTCTACATTTAGCATGGTTTCTATTTCTCAAAGTTTTAGTTAATGTTCATTGATTTCTAATGAATAAGTGTGGTGATATGTGGTGAATTCCTTGGTTCATACCATTTGTAGTTGTGGATTGCAAATTGTAGTGTATATTTAGTCTAAACTCCAAGTTCAATTATGGATGTTCATTTGGATTGCGATAATATTGGGTATGTAGATGAATGTTTACAATATGAAAATCCTTCATTACCTTTGGAGATTGTATCATGTTTTGTGTAGCTATTTTTTCATGGTAAAAAAAAGCTTGGTTTAAGGAATTCTAATATTCAAACATTATCCATTATTATCATTGCCCTTATGAAGTAGCTTAGACTCTTATCTTTTTGTCTTCATTTGAAGTTCAAGCCTTAGTTCAAGTTCCAGTTTCTTTGTGCAAGATCATTCATGTTTCGAAGGAAAAGAATTGATTAAGTCCAAAAATAATTATGTATGTCCCTTTGTGTGTTACCAACAATATCACAGTAAATTCAATTGAGTTATATCCAACACAAAGTCGCTAGTTTGCAGTGTAAACCTTGGAATTGCCTTATTTGATCACACAATGCCATATTGTTTATCATTTGAGGCTTCCTTGTTCAAGAAAGGATAAAGTACTTGGTATTTTATTAAGTGTTAAGAAGTGTCACAAAACATGAATTGATAGAATTGGTGCTAGGGGGGGCTAAGCGTGCAAACATCTACATTGGAAAAAATTGATTCCTTTTTTACCAAGAAAGTTTGAGATCATGCCCCAACAGAATTAGAAAAAGGAAGAACGACAGTTTTGAATTCATTCCTAGAGCTATCATCTGAATTTGCAAAACAAAGGAGGTTGTTCCTGTTCAAATCTATACCAGGCTATAACCAGTATTTTCTTTAAGTGTTGAATTTGAGATATGTTAGATCTATTTTATGTTGAAAATTTAAAAAAAAAAATTAAAAAATAAGAAAAGTCCAAAAATAAAATATTTATTAATGGATGGCCAGTCATTTCATAGTTATTGGTTCAAGGTCGTTGTTGTGTGCTAAAATGTTGTCACACTTCTATGAGTCATTATATCCAATATTGCTCAAAAATGAGGTCTCAAATGGTGACTCATAGCTCTCTATTCATGGAGTGCAAGGGTTTGTGATGAAGGCCCTCAGATTAGACCTAGTTTGTGCACATGCAAGTACACTAGAAAATGAGAGATTCAAAGAGGAAAATCAAGAATGTTAGTCTCCATGATCATCAAGTATGCATGAAAATGAAAATGAAAGCTATTCTATATGATACCAATGCATGAAAGTAAATTAATTTATGAAAGGAAGTGCTTATGCAAGATTAATCTATGAAAGGAAACTTATGCAAGATTAATCTATGAAAGGAAATGCTTATGCAATATGAAAGAAAATATGAATCTAATCTAATATGAAAATGCAAAATTAATCTAAATGAATTTCCATGGAAGCGTGAGAGAAGAAGATAAGAAAAGAGAAGTTGCAATATCCAAGCTCAAGTGCTCAAGAATCTTCTCCAAAGTTGCTCTCCAAACCTACAGCATAACAATACTAAAAATCTAGATGTACCAAAATGAGAAGGAGAGGGCTCCTTATAAAGAATCTTGGAGGGTCAAGATTAAGAGGCAAAAAGAAATGAGCAATGGTGGAGATTAAATCTTGGTTGATCCATGTGCTCAAGATTCTTTAAGAGGCAAAAGATGAAAAAGGCCCACCACTTAAAAGTATGTGCATTCAAAGTGGAGAGAAAAGGGGATTTTTATTTATTTATTTATTTATTTTTATTTTCTTTTTCAACATAAAGAGATATTTTAAGTGCAGATTTTATTAAAAGAGGAATTTTATTTAAATAAGATGATTTATTTAATTAAAAGGGAAGTTTTCTTTTAAGTAAAATGGGGCTTAGAATAAAATGATCAAACTTTAGGAGATATTAAAATATTTGAATTAATTATGATTTGATCAAGGAAATTGATTTGAATTGAAAATATTGCCAAGCATTGATTTGAGAAATTGATAAATTGAAGAATGGGGCCCAAAGTCTAGGAGACCATTTTAGGGTACATAAATTTACCCCTCTTTGGGTAATGTGTGATCTTCATGGGAACACATGTAATCAAAGAATGAAGTTAAAATGTGAGATCGATTTGGGATCACAAAACAACCCAAACGTGTGATCGACAGATGGGAACACATCAGGACAAAGATAAGCTGATTGAAAAAGACAAGGCCAACACCCCTGTAAACAGGTAATTGTCAAGTCTCAAGCAAGGTTTGATTGATAGGTTTGATAAAGCTAAATCAAGGATTGAAGTTTGATAGGTACTGCCCCCTCATGATCGAAATCGAAATGAGATAGAGGAGAAACATTAAATTGATAAATTTGATCAAATCAAACTAAAAATAAGGTTCTTGATGTAAGATGAAAGATATAAGGATCACAGAACCAAGGTAGATCATTAAGCATGAAAGATTATGCCCCAAGGTTGAATTAGAAGAAAAGAAGTGGGGTGAAAGTGAATGGGAGACAGAAGTTTGGAAGAGGTGGAAAGAAATGGAGAAAAGAAAAATAATTTGCCTCAAGAAAGAGGATGCCTCAAAATCAATCAATTGTTTAAGATAGAAAATTTTGATTGAGATTACGAAAGGAGATAAGGAAATGAAGATCAAAACGTGACCACATTTGATTAAAATTCCAAAAGAAAGATGAAGGAAAACCCTCTCAAACTCCTAATGCAACCTAAAAATGCAAATTAACATGAAGTCTAACAATGCAAGCTACATGAAAATGCAAAGGTGTACTTACAATAGAGCAACTTTAACATAGGGATTTTTGTTCATCGTTCATTAGAGAATATTAAGGAACTTATTTTCATCATTGGGCCATTATTAACAGACATCGAAAAATCACACAATCATCACTAGTCACAAGCACAACTATGAAGATATGAATGTGATTTATATCGGATTAGAATGTGGAAAGATTCTAACATAAGCATCAAAGACATAAAGGTCAAGATGACTTTGATGTTAGCTTACCCAATTTAATGTAGCAAAACCACACTCACATCAAGGCAAAGATGTTAGGATGACCACAAGAACAATTGTGCAAAAAACAATCAAGGATGATGCCTCAAATCTCTTAAGTATGTCAAGGGAACTATAAGAGACACTAAAGAGCTTCAATACCACACCCACAAGCAGAAAACAAATAAAAACATGCCTCATGCCCCAAGTCCTCTAGCTATGCATCCCAGAGAGACTTATTAGACAAGGACACTCAATGCAAATCAATGATAGTCAGCACAAAAAGAAAAGATCATGACATAGCTCAAGCATTAACTGTTGTGTTTAAAAATTTAATTGTGTTAATTGATATTGAGTTCCAAGGATAAAGATCAAATGCTTGCAAGCAGGTAAGATCACATGATAAAACTGGGTAAGACCAAACCAACAAGTGTTGAAAAACACTTGATGCTAGTGGTTGTGTTGAAAAACACAGTTGGGGTGGTGTTGAAAAAACCATTTGCAAGGTGTCCTAAAGACCAATGCATCCAAGAGACCAAAGCTAACATAGTTGTGCCCCCTAGACAAAGACAAAGACCAATTCCAAACCAAAGCAACAAGGACAAGGCATGATGGAGAAAGGCTAAGTGTCGAGGACACATGCTGAGAAATTGAGGGTGCAAAGGCCTTAAGTAGCGCTTGTTTCTAGGTTTTCACCACTTGGACTTTATTGCAAATTTTTTCCTCTTTTTTTTTTTTTTTCAAGACTTTTTATAATTTTTTTGTATTTTTGCTATCAAGGCACCTGTTTCTAGGTTTTCACCAAGGCACTTTTTCTTTTTTTTTTTTGAATTTTCAATTTTTTAATTTTTTTGTATTTTTAGAATATATAATTTTTTGAAGATACATCAAAGCGCCTATTGCTGGGTTTTCACTAAGATGATCATTTTTTTAGCACATTTTCAAATTTTTAGACAATATACCATTTTTTTAATTTTTTCAAGATCAATAAGTATGTACAAAGGATGCCCCCAGACAGAATGAGCATCAAACTCTCAAATAAGATCACATCGTGTAGTCCCAATGTCTAGCAAGGTGGAGAACAAGAGGGATTAGCAGGCTGGTGGAAGAGATGGAAGACAAGAGAATGAAGGGGAATGAAGGGAAGAAATCCTCAAGGGCAAACTCCTCAAGAGTACCCAAGCTAGGAAAAAAATTGTCATGTAAAGCACATTTGGACAAGCAATGAAAGGTCAGCATAGGATAAGTCACAAAAGCGTAATGCAAAATAAGGAAAGGATGTAGTCCAAAGGAGTAGGCATGTCAAGAGGCTTCATAGCATCGTGTTTTACTCTTTTTTATTAGATCAAGACCAAAGGGGAAAAGGATAGTGAAAGGCTAGAATGAATAGAGGAAAATAAATATGAATGCTAAACATGAATGGAATGAAAGGAAGATCATCATAAGATAGCTCACAAGATAGCTAAATATTTGTGTATAGGTCAACATTGTCAAGATCAAAAAGAGAAGACGGAATGGATGAAATATGTAGAAGAACTACGCATGATGCCTGATTGCCAAGTTTTCATCACGGTACTTATCCAAGGTCCCACAAGGGAGTGGTTTTCACTATAAGATGAATTTATTTCTCTTTACTTTTTCTACCAAGGTGCCTGTTTCCAGGTTTCCACTAAGGTACATTTTCAATTTTTTCATTTTTTTCTTTATTTTATTTTTTTATTTTTTTTTGAAAGAAGGCAAGCTTTTAAGATAATGCTCCTTGAAAGGATAAACCATGATATGCCAAGGATTCAAAATGATATGCTCAAAGAGGCTGATAGGGAAAGGAAGATGGAAGAGAAAAATGGAGGATAAGGTTTTATGTAAAGCGAGTGAGGTTGGAAGATAGGAGGAATAGGCAAATGAGGAAAAAAGATAGAAGGTAGAAGGATAATGAATGGAAGGACTGTGAAAGGGTAGATGGAAAGGAAGGAAAGATCAACATCAACACACACCTTGAAGGGTGGTGTGAGGATGGAGGAAACATGAATGAAGGAATACGTGAAGGAATATTGTGAATGGATAGTAGAGGTTGTGGTTTAGGCACATGGAATGGAAGAATATTTTTGGAAGAAGATGAAGTGGAAGTCTTTGGAAGCTTTAATGTCCACTTCACTTGTTTCTCAACATTAGACTCTTTCAAGAGAGACTTTGGAATCCATATAGTTGTAGGGTTTTCATTTCTTTTTGATGATTTAGAGAGAATATATTCAATGATAGATTTTGGAACTTATACTTGTCTTGTAGTTTTCTTCGTAGATATCTCTTTTGACTTTATGCCTCCATGTCAATTAGAGGAGACATGGTGATATTATTTTTTTGATGGATTCTTGTATTGCTTCTTTTTCTTGTATTGAACATTCAAGCTACTTCCAAAAGACTTGAGACTTGTGGAAGAAGAAGGAGGATATGACTGGTTTAGATGGGTGGGTGGATGAAAAGGATTCAAGGGTATGCATTTATGTTGATCTTGAGGAAAGATAGGAGATGGAGGAACGTAAGGACCCAAGATGGATGACAAATTAGGAGAGTTAGGAGGGGAAAGTGAAGGGGCATAAGGGCCCAAGATGGATGAAAAATTAGGAGAGTTAGGAGGGGAAAGTGAAGGGACATAAGGGCCCAAGATGGAAGGAATATGTGAAGCCCTCAGTATTGGTGGAGGAGGTCCAAGGATGGATGTGGAAGATACAAAAAGATAATCAATAAGTTCATCAACATCTATATGACAACCAAGGATATCAACATCCTTAGAGTGAGCATTAGGATTTGTAATAGGATCATGAACATCTTGAATAGGAGCAACTTCTTTGATAGGATTGTTCAGAGCTTGAAAAGACTTAGGAAGAGTAGAAAGTGGAAGCAAACATGGAATGGTAGAAAAAGAAGATGGAAGACTTTGATCTTGACAATGAGCTTTGGATAGCACAAGCGTATAATTTTTCTCTTGATTTTCAATAGGCTTGACATTGGAAGTAACAATACTATTTTTAATAACCTTAATGGAAGTATCATCTTTGGAAAGTGCAAGTGTAGTAAGGTTATTTTGATTGTCAATAAGCTCAACGGTGTAAGTAGTAGCTTGATCTTTCTTAGGAGAAGACTTAAGACATGGTGGAATGAATGAGAAATGGTGTAAAGGATCAAAAGAACCATGAAACAGATAAGAGACATCATGAAAAGTATTGGATGACATGGAGGGTTCTTGATCTTGATCTTTCTTTATGTTCTTTTCTTTATCTTTAGAGTCCTCTTGACATAGAGCCACTTCTAAGGACAAGGAAGCATGTTGGAATTCTAAGGAAGACTTTGGAAAAGATGGTGAAGGACTAGCTGAAGTAGGCATTATAGTGCATAAATGCTTAGGCTCTTTAGGTTTAATATTATTGAAATTATTTGCAGCCAAGTGAAGGTTAGCTTGAGTTTCTTTAAGAGGTAACCCTCGAGGATAACTATAGGGAACCACATGAAAAGTACTGGGATCTTTGTCGAACGAAGGATTTGTGAAAGATTTGGAAGACTTGGAAGCTTTAGGAAATGTATGGGTATTGGAGGAAGTAGGGGATGGAAGGGAACCATCACAAGACAAAGGTCCATCATTAACATAATCTTTCTCGAGAGTGTAATCTTTATTTTCAGCATGAGATTTCTTAGAGGAGAGATTCTTATAGTATTTACATTTATAATTAGTGTGGTAAGCTTTCTCTTCCTCAATAGAAGTAGATGTATCATCTAGGTATTGTTCATAGAAATCACCAAAGTCTCTTTCAAAAGAAGAATCATATGGATCACCATCATGATCTATCCAATGTGACAACCCATTTCCAATAAGCATGAGCACATGACTAGGAGGACTCTTAGGAATAGAGGTTTCATAGGCATCACTACAATATCCATTATCATAATCATCATAGTCATCATAGTCATCAAAGACAGGCATGTCACTCTTTGGGGAAGAGGTAACACAAGGATTTTCATGTTTCTCATTATGGTATGTCTTGAGAAGAGAAGTAAGACTCTTGGGAGAAGTAGAAGAGGAATGAGATTGTGAAGAAGAGGAAAGTGAAGACCTAGTGGAGGAAGAAGACTTGGATAATGAGGAATGTGAATAATGTCTAGAAGAGTCATGGTAGGACTTGGAAGATGAGGAAGGATGAGAATAATTAGAAATGAGACATGTTTGGAAGAAGGAGGTCATGACATGATCATTTCTATGACCCTAGCAAAGGCATCTAATTCATTCAATCTTGTTTTTATTTTTGTCTCAAGTTTATCACCCGTGCCATATCTAGGACTATTGGAGGAATAAAACTCTTCAAATTGAGCAATGAGTTCGAGATCATCTATTTTCAAGAGAGGTTCCATAACAAGATAGTGGAAATTTATGGTTCTAGAAGAGGAGGAATCAAGCATGGAAGTGACATAAGAGATGAATAGAAGAAGGAAGAAGAGGAACAAGCATGAAGGAAGAAGAGAAAGGATAGAAATGAGAGACTAGGAAGAAATGGGAGATGTGGAAGAAAGAAGACCAAGAGTTATTTTGTGCAACTTGATACCATTTAAGTTCATTTGAATGTTGAGAAACATTTCATAGCACCTAAGATCTGACCTGGACTGACCAAGGAAGACTAGAAATGACACGAATCAACTTCAGATTGTAGACAGCATTAAGATAGCAAGATGACTCTGTGCAATAGTTCGCAGGATAGCGGGACAATATAACTTGACCAGACAATATTTCGCAAGAAGTAGTGCGATAGTTTCCAGGCACTGCATGCGATATTATCTAGGTAGGTGGTGTGATAGTTGTGCAGTATCGTATGATATTTGACCAGTGAATGTATAAAACTCAATTTTGAAGGCAATTTGACTAAAGTTGTAGATTGATAGGTTTAATTTCTCAATTTCAAATACAGTAATTGCAGAAAATAGATAGGTTTGCAAATAATAAGTGATCAAACATGTCATAAAACACTTAAACAAGGGTGAAAGCAACCTTGACAAGACATGCAATTGGGATATCAACGCAAAAAATCCTATGAGCACTACCATGATGTTTAATGTTCAAGAACATTTACATGGGTAGATCACAACGAGAACAATTCAAGCACTTACTAGCCTAGAAAGACAAAGGCTCAATACTTAACAACTTGGTCCACACTTGATGTCCCATTGCCTCACATAAAGTGGTTGCCCACAATAGGTGTTGGCTTTGTCATGGAAGTGCCAATGACACAACCAAAGGAACACACATGGTGAGTAGTCTTGGAGTGATCCGAGTTAGTCCCCTAGGATCAATCCTTGCACCAAGATGTTAAGTGGAAAAATTGGGTAGCTTCTATCTATGGTTCGTAGTAAGGGCTTATGTTCTTAATACCTCTCTTGCTCCCCAAAGGGACTCCTTACCTTGTGGAAAGTAATGGACCTCACGGCCACAAGAGTTCCTTAAGCATTCTTGCTTAGCATTTTCCTCATGGTCACAATCCTACAAGTACTCACACCAAGCGAAGAAAAGTACTATGTCTACCAAGGTTTTGTGTCCTTGATAGCCTTGATTTTATAGTGGGTTGAAATATCTCGGTATTAGCTTGTCCCCACTTGGGTCGTTCCTCTTGATTGCTCAAGAGTGGGCCTACTAAAAGATTCTAAACTAAACAAGAAGTGGATCAACCTTTGAGGGTCAAGATTTATGGTTCACCTCAAGGGTGAAGAGCATACTCTCCTATCTCAAAAATATTTCCCAAACACACCAAGCAAAGTTCAATTAGCCTCTTTCTTTCAAAATCTAGAAGTGGGTCAAGATTTCTGGGTCACCACAAGGGTGAAGAGCATACTCTCCTACCACCAAAAGACTCCTAATAACAAGATATTAAGTTCCTAAGAAAGAAAGAACTAGTATATGCTGCACTTAAAAATGAAAGCAATGTACAAAACACTTGATTTGTTTTTATGCTTTGGGCAGCCTTGCAAGAAAGGTTAGTAGCCCTTGTGCATTTGAAGCTTTGACATGCATTCTTTTAAAAAATATTCAAGAAATGAGGGCACACTACCAGGCCTATGTGATAGTTATGTTAGAGAATGAATCGTACGATACTTCACAGTATACAGGTGCGATACTTTCTTCCTAAATGATACTTCACACTACCTACATGCGACAGAGTATAAAACAATAGTGCGACAAAATCTTGTATAAGCGTATAATACTTTTACTGGAAAAGTATCGCACAGGTATATGATAAACTATCATATGATACTGGAAGACTGTCGTACGAAACTTTTTCAAAAAGTTAGAAAAATAGCCAAAACAACAAGCAAAATATGACGAAAAATTAATGAAAATGCGTGAAAAGAAGGAAAAAACAAGAGTGTTCTGTCCCATAGTGGGCACCAAAAATGTGTGCTAAAATGTTGTCACACTTCTATGAGTCATTATATCCAAGATTTCTCAAAATTGAGGTCTCAAATGGTGACTCATAGCTCTCTATTCATGGAGTGCAAGGGTTTGTGATGAAGGCCCTCAGATTAGACCTAGTTTGTGCCCATGCAAGTACACCATAAAATGAGAGATTCAAAGAGGAAAAAAAAGAATTCTATTCTCCATGATCATCAAGTATGCATGCAAATGAAAATGAAAGTTATTCTATATGATAACAATGCATGAAAGCAAATTAATCTATGAAAGGAAGTGCTTATGCAAGATTAATCTATGAAAGAAAATGCTTATACAAGATTAATCTATGAAAGAAAATATGAATCTAATCTAATATGAAAATGCAAATTAATCTAAATAAATTGACATGGAAGCATGAGAGAAGAAGACAAGAAAAGAAAAGTTGCAATATCCAAGCTCAAGTGCTCAAGAATCTTCTCCAAAGTTGCTCTCCAAACCTACAGCATAACAATACTAAAAATCTAGATGTATCAAAATGAGAAGGAGAGGGCTCCTTATAAAGAATCTTGGACGATCAAGATTAAGAGGCAAAAAGAAATGAGCAATGGTGGAGATTAAATCTTGGTTGATCCATGTGCTCAAGATTCTTTAAGAGGCAAAAGATGAAAAAGGCCCACCACTTAAAAGTATGTGCATTCAAAGTGGAGAGAAAAAGGGATTTTTATTTATTTATTTATTTATTTTTATTTTCTTTTTCAACATAAAGAGATATTTTAAGTGGGGATTTTATTAAAAGAGGAATTTTATTTAAATAAGATGATTTATTTAATTAAAAGGTAATTTTTCTTTTAATTAAATGGGGCTTAGGATAAAATGATCAAACCTTAGGAGATATTAAAATATTTGAATTAATTATGATTTGATCAAGGAAATTGATTTGAATTGAAAATATTGCCAAGCATTGATTCAAGAAATTGATAAATTGAAGAATGGAGCCCAAAGTCTAGGTGACCATTTTAGGGTGCATATAGTTGTCAAGTTGATATTCTTCAACACCGATGGGCTTTGAAAGTACAATTACATCCATGAAGTTTGTTTGAATTTGTATCTACAGAAAAATGCAAGATTCAAGAGACTATTGAACATGATGAGCTGAATTATTTAACATTTTTGTCTAGAATAGAGTGGGCATTGCAAGGAAAGATCTTTTGGAATGTTCCCAAACCATTGCTTTTTGTAGAGACCGATCGATGTTTTTACTATTCCAAAAGTTAGAATTAAGGCATTCACAAGATTCAAAAGGAGGATTGAGGAGATATTTAATAGTAATGGTAGATTGTGACAAGAAGAAATATTATTGTCTTGTTGGTGTAGGATCCATAACACAATCCATTTAGAGTTTACATGTTCATTATGTTAAGAAGCCATCAACCAAGTCAATTGCTAGTTTGGATTATCAAAGTCATCCGAGGAATGCATTATAGATAAAATGTGGAGTATATACCTCAAGAAAATTAGCTTGGTGTATGCAAATTAGTTTTCTAACTACTATAAATGATAAATTAACTATTCTAAGATTAATAAATCTAACTAATTAGCAAACAACAATGAAGAATACAATTAAAAATGAAGCTAAAACAAGGTTTTACCTTCACTTACCATGTAGCTTGTCTCCATTGTCCTCCTATGCTCTGATTTCTTAGATGTGTTGAGCTCTCAGATTCCCAATTTGAAGCTCCTTGCCCAAGATGATACCAAAGTGTGGAGATTGAATGATTGAATGCAAAACTAAATCATAATTATGCAAATGAGATGATGATAGTGTGGATGCTTCACAAAATTATATGAATGTGCTTGATAATGAGTGCTTGGATGCTTGAATGCTTGATTGCCTATTGCTTGAATGCTTGATTTCTTGATTACAAAAATACCTATTAGCTCACAAAAGGGAAATTAGGCTCCTTTTATAGATTTTTAGAGGATCTAGGCCTAGGTGGCACAATCCTACAGTTGAGAATGAAAGGTGGAAGATCCTAGGGCTAGGATTGACTTGGTTGAAGGAGTTGAGAGAAAGGGGGATGTAGTTGGAATGTGAGAGGAAGAATAGGGATGATGTTCCTCTCACATTGACATGGAGGAGAACAAGGTGGAAGGGAAAGACACATGTCAAGTGTCTCACAAAGACCCAAGAGAGAAAGAGGAAGAGACCTTTTCCTCATGAGGACTCTTTGTACAAGTGTCCCATGAGTCACCTTTGACCCTTAGAGGCGGCTTGAGAAGCCCCTTAGGAATAGGGCATGTCTCTTGACTTGGTTTAAGAGAGGACATGTGGTCATGAGACGAAGTCCTATGAGGCCACATAGCCCTTAAGAATAGGGCATGTGTGGGTGAGGATAATTATCAATAAATAATTATTATTTATTATTTATTTTAGCCAAAGTGATGTGTCAGGTGACTAGGTAGGTGAGGTGGACTAGGGGACTTAGTCATATTTAGGTGATTGTGTATTTAATTAAATCACTTTAATAAGACTAATTAGAAGACTTAGAATAGAGGAATAGACTATAGTGAATTTACTAAATAAATTGAATAATTTATTTAATAAATAGAGGAAATAATTATTAATTAAATAATAAATATTTAATTAATTTATCAAGTCAATATCAATTAAATAATAAATATTTAATTACTTAATGAATCCATTTTTAAGTGTATACACTTGGCATCATCAAAAGAGGATCACATTGCAAGATCATCTTATGGTGAACAAAAAGTGTTACAAGAAGGCATGATTAAGCATAGTAATCAAAGTATTTAACTGGATGATGACTTTTCAAATGTTGCACTAGAAGAAAAATTTGTAGAAAAGGAAGTCAAGAAAACAAAAGAAGATTTCTAATCAAGAAAAATGGTGGCAAGCAATGATCAAGGTTTGGAAGCATTAGAGAAAGAAAAACTATAAGTTGTTGCCATGAAGGAAGACCATGAAGGATTTGAAGCAAAAGAATTAGCACAAGAAGGAAGTGAGGCAAGGAATTGTCAAGGTTCATCAAACAAGGAAGAGATATGAAATTCAAGTCAATTGCAAGAAAAAGAAAGTAACTTAAATGCTTCTCAAGAAAAGGAAATCCTTGGTGAATATTTGAGTTTGCAACAAAAGGAAGATCTAGCTCAAGAATTACAAGCCATTCCTAGAAGAATATCAATCAGTAATCCTATTATTCTGGATGAGAAAATTTCAAGAATCCTTGGAGAGAGTAATCAAGTAGACATGTTAAATGATGAGAAATTTGTCACAATGGAAGTAAATAATGTGGAACAGTTCAAATTGGCACTACAACTAGAGATAGTGTTTCAAGAAAAACTCAGGGAAGTATTTGAAGTTCAACCTATTAGAGTCATTAGTTTTTAAAGATATGCTTATGAAGATGCACAAGGATGCATGGCTTATGCAACACAAAGATCATACACAAATAGAAATATTCCATGGACTTGAGTATTCCATGGTGTTGAACTGCTAGTAATGATCAAGTCATCCACATAGACAACAAGAAAGAGAACATCATCACCAGATCATTTTATATATAGATTATTGTCAGAAGGGAAATGTTGAAAACCATGAGCAACCAAGTACTATTCAATCTTGATGTACCTCGCTCGAGGGGCCCATTTAACTCCATAGAGTGCAAGTGAACTATCTACATACTTGGTGTTTTTTTCCAGCAACCTTGAAACAAAGAGGTTGCCTCATGCAGACTTCTACCTAGAACTCACCATTGAGGAAGGCACTCTCAACATCCAATTGATGGAATTTCCATCCAAACTAAGATGAAATGACAAGAAGAAGAAAAATTGTACTCATCTTGGTAGTAGGAGCTAAAGTCTCCTCATAGTCAATGCCCTCCTGTTGCGTAAACCCTTGATCAACTAATCTAGCCTTTTATTTATCTAAGGTACCATCTACATGATACTTGACCTTATACACCCATTTGCAGTTAATGGGCTTCTTCCTTGGAGGAAGATCATAGAGAACCGAGGTGCTATTCTTTAGAAGACTTTGGTATTCTACATCCATTGCATGTTCCCACTCTGGAATCCATGTTTCCTCTTTAAATGTCTAAGGCTCATAAATACTATGAAGGTTGGCCATGAGATAAAGGTTAATAGTATTTTTTTTCTCTCCCTTATTTCTTGAAGATCTACCCTCAATGAGCTCATCAAGTTGAAGATCACTAATAGTCTTAGCCCACCATTTAGGCCGAACAATAGATGTGCCAACCTCAAGAGGAGGAAGAACTTGAGCTGGAGGTGGAAGAGGATCTATAACAAGTGGAAGATCAACATCATTCAAAGGAAATTTAGGTAGTGCATCATCAAATACAGAATCTACATCATCCCTCTCATTAGGTAAGCCCAATGGAAGATGAACACCCAAATCAAAAGCCTTCAAAGGTTGTTCCTCAGAATTCTGATCAGACAAGGAAAGCTAAAAAGGTCTTCGTTCTTCATTAAAGACAACATCATGATTAAAGATAAGATGATCAGTGTTTACATCAATTATCTAATAAGCCTTATGGTTGTCATTGTAACCTATAAACATGAGCTGGTGACTCTTGCAATCCAACTTGGAGCATTGGGCATCTGGAATCCATACATATGCTAAAGAGCCAAAAAATTTCAGATGGTTGATCCTAGGTTTGTGACCAATCCAAGCTTTCTGAGGAGTCTTCCCCTTAACTACATGTGTGGGAGATTGATTAAGGAGATAGACCACAGTAAACACTACTTCTACACAATATTTCTTAGGAACATTTTTGTGTTGCATCATAGGCTTGACCATTTTTGTAATGGTGCAGTTGTGATGTTCTACACCATTTTTTTGAGGGGTGTATGGTGTGGTTAACTAATGTTTTATTCCATGTGTATCACAGAAAGTGGAAAAAGCAATAGCACAAAACTCCCCCCATTATCAAACCTAAGAGATATAATAGAACACCCAGACTCTTTTTCTACTAGGGCCTTAAATTTTTGAAATATAGTAAACACATCTGATTTTTGTCTAAGAAAATACACCCACATTTTATGACTAAATCTTCCAAAAAAATAAGATATACATACATCCAATAACATAAGGAGTATTCATTAGACCACATACATCAATGTGGACTAGTTGTAGTACCTTAGAGGCTCACCATGAGTCACCCTTAAACATTATCCTGTTGTGAGTTTTTCACACCATCGCCCCATTGAAAATGGGGACCCCCCTCTTTTTGCTTTAGTAGTAAGTGTTTTGGCAGTTTTCCCAGGTTGGTGATGTTAAAGGAGAGTTTGAAGTGGCCTGCAAAATTTGGAGATGATTTGAGAGGTTGAGAAGTGAGAATTTTTGGTGTGAAGAGGTTGGATTTTGATTGCAAAATGATAAAAAATGTGATTTTGGCTAAGTCTTTATTTCAGTTTTCTAGCGAGATGATTTTTTCTTACAAATCCAAATTAAAGATTTAGATTTAGAATCGATTTTGAATATATTTTTGACTTGAAATTTTTTGCAAGCAAAATTTGGATTTCATGGACATATAAATTTTTTGGGAAATTTGGCAAAATTTTGCAAATTGAAAAAATGGAATTGAGCAATTTAATTGAGTAATTTTGACTAAATAATTTTTGAAAAATCTAAATTCTAAGTGTCAAAATTGTAATTTTAATTTTCACTTTTCATGAGTTGGTAGGCATGTTCCTACAAGCTAGTAGGGGTGCTCTTGCATCATGGAAAAATTTCAATAACTTGATGGAATTTCAACATGGAGTTTGTAAGGGAAAATGGTAAGATTAAGGTGAGAAAATCATTTTCTTTTAGCCAAGTGGAGTTATTATTTTTGAGAAAATTATTTTGGGCTAAGGAAAATTACAATTTGCAAAGAGGTGAAATGATTTCAAGTTGGCAAGAAAGTCTTTGCAACTTGGCAAGTGTGATTGTGCAAGTTGGAGGGGTTGGCTTGGTAGGTTGGTGTAAGTTGGTGCAAGATGTGAGGTAAGCTATTACAAGATGACAAGAGGGATCTTACAATTTGGAGAGGGTGTTCTTACAAATATTCACAAGCTCCTTTACCAATTTCACGAGGTGGATAAAACAAAACTTTCATTTTTAACATACCACCTTGCAAGTTCGATTTGAATAAAGAGCCTATTGGTGCAAAAAATTGATATAAACTTGAGTCCATTGCCTTTCTTGAAATTCAAAATTAATTTGGGGCCCCCTTTGTGTGCTAAAGTCAATGTATTTTAAAGCTTAATTGGTGTGAACTTAAAGGCAACTTATTGGGTCCATAATTGGGAGAGTTTAAAACTTAATTAGGGGCCTACATGATCTTTTTTTCAAATTTTAATTTTGGGGCCTATGTCAATTTTGGATTTGGCTAATTTAAATCCATAATTTTGTTAAAATCAATGCAATTTTAGAGCCCATGTTTGCAAGTTTCAATTGAGAGAGATTTTAAAATTCAAGGAAATTTAATTATTATAATTTTGGCCCAAATTCCAATCAATCTAATTTAATCAAGGGCTGGAATTAATTAAGGTGAATTTAATGCAAGGGGGTGTGATTTAATTTAATTTCTTTTTCCCCCATGCAAGTCATCCATTTTGGGCAATTAGATGGGTATTTAAAGAGGTGTATGGGCATCATTTCTCATAGTTTCCAAGAGAAGATTTTATGATTACAAATTCTAGAAATGCATTTCCAGCCATGGGCGATTTTGTTTTGAGGATTTTGTCAATCATTTTCATGCAATTTTCTCAAGTTTGAAGGCTTCTAGAGGTGGAAAATTGGTCTTGGGGTTTGAAGACATCATCTTGGCATTTATTTTCACCTACCTTTGAGCAATTATCATCTTCTTTGTGCCTAGAAAATTAGATATTTAAGAAAATCCAAATTTGGAGATGGTGCATTGCAATCTTGACATCATTTATCCAGCTCCTAGGGCATCAAGTCACATCCATTGAACATGTTTTCTGCCTAGATTGTGTGGATAAGTTCATGTTTTTATGATTGGGTAAGTTACTTGAATGAAATGTAATGATAATCCTAACTCAATTAGCTTGATCAAATATTATTTTCAAAATTTTACTCGCAATATTTTATCAAATGAAATGGAGTGATTTGTTTATTTGCCTTTTTCTTATTTTGGCAAGGGAGCTATCACAACTTGGTAGAGTTTACAGGAAGGAAGATGAAAGGTTCAAGTTTAATTCTCTCAAGTGGCAATGGAGTTCACACCAAACTCAAAGTGAGATCAAGGGAAAGTTCAAGATTCAAGTGCATGAAGGCTTCACCATTTCAAGCTCAAGACATGGCAATGAGAAAATTTCTAAGGACTCAAGTTGGTAGAGGTGCTACTGCTAGTTGGCAGGCATGCTCCTACACATTGGTAGGGGTGTTCATGGAAAGAGGTGGAAGAGGTTGAGAATCTAAATGATATCTTCCCTTCATCAAAAGATCAAATAACATGATAAGGATGATGGGATGGCAGTTGGTTGTCTCCTCCAATCAAAATACCCCCCATTCAAGCATGTGCAATCATATCATACCAAGTGTCCTATGTTCTCATTGGTTGGAAAAATTATTGTAATTTTCTTAATGGCCCACAAGTTTGGTGCCCACAAGTAATTAGTTGTAATTATGACAACCCTAGTTAGGGTTTATGGGATGTAATTTGGGCCCTTGATTTCAAATTTTTTCCTCTTAATCTTGGCCACTCATTGTACTTGAGCCTCTATATAAGACCATTTGCTTTCATTTGAAAAGGGAGTTATGTTGGAGAATTTTTGCCAAAATACTATCAAAATTATTCTTTATTCATTGTTGTGGCTTGCATGGTGGATATACATGATCATTTTGGTCTATTTGCATGGTTCTTTACATCTCTCAATTAAAATAGGATTTTATTTTAAAGTTTCTAAAAAGTAAAAGTAGATAGATTGTGTGGTGATATTGGTGGATGTTTGACTAGTTGACTAAATAAAACTAGGCTACTAGCTCTTGTAGATGCAAGAGTGCCTTGTGTGGTAATCTAGTAGTTGTGTTCAAGTTTAATTGGCATTGGATCCTTGATTTCTACTCTAAGTTGGATTGAGGGGAAAGGTGTTGATATGAAAACCATTTGAGATCCTTTGAAGCTTTGCACTAGGTTGAGTTGAAGTCGCAAGAAAGCCTCCATTTGGTAGGAGTCCTATTCCATCCATTAGTCTTCCCATCCATAGAAGTAGAAGTAATCTAGATAGTAGGAGTTGAAGAGAAAAGTTGGAAGTGATATAAATCATGGTTATATTTTTATTATACATTGTGAAGCCAAATATTTAGAAGTGCAAGTAAGCTGGCATCCTTGAATGAATTACATAAGCCCTCTTGAGTGATTAACCAACAAATCACATCATTTCAATTGATTTAGATATCCACAACTGTAAGGAACCTTGGAGTTATTCCATGATCTTCATTGAAAATGTTAGCATTGGAGATGACTTTATTCAAGAAAGGGTTTAATTCTCTACATTTCTCGAAGCATTGAATGTTTAGTCTTGCATGTTGGGTAAGTGGAAAAAAAATTGCATTAACATGTCCTATGCTACTTCCCAGCCTGGCAAGCTCCACAAACTCATTGATTCTAATTTTGAATTTCAGGTTGGCCATGTACTAAATCTTCTCGAAAAAGTTGAGCAAGATAATGAATATTCAGGTGACCTTATCGCTGATGCCAGAGATTGTTGATAGAAGATGATTTTGCTTCGAAGGTGTGCTCAAGAGAATCACCTTTATCTATAAGTTTGTATAGACCATGATACTCAATGCCAACAACTACAATAGTGCATTTTGCCTGATCAAAAATTGAACACTTATGTGCACTGAATACCACATCAAGCCGAGGAGAATGCCGCATGATCTGGATCACTAAGAGTAGGTTTAGTTCCATGCTAGGAATGTAGTATACATTGATTAAAATGAGATTCCTCCCACCAGAGTGTATTTGAACGTTTCCCTTTCCAAAAATAGTATACTCTTCACCTCCTCCAAAAATGACTAAGTCAGTAAAGGGAGACAATTCTATAAACTAGTCTAACTTGTGAGTGAAATGTTGAGAAGCACCAGAATCTATATAACAAGAAAAATATTTTACATGGTCTGCAAGTCGTTTAGCCATAAAGGTGTAAAAGGAAGATTCTTCTCGCTTTGTATGCTCAACAACATTGGCTTTAGGCTGAGACCCTCCCTGCTTCCCCTACTCGAAAGAAAATAGATTGTGACAATCCTTGAGCAAATGACCATATTTATGATAATAATTACATTGAACCTCCTTCGAACCATCCTGAGACTAACTTGAGCCCTTCTATTGGGATGATTGAGATTACTAAGATTTTCCTTTATCCTTGTGAAAGGATTTAGCTGCAAAGGCTTGCTTTGAGGAGTACGAGGTGACACTACAACCAAAGTGTTGTTTCCAATGATCATGTTGCAAAATTTTGGTGCATAACTCTGAAAATTTTAAATCAACATTAGTGGAAGTAATGTTGAGTCTCTATAAAGTGCACATAAGATTTTGGTAGACTCTTCAAGGTGATGACTACCATATCTTCTTCCTCCATTTTTCGATCAATAGCTTCAATTTGATCTCGAATGTCCTTAATCTTCGTGAGATGCTCTTGTAAGGAAATAAGTTCATCCATCATGATGGAGAACAACTAACCATTCTTTAGGAAGAACACTTGACTCTTATCGAATGTCTCATGAAACTCCTTAAAATGCTTCCAAATATTTGAAGCTAACTTTCTAGAAGGAATCTAAGGCAATTAATCATCTATGATAGAGATCTTGAGAAGCATCACAAATTCTTGATTCTGATCATCAAACTTGTCCTGGTCTTCTTGGGTTGTGGTAGGACGAGTCTCTTTGCCCAAAACTAGATCATCCAAGCGGCAGTATTCAAAGATTATCATCATGCGCTACTTATAGGTGTTATAATTTTGTCATTGAATCTCTGACTGACCTCCAACATTAAGTTAGTGAATGACACCATCTTGCACATTTCCCAATGCACTAAAAAAAACTAAGAGGCAATATTACAAAATCTAAAATAGAGGAAGGTGCAGGTAAAAACTTCAAAAAATAATGAAGTACTACTAGCACAGATTTTGAGAAAAAAATCCAGTTGACCTAGAAAAATTTGATGATGGCCCATAAGAGATCTCAAAAAACCAAAAAGGAATCTGGAATCAAATTTTGAGTCCGGAAAGAAAATGAATAGTTTCAAACAAAACCCTAGCCGAAGGAAGAAAGCTTAAAAAAATGGTGGATTGCTGCTGGAAATTGCAAAAAGATGGCAAAGAGATCCCAATAACAACAAAAAATGACACTAGAGAGGGTCTTTTTTAAGTAGATCGACCGCAAAAAGAAGAATGGTGGCTGAAAAATCTTAGACAAACACAATTTTATAAATCCTATGTTTACAAAAATCACAAAAAATGGCCTTCGGTTGTAGGAATAGCCGCTTCGTCGTCAAAAAAGAGAGCCTAAAAATGAGCACCAAGCAATGCGTATGTTGCAAAAGAGAAAAAAACAATGTGGAGTCTCAGAGAAACGATGCCTAGAGAAGACACAGGCCAAAGAAATTTGAAAAAACTAGACGAGTTGAGCTCATGATTTGTAGAGATGCAATGGCAACGAAAAAACCCTAGTCAAGTTTGTAGAAGAGAGCAAGATCTCAAAAAAATTTAAATATTTTTAATGAGAAAATAATTTTGAAATGAAATTATAATTTTTTTCATAAAAGACTTAGCTCTAATACCATATTAGTGGAGAGTAATTGGTAAAATCTTTGTTGTATTAACAAATGATTGAGAGATCATTATAAAGAATTTTACAAATGTACAAAATAGAAAATTTCTAATAAGAAATTGAAGAAGATCGTAGAAACGATCTTATCTATCTAATTTACATAATATACAAAAGATGACCATTAAAGTAATAAAATAATAATATTCCAATAGCTAGGTCATGTATATATCTAGGTCTTCTGAGTTTTGTTTGTTCTAGGTGTTTGTACATAGTTAAAGTAGGTTGGCCTTGAGTCATTTGGCTCGAGAATTTCTAGTAATAAGTTTTAGTTTTCTTTGGGTCTACCTGGATTCATTTGTTATAGTCATTAGTTTTCTTTAGTTTAGTTGTTCCTGCTCTATTTAGTTTAGTTTTGTGAGATCCCAATTTGTGAGGAAGGCGGTGTTGTCTCTTCATATGTATATGGGCACGATTTCAATTTTATGTTCAAGTTTATTTCTTGGATGGTTATTCACAAAGCGCTTTAGAATCCATAGTTGTTCTTCTCTAGCTTTATCATTTGGTTAGGATTTGTCCTTGACTTGGAAGGGAATCATCTATTGTGTCTTGGCACCAAATCTTTCAATTACTATAGTTTACACAGATAATTAATTGATCTAAGTCATTGAGGTTTCTTAGGAGAAGTCGGGGCTAGTGAAAAATCTTAATATCTTACTTCAACGCCATTATAATTCTCAAAGTGAGTATGAAAAAATAGCAAAATACTCCAGCACAATCCTCTTCAAAAAATATCAAAATGCAATGTAAAGATGAAGTGTTTTTGGTGTCATGGTTAGCATGGGTGATTTTCCATTGAGTAGACACAAATTCATTGTAGTCATCAAGAGCACGAGAAACATAACATGTTGATGTCTAATTTCACCTATGTACAGTAGTGAGGTTTCAATCACCTTGGGAGCTTGGGTAACCATAATTTTCTTATAATAAACTTTGCCAAGAAACAAGTGATTATTATATGAGGCATTGAACAAATTGCTAGAACATGAAGAATCATGAAACAAGGTTTTGAATGATATATATATATATATATATATATATATATATATATATATATATATATATATATATATACAGGCTTCAATTCCTCTTGATTCTTAAATTATACACGCTCATAGATAACCCTATTATCTTTTTTTGTAAACCCTACCCAGCCTTCTTTTTATGCATGCACGCAACCTTCAGAAATTGAGAAAACTTTATATTAAAATACAATTACATACGTCGTTTTAGGTTTAAAAAGGTCGAATAGACCTAAAAAGATTTTTTAAAAAAGCTTTTGAAAAGTCAAAAACATTGATGTGACATACAAATTAACTGCACATTCACTCAAATCCTGGCCCGACTCATAGAGGACGGGAAAAATTCACCGAAATTAGATGGAAAGTCGGGCATGGTCCGATTTTAAGAATTTAGACCAATTTTTTTAGTCTAACACTGACTTTGGAATGAATGTTAACCGAATTTGAATTTGGTATGAACCGAATTCTGAATTCCGTGTATGGGCAGCGAATGTGGTAACGTAAAGTTATTATAATAATTAATCATTAAGTGCATATCATTAATAAATTAAGTGGACTTTATTTAAAAGTGGAGTTCTAAAAGTATACTTTATAATAAGTGATAAAGTGTTATTTAAAAGAGAGATATAAGTCTTTAATAAAGTATATACTCTATATTTTAATGTGTGCATCAAAAGGAGGGTGATATAATTAAATGTTATATTTTAATTGCAACAAAAGAAAATATATTTTAAAAAACTAATTTATGGTTTAACTTATGAGAGGTGTGAGTTTGAAGCTACCAGGTCAATCTTCGATTGAAAATTATAAAAGGCTTCATTGGCGAAAATGAATTCATTCATGACTTGGTATTTTCTTTTGTTGTGTGAAGAGAAATTTGGATCAAGGGTTTAAGTATTTCAGACTTGGAGAATTGTGAATTCTTTAGAGTTTTACAAGTATTTGAGGTGTTGAAAGACACACTGACATTTGCTAGTTGGGTGACTCATTTCAAGGTTATCAATTATGGTTAATTGTAAGAGAATTTAATTGGATTACGGCCATACACAGGTTTGAAATCCAAGGGTATAAATCAGATTATTTGCTAAAGTTGGAGACTCATCAATTAATGCCAATTGCAACCATTAGAAGCCAATGTGTGGAGTATTAAAGGCAGCCATAGGGTTTGAAGAATGCCACGAGTTAGTAGAAGATGATGTTAGTGTTCTAAAGGGAATGTTTGATGATTTTGAATGTCATCGGCTCATTTCTACATTGGATTTTATGGATATTAATTTTCAGACATAGCTCCAATCAATTTAAGACAATATCTCAAGTTGCAACCCATTACCACATTTTCTATATTACGTGCTTAGTAGTTTCAAATTTTAAATATTTGCAAATAGTTTTATTGTAAGTTATTTGTAATTAAAATAAGGAGTTATAAAGCTGCACAACAACTTTTTATTGAAATGTCTTTTCTGTGGCTATTCATTTCAGTTTATATTGAATCTCTAGGATGCATGCCAAGTGTTTGTAAAAATGTCCATTGGTTGTAGATGCACATTTTACTTGTAGAAATCATATGTATGCATTCAAAAATTCAAAAATTCAAAAAAGATTGCATTTGTATTTTAGTTCTTTGCCTATATATCTTAGCAATCATTTGCAAGCATTTAAACTTCATTTGAAACCATTCCAAGCAATAAAACAGATGACAACAAGATAGAGGTTTCATGGCAACTATTTGACGAAATGCACATAACACAAAAATTGAAGATTTAAGAGAAAAATTGCAAGGAGTAATAAAATGGTAAAGTTAGAACCGGTTGAGGTTCTTATAGTGGTATCAGAGCTTGCATCCTAAGTGTTTGACAAAATGTCAAACATTCAAATTTCAAAACAATATCTATCATTAGTTTAGCAATCCAGTATTTTGTCAAAATTAGAACTACAAGGGGGTTCTTACATTATTTTTTTATTGTAAAACTTTTTGTTGGAAAGCATGAATGTTGTCCACGGGTAAGTCAGAAATTGACCTTACCTCGGATAGTATTGTCCAAAGCTAAGTCAAAATCCAACCTCAACTTGGACACCTATTCCAAGACCCCCTCAATTTCCACCCTATGCACGGTAAGACTTCAAAGCATGAAATTCAATCCTAAGCTTGCAACAAAAATAAAACTAATCAAATCATTGAAGATATGATAATTAGATTTGCAATTAAGTTGAAACCAAGATCAGAACTGAAGATGATTAGTATTCAACAAGACGAAACTAAAATCAGATCATTGAAAGTCAATCACATTACATTCAGAAAGAATTCCAAGCATTTCAATCCAGTTTGAGATCAAAGATGGTTGTCCAAGGTCAGGTCGGATCCTGACGATGGCTTGGACAAGGGTCTAAAACTTGCAATCTCTACTTTAGAACATGAGAAAAGGGGGTTACAAACAAAGGTTCAGTCCAGATCGATGCCCCTTGAAATACGAATTATAATGTTGCAATGAACAGATCTGGGTGAATTAGTAATGAAATTCAAACATGCAAATCAATTATGAACTAATCAAGACAAAAATGATGTGATCAAGGGATAAAAATGGTGGACATGTGAAAAGTTGGACAAGTTAATGTAAAATTTGAGTAAACAAAGGGGAGAATTGAAGTAAGTTTTAGGTAAAAACCTTTGGAAACACTGTCCATAGGCAGGTTGGAATCTGACCTGGCCTTGGACACAGTTGTCCAAAGGCAAGTCGGGATCCAATCTGGCTTTGGATAGGCCTTATAACTTGGGTAATTTCATAATTTATCGTCCCCCCATTTCAACCAGGTCAAGGTCAGCAATGAATAGCATAGAATTTCATTTTACTATTTTAAACTTTTTAGTCAAGTCAGCCCTCATGGAGTAATGATTCTTTAATTCAATTTTAATCACTAATAAGATGACTCTAATGGAAAATAATCAATTTTAAATTCAAATTTAAAAACCAATTGGGTCAGTCCCAGGAGAAAAGACATGTCTTTTGGAATTAAATGCCTATAAAAGAAAAGGTAGTCTTCATTACAAACACAATTCAGACATCAACCAAATAAGAAGAGCAGACTACAAGTCTGAAATCAGAGGAAGGAAGGCTAAAGTCGGATCATCAAGTGGCATTCCATTAAGATCACCTTGCTGAAGGTGAGAAGTTTTATGGTAAAGTTCAAGGAATTCCAATCAAGCATAAAAGATAATTGATATTGCAAGACAAAAATCATGAATTCAAGGAGGTTGGTTAGTCTTATTGCAAGAGGAAATCCAATATTTTAGACTCAACAAATTTAAAATATGAGCCTGAAATAAAATTGAAAAATCTTTTTGTTTTGGAAATGCATGATAGAAACGAATTGGAATGAAATTATAAAGATAGAAAATTTAAATCACTCATTAGAACTTCAAATAACTTGTCTTGAGAATTTAAAGTTTAAATTTAATAGACATTTGAGTTAGAAAGTGTAATTATGTAAGGTTTCATTTTGCAAGCTGGACATGTAAAAGATATAGTCTTGACAAAGTGATGTTCTTTTGAAGGGTGAAATAGAGGTGAGAGTGGAAGGTGAGGTACATGCTTGAAGTTCAAGTGAAGGTGGCTTTCAACATCAAGAACAACATCAGAACATCAACAAGGCCAAGACATCAAGATTTCTAGTACAAGAGATTTCAAAAAATCGTATCATTGAGAAGATTTTGAGGTGAAAAGGATGGAAAAGGTTCATGAAGATGAAGCAATTTGGAAATATGGGCCATCACAATCAATTAAAGGCTTGAAAATTTTGAGTATCAAGAGATATTACTAGAGATGAAGAGACTTCTTTATGATGATAGAGAAAAGGAATTAATGAAGTTTATAAGATAAGCATGCTAAGGTGGTGCCCATTCATCTTCAACCAATTAGAAGACTCCAATTTCATGTGTCTAAGTTCATCCAATAAAGTTATTCCAAGTTGGAACATAGATGCATTTAATGTCTTCACCTAATGAATTTTCTCATTGGTCTATCAAAGCAATGTAATTCTTTCATTAGCCCACAAGTTGGTGCCTTATTGTAATTAATTAGCATTTAATGTGTGTAGCTTGTAGTTGAATTAGGGTTGTGTTGGATCAATCTTGGTCATTGATCTCAAATTAATATTGGTTGTCCATTTTAGTTGGAGAAAATATATAAGCTTTCTCAAATCATTTGTAAGGGGAGACTTGAAGAAGTTATTGCAACAATGCTACCAAAATTATTTCTAATTCATTGTTATTATCATGGTGAATACTTGTAAAGTTTTGGAGTGTTGCATGGTTTCTACATTTCTTCATTTAGATTAGGATTTTATTTATGTTGAGTAGAAGTAGTTGAGTAAATTAATGAAATATATTGTTGATTGGTGAATTATGGTGAAACTTGTGTTCATACCTTTTGGTACTTGTTGATTGCAAGTAACAGTGTAAGGTTGGTCTGAACTAATTGCAAGCACTTAATTTCAATTGAAAATGTTCATTTGGATTGCACCTTAATTGAGTATTTGAATGAGTGTTGACAATATGAAAATTATACATGCATCCTTAGAAGATTGCACCCTTCTTTACATAGTTGATTTGGCAAAGCAAGGATTGGTTTAGTTCCACCTCACCATCAATAGTTTCTTACATTGTTAAGGTTAACTTAGACTTCCTAAACCCTTTATCTTTTGAAATTTGTTTTGTTATTAGTTGAAGAGCCATCATTGCCAAATAATTTGCATTATAAAATTTGATATTCCATTGAATCAATCGTGTAAGTCCCTGCGTGGTTACTAGTAAACCACATCATAAAACTAAGTTATGTCCAACAAAGAATAGGAACCTTGGATTCACCTATATGATCTTTTTTGCAATATTTAGCATACGTGGTGTCCTTGTTCAAGAGAGGATTAGATATTTGGTGTTTCATCCTGCATGTTAGAGTGGTCACAAAACTCACATCAACAAGTAGTAAAACTTGATATAAATAATTTTAAGAAACAAAATTGTATGTAATTCATAAGGATATATATTATGTAATGAGAATATTATTTATAATTGTGTGTTGGGAGCCATTTAGATGCATTCAGTCCATAAGTACAATACATGGCTAAATCCATAATCTTAATTGTGGACATATACAATCTCTCTTATAGGGACTTATGAAAAGGTATCTTTCCTTGAACTTGGTGATCCCTCATTTCAGACTTATCTATTATTTGTGCAATGTACACATATTCCACTGAAATAGATAAGAGGTACTAAGCTACTAAAAGAATTTCTAATTTGTAAGCGTATTTAATTTTCTTGGAGGTTGGTGCTTGACTTTAGATGCTCTGATCAAAACAAAACAACATGTGAGGTCCTACCCCAATCCATCTTATCACAACTGACATTTTCTAACTATGACTACCTTGATGTTACACTATTTTGATACATTAAACTTATTTGATAATGATTTCATATCATTGGACATTATGTGATGATTTTTATATGATTATGTGGATGATGATGTTAGATATATCTTTATATGTTAATATTTGACTGATCCTGATTACATGTTATAGATGAATAATTGAATTATAAATCTTACATTATGATTTACAAAGAGTTATGAAATAGGAATTGAAATGTATAGGATGTCATTTTGTCTTAAAACTTGATTCTGCAAATGATTTGGGGACAATATAGGAAGTAGAAATTAAAATCACATATGGAAATGGAATTTTTGATGTTGTTTTAATTATGATGAAAATGTGAATTGTAGTTTTCTAATGAGTACATGTTTGAATGTTATCATGGATTTTACATTGTTATATATATAAATGTATAAGTCGTTTATTCATGAGATACTGATATTCTAATTGAGTGTGAAATATATTGACCATGGTTCTAAATGCGGGGAAACAAAGATGGATTAATGTGAAAACTATAAAAGGTCAAGGTGAACTCTGTGAAGAGAAATAACCTCATTGTTATGTGTTCTTATTTTGTAAATGTGATGTATGAGTGTAAAGTATTTTGTAAATGTGATGTATGAGTGTAATGTATTTTGTAATTGTAAATATGCATATTTGGATGCAATATATTTTATTAATTATAATTATGGTTTATCTATTTGGCATGGCATGTAAAAAGTGATGTGTCTTTATGTTGTGTCACTTGACACTTGTTCCTATGTGTTCGCATGCCCAAGTGGGCTAGTGAGATTAGACACTACCCTAGAGTCACCATGTAGAATTCCATCTTGATTAAATTCATATGTTAACTTCAAGTGGGTTTTTGGGAGGTTAAAATGATCCCTAGGGAGTGGTTAAGGTTAAACCCTAGTGGTTAAGGTTAAATTTAGCTATTCCTATAGGTATACTATGGGCTAGGGGATAATGATAAATCTACTACTTCTTGTAGATTCACACACAACCAAACTTCATTCCACAAATCCTCATACACCCATCCCGGTCTATTTTGATCCTCAGTTCTTTTGCCACCTTTCTCTGTTTCCAATGCTGAACACAAACATGGAAACCATGTTATCATTTGAATTGTTCCTCTCTATCAACATAGTGCTCGCAGGTTGCTTGACTAATGTTCATGATAATCGATACCGAACTTCCACCTTGCAATGATCTCGGTGTTCTTTCAATGTGATTGTCCCAACACAAATCTCTCAGTTCCTTGCGGCTTGCACAGTCATACTAAACAATTCCGAATACAAACAGTCCCATATTACTGTTATTTCATGACAATGAATGCATCATCATTTTGCTATTCTTTGACGTGAATCAACTCATCAATCTTGCTGATACCATATATCCACACCAGTATAAACACGTGTAACAGTTTCTTGGGAAACCATTTTAGACATCAAGCTCGATCAACAATAATAAACGATCTATCTCAAATTGGGATTCACCAATCCATAAAACTATTTACTCCTACAGTCCCAAGATATCGAGCATTGATTCAATTCGGTTTCCCCCAAGCAATGACTGGTAATGTTTGAAACCTCTGTCTAAACCGAGTTCAACAAACTATTAACTCCAATAAAACCCAAATTATAAACAAAGCATTCTAATTTAATAACGAGAATGAACTCGATACATAACCTGATTAGAATGGTTAATGCCGGCTGTCAAATCCCGATCCATATAAACAGTAAACTTCTTCAAATCAAACCTGATACCAATAATTCACTCATGCTCGATCAAACATTAAACTTATTCAAGATTCAGAATACCACTTAGTGCTTAGATATAGTTACTCCATTATATATCTGATATTATCAATTAGGAATTGAAATAGAGAAGATCACAAATGAGACAGCGAGGAATAAAGAGATCTATATAGAGAAATGTATTCATTCTTTTGTTATTGAATTCTCTGTTACACTATTCTGTACTCCTCCACTGACTCTCAATTATTCTTTCCCACACTATTCTTAAACATATGCTGTCAATCAATAATAATCCAAGGCAGCGATTTTAGCAAGGACCAAACAATATGATTTCAATAATAATCATGTGCAGAAGATTATTGAGGAATTCATAAAGATAAGTCGGCACTAAGTGACATAGACCAAACAATAGTATATCTAATAATATTTGATGCATTTTATCAATCATAATTTTTCTATATAACGGTTGTGAGAATATATCAAAGACACAATGACAATTCAATGATCATCGGTCATCGGTTTAGAGATTTATAATAATGAAAGAGTGTGCTTTGTATATAATTAATAGATAACTAAATGGTGCGATTCAAATAAAGTTATTAGACAACATAATTACGTGGCTGAAGTGATGTGATTTCTATGAAAGGAAGGATTGGCTATTGGCGAGTAAAAATGCCTCTCAGTGAATAGACGCAGACATTGATAAAGATAGTAAAGGGAATTCGAAATGTATGGAGGAGAAAATAATAAAGAGGAACAGCAGGTTCTCAGGATGAAGAATTAAATTGTATTTAATGGCATGCAAGCTTTGAGTAACAGCACGCAGTATGATGTAACTTATCTGTGCATCATTATTAATTCATAGATTATTATATATCAGGATGCTATTAGGAATAGGGGGACTATCAAATAAGAATTAGGAGAGTTTCAGAATGGAATCAGAATTATAAATATATCTTTAATATAACTATATTTGAATGCTTATATATATATATATGTGTGTGTGTGTGAGAGTGTGTGTGAAGTAGATATCTGAAGTATATATATTTGAATTCTGAGTTGCTGGTTTGGATTCTGGTATGGATGCGGGTTCGAATTTGTCCAAAAAAATTTTGGGTTGAGTTTGGATTCGTTTCAGGTTAAAACCTACAAGATTTTTTTATTTTTATTTTAAATATATATATGTATATATATGCTGCAGCAAACAAGTTATATTAACGTTTTGGTTCAAAAACAATAATGTCAACATTTATAATCAGTCATCAGTGATCAAATATTATCAAAAACCATTAAACAAATCATCATTATTTTTTCTGTAGCATACTAGAAGCACAAAAAGTGCCACTAGCATCAGTACTAGCAGCCTCAAGCCAGCCTTAGGATCAGCCTCAACATCACTATGTAGCTTGAGATCACCATTATCAATTGCAAGTGCATCAAATTATGCTTCCAACTCTGCACGCTCTGGTTCAACATCCCAATGCTTTGCCTCCCATTTTTTGTAAGCATTGTCTTTGTGTGTTGTGAGCCTCAAGTTTGAATGCACAAAGACCAAGTTATTTGCCTTCTTGGAATTTAGTCTATTGCGTTTTATTGAGTAGATGGAGTATATGCTCTCGTTCCTCTCAGATGATGATGAACTAGCAACCTATCAAGATTTACAATTTTGAAAATTAAATAGTTAAGAATTTTGAATAAAAAATTTTAAAATATAAATTCAAAAATCATCAACAAGAATTTAGAAATTAGAATCTTAAGCGTTAAGAACTTGTGATAAAATTTTGATGGCAATGGGTTGCAGGTGCTAGTACATTTGTCCATGGAAGTACCACCATTTATGGAGCATCAACATTGTTCTTGTCTTCAAGAGCGTCAAGACCACAATCATTAGTGCTTGCGAAACTCATGAATTCAGACCTCATTGTAGGTCGTATGTGCTCGGGAAAGAGTCTTCGAAGGGCTGCCTTGTACCCTTGAGCAACTTCAGGATCTCTGTATGGGGGCAACTCTAGTGGTACTCTCCCTGAGGACCGATTGACTATAGAACCTAGGGCTCAATGCAAAGGAAAGTAGATGCAAAGGGGTAGTCATTTTGTTCCATCTCTCTACCATGATTATCTGTAGTTACTTGAAGAACTTTTCTTTAGGATCTTGTTTTCTCTCATTTATGATATTTTTTAATGTCCTCAATCATGGAGTCTATGCCATCATATACCTCACCCAAGCAAGGCCTATCCTTGCTAGTGTATTGGATCATGCTCAATATAGGCTCAGTGAATCTCAAGAGGTACTCAACGCGATCCCACCAAGAGTCATCTAGTATCACCACCTTAATGGAAACTACCCTGGCACTATTAGATTGCCTCCATATGCTCCAATTACCATTGATTACCATTCTAGACAATGCCTCTTTAACCTTGACAAGGCGTCTCAAAACAATAGTGTTGGAGGCAAAGCAGGTCTCGGCAACCTATTTTAAAATCAAAACAATAATAAATTAGAAATTAAAATCAACATTAAAATTTAAATTTAAAAACATAGCAAGTTTACTAAACTAAAGTGACTAAATTTCTAAAACATATTTAAATTTTAAATAATTTAACTTACCTTTAAGAGCTCCAATTTTGAGAATTGTCTAAATATGGCTTGACATATGGTGGTTTGTCATGAACATTTGGATCTCCTATGCATCTTCATACATTTTTTTAATCCACTCAATCTTAGTGCCAATTTTTTGCAACATTAGGTTGAGTGAGTGCACAACACAAGGTGTCCAAAAAATGTGTTCAAAGCGCTCCTCAACTAATAACTCGGCAACCCTACAATTCTTACCTAAACAACATTTTGAGAGCCAACTTCCTCAATGGCTTGGATAAGAATGTTTGCAATGAAAGGACCATCCTTCACCTCCCCTTAACAATCCACAACCTTCAGAAACATTGCACCTCTTGTGGACACTGCAATAACATTAACCAAAGGATGATTTCTCCCATCTTTCCATCTATCGGATACTATGGTCACACATGTTTCGATCCATGAATCCTTGATGGGATGCATGGCAGTCTCTACATTGATCACCTCTCTATCCAATAAAGTCGTGTGCACCTTCTCATAAGCTGGGCCCTTGAACTCCTTTGGAGCCTCATTAATTGATCTCACCTTTTTTTTGCCAATACAGTGAACAAACAACATTAAATGACAATCCATTTGCATAGATGCATCTCGCTATGTCTTCATCGACAATGTCTCTAGCTTCATTCTAAAATGATATTTCCAAGGGGCCCTTTGCTCTCTTATTTGCAACCGGTTCTTGAGGAGCACGCAAGAATGGATGGCCCTCTGCAGGTGGCTCATTGGGAATAGAAACTGAAGCCATAGATGATGTTGTTTTTTTTTCTAGCATTTTGCAAAGGATGAGATTGTGCCCTCCTAGCTACTTTGTCTGCTTGTTTTTTCAACATTTAATTCTCTGTTGAGGAATAAAGCACAAATGTGCTTTCACTCTATTATAAGAACTATTATATTCTTCTTTGCAATGGCCGCAAATCCACAAATAACCTCCTCCACCTGGCAGTGGTTGAACCATTTCCACATATTTCCATAGTGGAGAGCATCTATCTATTTTGAAGTGGGAGTTTTCGGTGCTAGAAAAACTTGTCGCCATTCTTTGAATCTACAAACAACAAACAAAGCAAAAAAACACAAATGAAAAAAGAAAATAAAACTAAGGAAATCATTTCATTTTGTTAAATTTAATAGTTATCGTGAGCTTGTTAAAGAAGAAGAAATTATCTCTTCAATCTGGTTTTCTTAGCATAAAAGGTTTATAATCAAAGCTTATGTAATAATCATGTTTTGAGTAAGATTGAAGATTATTAGCCAAAATTTAGGTTGTTGTATCGGATCTTTTTTTAAAATAAAAAAATATTAAAAACAAAGAAAATATTAAATAAACAAGTTTGAAAACTTACCTGTAGCTACCCACGAGCTTTGTAAAACACTAGAAGACCACAAGGTCGCTGCTATAAGACTTGTCACTGCTATGTGAGAGCCCTATGTCGTGTGAGACTGAGAAGAGAAAATGATAAAAACAAAATGAGAAAATAGTGTATTAGGCATGATATATGTCATGCCATGTATTTGGCGTGAACTTTTAGGTTTAATTCGCCCAAAAAAATGTTAAAAAACTTTAATAAAAAATCAACAAAAAATGTCAGACCAAACTCGCCCAAATTTGATCCAAATTCTCTTCGGGCTCGCACAGGCATTTGCAAATTTGGTCAAATTCGTGTGAAATTCGACCAGGGTCCTAATGACCGAATCTATAGCGAATGTCTCAGTCAAAATTTGAATTTGTAGCGAATTCGAACCGTATACAAATTTTGAGTGAATTGAATTTTGAATTTGGGGTCCAGCAAGCAAATGTGGTAAACGTAGTTTGAACTGTATGTTCTAATGTATATATCTAGATGTTATATATATATATATATATATATATATATATATATATATATATATATATATATATATATATATATATATATATATATATATATATATATATATATATATATATATATATATATATATATATATATATATATATATATATATATATATATATATATATATATATATATATTCAAATGATATAATTGAATAATCAAATATATTTGGAATATAAGAATTATAAATATATATATATATATATATATATATATATATATATATATATATATATATATATATATATATATATATATATATATATATATATATATATATATATATATATATATATATATATATATATATATATCATGTTATAGCCCCTTAAGTGGATAGGTTCATGTTGTGTAGGGAGAGACAAAGTAAATCCACACAAGGTAGGTGAATCTCAAGACAAGATAGGGACAAGGTTCTAAAGCCTTGAGGGAACCTACTTGTAGATTGGTGTCAAGTGTTATACGACAAGTAAATCCACATTCTCTTTAGGGTTGAGTTTAGGAGAGAAGTGAGGAAGCAGACTTAAATATGTTAATTACCAAATGTATTATGAATTATTCATTGTCTTCTTAAGTTGATTTGATTTGATTGCATAGTAATGTGTGCTAAACATTGCAAATCGACAACCTCTTAGTAGGGGACATTACACATATATCTTATGGACTTCCTTAATAAATCATCCTCCTTTCCATTGTGATTTACCTATGAGGATAAGAAAGCTATACGTTTTTATACAATTCTACTCATTTCTTTTGCTTCTTATTTTTTGGTCTATTTTTCTCAATTAGTAGATGGCTACTACAAGCACAAGCATATCCCATCTTAGAATCTCCAATCTTAACTAGACATGTTCAATACAAGAAAATTTTCATTCATCTTTCATGATCTTATGTGTTGAAAAAATGCAAATATTTTTATCACTCTCAAAAGTAGGGCCTCGAAATTCCCATCAAATTTTCTGTATCTAACTTCATCAATATCCACAAGTCAATATGTTGCCTAAGAAAATCTAAAGCTTCTCAATCTCACACTACATAACTATCATACCATGAAATTACCAGATTCACAACTTCAATGCTAACCCATGTGTATTAGTATGGCTGATATAAGAACTTGGCTATACAAAGGAGAATGCAGTGGATACTAATGCTGAAATGAACACTATGGACATAGGTGAAGGTGCAAAAAAAGAAAAGAAAAGGATAATGTGGCAAGTAAGGCAAGTAATGGTTCCTCTGATTCCTTAAAAAATTTATTAAGTTTTATAATGCAATTTGAGCCTATGGTAACTTTGCATCAAATAAGCATTGTAACAAGATCGTGGAGAGTAGTTGTTGTGTGTAGAACCATTGAAGCCTTCGTAGTGCACATACCCGTTGTAGCATAATGAGTCATTGTAAAAAGTGTTGGATTGCCTTCCCTATAGGAAGCCCCAACACCTAGCTCCCCCATAGGAGGCCCATGTGAGCTCGCACTCCAATGGTCGAGTATGTTGGGCGGGAGAAGCTAGCAGACAACATTTTTCCTTAAATTTGTTGAACCTTGGTTGTAAGCTCTACACGCAAGAAGCCCCACTATTTCACCAAGGGTTAAGGGTCAAGGTTAGCAACTCTCCATTGAGAACCACAGTAGAGAGCAACCCCGTGGGGAGTTGAATTTTGGTTGTAGGCACTACATGCATGAAGCCCCACCATTTCACCAAAGGGTCAAGCCTTAAAAATATTTTGACCCTTGGTTGTAAGCTCTATAGGAAAGAAGCTCGACTATTTCACCAAGGGTCAAGGTTAACAACTCTCCATTTAGAACCATGGTAGAGAGCAACCCATGGAGACTTGAACCTTGGTTATAGGTACTACAAGCAAGAAGCTCCACCATTTCACCAATGGGTCAAACCCTAAATCTTTGAACCTTGGTTGTAAGCTTTGTAGGCAAGAAGCGCCACTATTTCAACAAGGGTCAAGGTCAACAAGTCTCTATTAAGAACCACGGTAGAGAGAGACCTTATGAGGACTTGAAATTTGGTTGTAGGGGAAAGAAGCCCCACCATGTCACCAAAGAATCAAGCCTAAACTATTGTTAACCTACTCCCATCCTTTCATTTTCAGCAAAAAAATTGTAATATGCACTAAACATCACTTGTAGGCCACACATTATGTAAATAATTTTATATAAATTCAATAGTACGCAATCAAAATTTAATTGTTAAATTATAAAATTTAATTTTGTATTTAAATAAAATGTGCTACTTACGTCTAACAACTAAGTCATAAGCACATTCATAGTCAACTGAATATAGAGGATAATGCAATCCAAAACATTACTATCTTCATAAGGAGACATTGCGACTAATTATTTCATCTCTCATTGTGAAACATATCCATCTTTAATGTTTTCACATTGTACAATATTTGTGTTGCTCATAATGCAATCAACATAAAAACATGATTTTCGTTTGACTTGACTTGAATAACTAGAGGCTCGCTATGTCCACACAAACTTCTAATTCCATTAATTCTTTGACAATTATAAGGATTGATCGATCAATATTTGTTACAAATATGTTAAAACAAAATTTTATTTAATCAAATTAATAAATTTAATTTAAGTTCCAGCTAGTTTAAGTAATACAATTTGCACCTTTATATTCCCAAAAATAGCATTTGTTGTATGTTGTGTCACAACCACTATAATGATTTTTGCACCATTAAATAATTTCATTTGAATTTCATACAGTATTATAAGTTCAAAGTTTTGAATTCAAGTTTAGGAAAAAAAAAAGATGTACTATTTAAATGTGATAATGGATAGATCTAAGGGAACCTTTCTTCCTTGCATCAACCCATAAGGATAATGAATGACAATTAGTCAAATCCCCAAAAATTATAAGCGAACGAACTCTAAGGATATCTATTAATCCAATTGCAAAAAGGGCTAATAGAATCCCGGTGACCACACCAAGCTTTGGTATAGGGGAAAATAAAATCCTCATCAGACAAGATGGAAACTTCACAATGCCCTTTCAATTACCATTAAGATAGAATGTTCCTTCAAACAACAAACTCATGGTTAAACATCAAATTATTTTGGAAGAATCATTAGGGTTTTTCAGAAACTTGATGTCAACAGGAAGCTGCAAGCTAGAGCCAACCACAATGTATTTAAAGAAAAAGAGGATTGCAAAAAGCCATCGCATACCCAAGGAGGTCGGCCCATTCATATGTAGTAAAGGAAAAGGTCTCATCGATCTTGCCGAAGATCAACATAGGCGACTACAAAGCTTTCATCATTCATAGCGAAATCATGGACACAAGATTGGAATTCTACAAAAGACACGACCTCTATGTGAAATGGAATAGATTTGGACAACTTCTAAACAAGATCATAAGCTGGTGGATTTGAATTTTTCCAAAACAAGTAAGTATTACCGCCCTAACAAACAATTTCTTATTTGTAGATTGTAAAAAAGAATCTCTAAAAAAGATATATTAAATGGGGAACCTTTGATCTATAAATGGTTGAATTTTCATATATTGTATTGGGAACCAAATTTTAATCCCAAGATATATAAACCAATGTACTTTCGAAAATGGATTAGATTAGGATATCTGCCAACCAATTTTTTGCATATTGAAACCCTAGATGCAATAGGCAATGGTTTAGGGTCCTTCATTGGCATGGAGGAAACCCCTCTCAACTCGGGAGATGTTAAAGTTCTCATTAGTATATATAGTAAAGACAAGTATCCAGAGTCTTTGGAAGCTATCACACTAGAATGATGATTGTTCATCAAACCATATTTTTATAAAGGTCCAATTCATTGGCAATGTATTAATCAAGAAGAAAGAAAATATAAATCTTTTCAAAGAAAGCATTCCACCGAAGGTAAGAATTAGCATAAAATTCAATTACAAATTAGGAGGTATAATAATTGAAAACCAACCTACTGAGTCGAACACAGTAATCAATGAAAATTACCAAGAACTCAAGAAGAATTAAGAGTTTGTCTAACATTCAAGAATTTTTAAACAAATTGTTAGAGGAGTTTGATTATTTTCAGGAGGAGGTTAAAAATAAGTTGGCACTTCTACAAGAAGTTTATAAAGAAAAAATAACATTAAAAAGAAAGAGCCAGAATATCATGAAAGAGGTTGGAGACAAGACATAAGAAGGAGAAAATAAGAAGGAAAATAAGGAGGAAGTTGCAGTAGATTTGACGCAAGGGAGGATGGGGAGAGGGGCCAAAGGCACAACCTAACCAGATCCACCTTGCAAAGATCACACACAGAAGCAATAACACAACAAGTGAGAGAGAGACTATAGAAACTTTCATATATTATCTTCAATTTGATTCATACATGTCAGGTTGTAAGGCCTTCCTGGTTTAGGCCAGATATTACAATCAAGTACAGAAGTCCTCCAACATGCAAGGATCTGTCAACAATCTCTAATCTCCTAGCTTCTATCTTCTAACTGAACTGCCTCCCTAAACTCTAACCAAACAACTACATTTATACAAGAGGCTACCGAACCAAATCGACCTTCAGATCCACCATCAACGGAAGGAACGACTAGATCTAGGTCCACATGCTTCCTAATGATAGATACCAACATTAAATCCATGACCAAATATAATTGCAAGAGTCGGCCTCAACAGAAATCCAAAATAAACAACTCGGTAAGAAAGGACACCGAGCGCCAAACAAGCATCACCGAGCGCTAGGAAAAATTCACAGAGCACCAGAGAGATAATCGACCAACACCAGTGAACAAAGGAAACCGAGCAACACCAAACCAACTCGGTCAAAGCAGGAATCGAGCAACACAGAAAACTTCAAACATGTTTTTGGTGACAAAGGATTGCCAAGGATCCAAGATGCTCCTACATCAGACACCTGGGGTTATTTGAAAATGATTCTCTGAATCATGAAATAGGTATGATCTAAGCTTAATCCAACTTAGATTGTGAAATCCATGAACTGTCTTCAATCGGTCTATTCTTCCACTTTACCAGATATTCCATATATTGTTTTCCTCTTATACTTCTTCCAATTCTTTGCTCTAAAATATGTTCAATTTCTTCTATCTATTTCTTAGGATAATCCATCGGTACTGTCATTTCTTCATCAGGTTCATGATACTCATATAAATTAGTAATGTTGAATATAGATGATATGTCCATGTCATCAGGTAACTCAATCTCATATGCATTTCCATTGTCAAATTTTCTCAAAATCTTGCAAGCACCAAACTTCTTCATTTTCAGGTTCCCATATGTTCCAACAAGAAATCTGTCTTTCTTCAAATGAACCATTACTTCATCACCAATTGCAAAAGCCTTATGTCTTCTTGATCTATCAACTCTGTCTTTGTATTTCTGATTACTTTTCTCCAGCTTATATTTCACATCTTCATGCAATGTCTTCATGTACTTAGCAAATTTTACTCCTTCAGCACTTCTCTTTCTTTCATTAGCAATATCTCTCAAATCAGATATACCTCTCAGTTGTATGCCATTTACAATCTCAAAAGGTGTTTTTCCAGTACTCCTATTCACTGAATTATTGTATGCAAACTCTACTTGTGCCAACACAGAATCCCAATTACTCAGTGTGTCTTCAACTAAACATCTCAAAAGATTTCTGAAACTTCTATTCACAACTTATGTATGTCCATCGGTTTATGGGTGAAATGTAGAACTATATTTCAACTCAGTGCCAAACTTTCTCCAAAGGGTCTTCCAAAAATATCCAACAATTTTATTGTCTCAGTCAGAGATAATACTCCTCGGTAATCCATGCAATTTGACAATTTCCTTAAAGAAAAGATCTGTTATATGTACCGCATCTGATGTCTTTCTATAAGGTATAAAATGTGTCATTTTAGAAAATCTATCCACAACAACAAATATAGAATCATTACCTCTTACTATCTTCAGTAAGCCAAGAACAAAATCCATACTTATGTCAATCCAAGGTTTCTCAGGAACAAAAATTGGTGTATACAATCCAGTGTTTTGACTTACTCCTTTTACAACTTGATAAATTCTACAACTTTTCACAAATTTTTTAACATCTTTATACAACTGTAGCCAAAATTATTTCTCCTTAAGAAAATTCAATGTTTTATCAACACCAAAATGTCCAAGTTCACATTGCTCCTCTCGATATACACAACTGAATACCTTTAAACAACATAGCTTCTTGAATAAAATATTCTTCCCATTTAGTACTCGGTTGATCTTGAATAGGTGCTCTGCACTTTCTCCACGACTCAGAAAAATCAGGATCAAATTCATAAGAATCTCTCATCATCAAAGCCAAGAACTTCAATTTTCATCTCGGTCATCAAAGATCTCCTTCTACTCAATGCATCAGCAACTTGGTTAGTGACTCCACTCTTATTCTTTATCACAAATGTATAACTCTGCAAATACTCAACCCATTTCATGTCTCCGATTCAACTTATTCTGACTACCCAAATACTGTAAAGCCTTATGATTGGTATACAATACAAATTCACTCAATATCAAATAATGTCTCCATTTCTTCAGTGCTTGAACAATAGCATAGAATTCTTGATCATACACAAAATATTTCATTTGCATCATTCAACTTTTCACTAAAGAAAGCAACAAGTTTACCTTCTTGACTCAACATAGCTCCTATTGCACTTCCACTTGCATCACATTCCACTTGAAATACCTTATTGAAATCAGGCAATGCCAAAATAGGCAATTCAGCAACCTTCTGCTTCAGAGTCTCAAAACTTTTAGTAGCTCCATGTGTCCACTTGAATTCTCTTTTATCTCCTCTCATAGTCTCAGTCATAGCATTACATATTGAACTGAAATTCCTAATGAACTTTTGGTAAAAACTTGCCAAACCATGAAATGATCTTACCTCACTAGCATTCTCAGGTGTAAGCCAATTCAAAATAGCTTCAACCTTTTCAGGGTCCATTTTCAAACCATCAGCTAAAATCATAAATCCCAAATACACAATCTCCTCTTTTATGAATGAACACTTTTTCAGATTTATCAGCAACTTTTTGTCTTTTAACCTCTGTAATACTTGTTTAACATGCAACAAATGTTCTTCTCTGGTCTTACTGAATATCAGAATATCATCAAGGTATACAATTACAAACTTACCCAAGAATTTCTTCAAAATTTCATTCATCAACCTCATAAAAGTACTATGTGCATTAGTTAAACCAAAAGGCATAACCAACCACTCATTCAAACCTTCTTTTGTCTTAAAAGCAGTCTTCCACTCATCACCTTCCCTAATTCTGATCTGATGATATCCACTTTTCAAATCAATTTTAGTAAAATACATTGCTCCAGTTAAACTATCCATTATTTTATCCATTCTCGGTATAGGAAACCTATATTTCACCGTTATCTTGTTAATTTCTCTGGAATCAATACACATTCTCCATTCTCCATTTTTCTTAGGTGCCAATACAACAGGTACTGCACAAGGACTCAAACTTTCTCTAATCAAACCTTTCTGCAACAATTCTTGAATCTGTCGGTTCAATTCCTGATTCTCGGTACGTGTCAACCGATGTGGTGTCTTATTCAGTAAACTAGCTCCAGGGATTAGATCCATGCAATGATCAATGCTTCTCTTCGGTGGTAAACCATCAGGTACATTATTAGAAATAATTTCACTGTACTTGATGAGTAACTTATCAATCTCCTCAAAGGCACTATCCTCTGTTTTCTTACTCGTTTGTTAGGAATCACAACAAAACATACATCATTCTTCTTCAAATCCTTAACAAACTTTCTTCCTTCCATCAAGCAAACTTTCATAGATGTGCAAACATTACTAACAGGTTCTTCAATCAAAGGTAGCAAAATTTGTCTTCTTCCATCAACCCAAATAGTATATTTATGCAATCTCCCATCATATATAGCATGTCAATCATATTGCCAAGATCTACCCAACAAAATATGACAACAATCCATAGGCATGATATCACATAACACCTTATCATAGTACTTTCCAATTTTCAAATTTGCATAACATTGTTCACTTACCAAAAGTGTATGCTCATCTTTTATCCATGAAATCTGATAGGGCTTCGAATGTTCCAACCTTTTCAACTGCAACTTTGTGACCATTTCCTCAAATGTCGGATTCTCCAAGCTACCACTGTCAATGATTACCTTCCAAACTTCATTAGAAACTCTACATCTGGTCTTGAACAAACTTTTCCTTACCAGATCTTCCTTATTACTTTCACTCCAAAGTGCTCTCCTTACCATCAATTTATTTTCCTTCTCAGGTTCATTCGGTGACTCTTCTTGCACCAAAGGATTTCTATTGTTACCGACCTTCTTACTTGCATATGTACACTCAAATGATCCATGTCCTTCTCCACAATTGTAACAAGTTCCTTGGAAACCACCTCTATTATAACCACCTCAGTAGTTACTGCCTCTACCTCTAGATGAACTTTCACCTTTCCACTCGGTCTTGCCTTTATCCAAAGTTGTCTTTTTAGGTTCAGATCTATTGTTTTCACCATGAGTTATCTCTTCCTCTATGAAATCTACCACCTCTACCTCTTTGTCTTTGCTCATGTCTCTTGTTCAATTTCTCCTCAGCTTTCAATGCAAATTGATAAGCCTCTTCAATGTTCTCCAATTTGACCAAACTGGTTTCTTCTTGGATGGAAACTCTCAAATCATTCAAGTATCTAGCAATTCTTTCCACATCATCTTCATCATGTCCAAATCTGATATCTAATCTATAGAATTCCTCAGTATATTTTTTTACCGAGCTATCTTTCTACCTCAAACTTTGCATTCGCCTAACTAGGCTAATCTAGTAATCACAAGGTAAGAACTTTCATTTCAATTTATTCACCATTTTATTCCATACCTTGATTTTGTCTTTTCCTTTCCTCTTTATGTCAAACTGCAGATGTTCCCACCACAAGGATGCATGACTTTTCAACTTTGTGCTTGCAATTTTCACCTTCTTTTCCTCAAGTACATTTTCATACTCAAAATACTTTTCCATCTCGATGATCCAGTCCATCAATTCATCAAAATCCAATTTTCCACTATACTCAGGAGGATTAAAGTGTGGTGTAGACTTCATATTTGTCAAAGCCTTCAACAATCTTTCCTCACCTTGATCCATCGTCGGTGCAGGTTCTACATCAACTTGTTCTTCCTCAATTTCATCATCACTAACATCTTCAAGATGTCTTCCTCTTCTTTGGGTTGTTTCAACAGCTTCTAATCTAGCAGCAAGTTGTCTCAACATGTCTGCCAATCCTGGATCCGCATCTCGCCTCCCATGAACCATCTTGAAACCCTCTGCAATTGCAGGCCAGATCGCAATCTGCTACCCCACAATAATTCAACTAGGGTTTGACAAGAAGGAACCCTCAAACCTAGATTCACAAACCTAGATCCAGATCTCTCCTCGCTCTGATACCACCTAACACAAGGGAGGATGGGGAGAGGGTCCAAAGTCACACCCTAACTAGATCCACCTTGTAGAGATCACACACAGAAGCAACAACACAACAAGTGAGAGAGAGAATGCAAAAACTTTCATATATTATCTTCAATTTGATTCATACGTGTCGGGCTGTAAGGCCTTCCCAATTTAGGCCAGATATTACAATCAAGTACAGAAGTCCTCCAACATGTGAGGATCTGTCAACAATCTCTAATCTTCTAGCTTCTATCTCCTAACTTAATTGCCTCCCTAAACTCTAACCAAACAACTACATTTATACAAGAGGCTACTGAACCAAGTCAGCCTTCAGATCCACCATCAACAGAAGGAATGACCAGATCTAGGTCCACACACTTCCCAATGATAGATACCAACATTAAATCCATGACCAAATATAAATGCAAGAGTCAGCCTCAATAGAAATCCAAAATAAACAACTTGGTAAGCAAGGAAACCAAGCACTAGACAAGCATCACCGAGCACCAGGGAAAATTCACCGAGTGCCAAAGAGATAACCGACCAACACCAGTGAACAAAGGAAACCAAACAACACCGAACCAACTCGGTCAAAGTAGGAACCGAGCAACATAGAAAACTTCAAACATGTTTTTGGTGACACAGGATTGCCAAGGACCCACGATGCTCATGCATCAAGATCTAAATCCACCAAAATTAGAGGTCGAATACAATTTAGAGGAAGGAGAAATAAGGAAGGAAGTTGTAAAACAATAAATCCCTCTAGAGCTAGAAACAATTTATGATATGATGGGGTTAAATCTACCTAAGGAGTTTGAATATGAGATAGAAGAGATTAATATATGTGAAGGGGTAAAGAATAAGCAAAATTTAATAAATGATATATTCAAGCTTGATGTCATTGAATTGGGAGAAAATGAAGCCTTCTTTGGTATAGAAAATATAGAGAAGGAATTAGAAGAAGAAAATGTGAGCCAATGAAATTGGGCCTTCCTAAACTGCTCTAATAAGAACAACCTAGATTATGGTAAAATACTAAAAAAAGAGGTAGGAAATCTCTTATTAAGCTCATAAATAAGGTCGGAGCTACAGAGGATCAAGCTAAGATTACTATATTATTTTATGCAAGGAAGGGGAAGGACCTTCCCAAAGGGAAATGAAGGTGGTCACTTGGAATGTTAGGGGCTTGAATGCCCCTAACAAAAAACACTTGATAAATCATAGTTTAACAACCTTTAAATTAGAAATATTAATTATACAAGAAACTCATTTAAGCTCGGAAGAGACAATAAATTATGGCAAAAAGTTAGGGGTTTGGAAAATCAATAGTGTGCCAACAACAGGGGCTCCAGAGGATTAGCAATAATATGGGATCCAAGGAAGGTTGTTTATGAGAATGCAATAATAAGTACATATTGGTAGGGTGGTTGGGTAAAGAGTGTTAGCAACAATACCAAATTCTTTATTATCAATGTATATGGCTCCACAATGACACAAAAAGAAAGAAATTTGGAATGAAATTGAGACTAAAGAGTGTTAGCAACAATACCAAATTCTTTCTTATCAATGTATATGGCCCCACAATGACACATAGAAAGAAAGAAATCTAGAATGAAATTGAGACTTACATTATATAAAACCTTAATACAATATTTATTTTGGGAGGTCACTTCAATGCAATATTTGATTCTTCATAAAAGAGAGGAGGAAGTCTGATAAAATCACAAGCACTGTGAGATTTTAAAGATTGGGTCCAAAACAATAATATCATTAAAATTGTACCAACAAATGGAACTTATACATGGAACAATAGAATGAAATGACTAAGCCAAATAATAGAGAAATTAGATAGATTCTTCTTCAAAGGTAACCTAGAAGTATTTCAAAATATCTTAAGATCAAGAATACTACCAAATGGGGGATCATACCATTTTTTTATCTTATTGGAAATATAGGAAGAGAAAAAACCAAGAAGTTGTCCATTTAAATTTGAGAAAATGTAGTTAAAAGATACAAGTTTTTTAGACCTTGTGGAAAAATGGTGGAAGGAGTATATAGTACGATCAAGATGTATTGTTTTATCTTTAAACTAAAAACACTTAAATAAAAAAATCCTACAGTGGAATAAAGAACATTTCAAGAATATTTTCAAAGTGTATAGTCCTAAAAAGTAAGCACTTAACTTGTGCTAAATTTTAGGACCCTTTTGTGCCTACTTACGTGTGTTTTCTATGGTATGACTTCATATAGCACTTACAAGGTACTCAAATTCAAATATGGGTCCTCCTCCGCCTCTAATCTTTCTTTAACTCAAGGTTGGCCCATGTTTCTAGGCACGATTTCTCATTTTCCATCCAATCCCATAATTCATTTCCTCACCTAGGACCTATTCATTTATTTTCAATGTTTGAGGTTTTCTCTAATCTGGCAATGACTTGTACTTTCTCTCACCACTCCTTTTCACCATCATTGACATCCCTGTGAAATATTAGCCCAACTTACCTAGGACAAGTCACCAATGGTGACTTTTCCCTAGGGTTTTGGGCCCAAATTTTTCTCAGAGCCCTATGGTGGGGTTTTCTTCCAAAATTTTAAATTATAGTCAACCTGGATAAGATTTGAGTCCCAAATGGAAAGATTTTAGTGTAAAAGGTCATCCTCTCCCGTCATTTGGTATCCATGAACCAAGTGAAAGCTATCTCATAATCAAGCATTCATGCATTCAGGAGAAATGAAGCAATCAAGAGCCATTAGGGATTCAATTCTTCATTCTTCTCATGCAATCAAGGTGTTTTCTTCCATAGATCGAGCTTCTTTCCCTCATTGGAGGCCAAGAAAAGTAGTTCTCTATCATGGAAGGAGACCTATATTCATCCATCAAGCTTCATTCTTCTCTCTTTTCACCAATCAAACATTGTGGTGAATTACATCTATTCCATGAGGTTTTGTTTTGCATGATTTCCTTTTTGGTTTTTGTATTTAGTCAAAGCTATTGCATCAACATACTTGATCACATTTAAAGAAGTAATTGCATCTACAAGGTATGATATACTTCATTTTCTAGTTATGGTCTCTGTTACATGATAACACGCTTTCCTTTTCTTCATTTTATTTCAAGGTTGATTCCTAAATAGGGGTTTTCCTAAAGTTAACCCCTTTTCAACCTTCCCCCATTTTTCTATGTAGGAACAAGTTGTAGAGTTGTGATTCTAGATTTGGGTAGTAGAGGTGCAGTTGCAAGATCCAGGAAAGTTCCATTAGAAATTTCTTGGTACATGTTGCCATTGCCAACTTGTCCCCATAAAGTTAACTTGTCCTAGAAAATTTTTAGTGACTTTTCAAGAGCAGGAATTTACAGGTCTCTGCTTGTCAGATCTATAGTTACAGTTGGTTTTGAGACCCTGACAACCGAGAAAATTCAGATTCAAAGCACAATTTTCTCCATCCTATTTCCATGTGTACTAATTCTCTCTTCTTTTCCCTTGTACTTACTTTATCATAACAAATCTATTAAGGAATATAAAAACTCCACCGAGCATAGATCTTGCATTGGCACCCATCCTCCTTTTGGTTGTGCTAATCAGATTCGCTTTGTGGTGGTTTTGTATTCCAATGTATGCAGGATTTGGGATGTAATACCATCATTGCATTCCTCTGCATTTTCCATTATACACAAAAAATAAAGAATAGATGAAGAGTTAGACATTCTTAATGAAGAAGTGATAGATGTAGGGATGGATCAAGAAAAATACCTAAAGGAAAAGTAATTACTTAGTAAATATGAAGATATCTTAACTAAGGAAGAGATATTCTGGAAGCAAAAATCTAGAGAGAACTGGTTGGCATTAGGGGACAAGAATTTAAAATTCTTCCACAACAACACCAAGCAAAGGAGAAAAATAAATAGAATCACAAGAATTAAAGGAGCAAGGGGTAACATAATAGATGAACAAGGTGAAATTGCTGAACAAATTGTAACCTATTTAAAAAAATTCCTAACACCTTTATATCACTCATCCCAACAAAAGAAAATAAAATAGAAGAGTCGAATGACTACAAACTGATATAAGTCTGCAATACAATATATTAATTTTTAGTTAAAGTTGGTGCAGGGTCACCTAATGTGATCATGCCTCCATGATGAGTCTTTTAACTTTTGTTACATGTTAAGGTCTAAAATAAGGTCCTACGGACCATTTTGTGATGTTGTGAACTCAAATAAGGAGACATTTTGTTTAATGGACCTAGAATGGCATTGTTGTCACTATAATGACACAATGTAACAAAAGTGCCAAATGATGAATCTATTGTGTGTAGCCCTATTCTAAGGTCCATTTGGACCCCATTAGACATGTTTTTGATGTTAGGAAGTCATATAGGATCCATTTACCAAGTTTTGTCAATAATGAGCAAAAGTTGCTTGACAACTTTGCACTTTGCAATATTGTAAAGTTGCAACTTGCAAGTTCAATGGTCACCAACTTGAGAGTTGGTTAGGGACCACTGGGGATTAATGTAAACATTCTTTAAAATCCTCTATATACTCAAGGATTGGTTGTTGTTGTTGTTGAAGTTTAGAAGGAATGCAATAAAAAATAAACTGATTTCTTGCTTGAATTCATGATTTTCTCACATTGTAAATAATTGTACAACTCTGTATAGTAACATCTTGATCTGAAACCTATTTGGATGTAAGGAGGAAAGAACATATAGTGAATTGGCATTGGTTTGATTCAATTTCACTAAGGAATAAGGGAGATGCAATTATTTTATTGAAAATAGATGTAAACCCTAGGAAACAATGGTTTGGTAACAAAATTATGAAAGTCTCCCCATTCCACTATTGAAAAATGGCCAAACTCGTTGGAATGGAGGCTTTAGGCATCTTTTGTATGATGTTGGGCATTGGAGAGCCAGTGGGTTCAGTTTGGAATTTTTTTGAGTGAGCCCTAGCCTGACATCTCCATGTGACAAGCTGAAAACATAGTTAAAATTGAGATATTTGCAGACCTATTCAAAACCAAAGTAGTTGGGTGCCCAAAACCTATGAAATTGTTGGTTGGTGATGAATATCAACAAGTGAAACAATTTTTTGTCAAGTTTGAGGGATTTTTGAAGGGGTTGCTTTGTAAATTAGGTCTAATTAAGCATAGGAAACCATTACCAGTTCATTTTTGGGGAAAGTGTTATAAACACCTTATGTTGTAGTTGGAGTATGTTGTGTAGCATCTAAATGGGTATCATAATTTGCCTTCATTTGGGTCAAAAGGTCACTGTGGAAAATTTATGGGTCAGAAACATCAATTGAAGGGCTACTAAGAATTGGTTCTCATTGTGAAGGATATCCTATTGAATCTTATCAAGGGCTAATATGTTGTGTTTTGATGAGTTGTTGGGGATATCTCAAGCCACAAAGGACCCCTAGATTTGTTAGGAACTAATGTTAGATGTCTTCCTCAAAACTATGCATTGAAGTCCTATGTAGTTGTCGTCAAATGAGAAAGGTGCACTTGGTGAAAGAACTTCTTTGTCAAAGCCAATTTCTTGGTGTGCATTTTGTTGAATAGTGATTGAGATTGTAGGAAGAATGTTGTCATAATGCCTCCAAAGAGTAACCCAATGGTTAGAGAGATCAAAGAATTGAAGGAATAGTATGCTATGGAAATGAGACAAGTTAAGGAGACTCATGAAGCAACCCTTTCTAGAATAGAAACATTGGAGCAAGGCCTAAGGAGAGGTATGGACAATGGAGACCAAAGTGAGAGAGGAAGAGGAAGGTGAGAGTGAAAATCCTCATGGTGGGTCCTAGGAGAGTGAAGAAGAGGTGAACCCTAAAGAGATGATGATGCTTAGGATGCACAAGGCTATCAAGGGAAATGTTCCCAAGGTGAATGTGGATGTTCCCATGTATGGTGGAAAAATGGATAATGAAGAGGTATTGGGATGGATTGATGCCTTAGACAATTTCTTTGATTATGAGGAGGTGGTAGATGAACTTACAAAAACTAAATTGAAAGGTGTTGCATTAACACGGTGGAACTATGTACAAGAGGAGAGGGTAAGAAAAGGAAAGGAAAAGAAAAATTCATGGGACATAATGGTGGCCAAGGTGAAGTGTCAATGTCTACTTTTAGATTATGCAGTTCAAACCTTTAGGAGGATGCAAAATATAAAACAAAGTTAGTTGGATGTCATGAACTATAATGAGGAGTTTCACAAACTAAGTGTTAGAGTAGGACATATTGAAGATAAATTGGGGTGGTCCCACAATAGTGTGTCCCACTTTTGGCCAACTTTGACACTGAGATCAACATTCTGAAAAAAAACTTCACTTTTGAACACCTATTGCCGCAAAACTATTAGGAATTTGAAGATGATGTAAACTAGAGTCTTTTATCATTTTCTTTCTAGTTTCTAAATATATTTTTTTAAAATTAAAATTGATTTAAATCCATTTTTCTTTCTCGATCGAAAAGTGGTTTGTGTGAAAAATCAACATTTTTAAGGAGTGATAGTCACTTGGATTAGCATAAAAAAAAATTTCAAAAATGATAATGATGTAATTCTTTCGAGGTTATATTTTTAACTTCAATATCTAATGGATGGAATTGGTTTCATTCATTTTAATTCAATATTTTATACTTTATTAAGTTCTAAAGTGAGAGTAATTGTAATTTAGACATAGCTTCTTTTGGATTGCTCTAACTTGATCTGTATATATCAAAATTTATTTTTTCTTTTTTGGATAGAAAGCTAACACAAATACTCTTCTCCTACATATTTCTCATAATTTTTTTTGGTAAGTTACTATTTTTCCCAAAGTATTGAAGAGACAGGTTGTTGAATGGCCAAACAACCTATGCTTATTAAAGTAAATTTTGAAAGTGACAATGAACTCAAAATGTATTAAAATTATAGTCGTTAGAAAGCTTCCTCCATGTAGCATCATCTAACATTTTTTGTTTCAGAATATCATCTTGTTTGGTCTTGTTTGAGGCCTTGAAAGTCCTTTTTTGTAGTATTTATTGTCCTGATAAAAAATTCAAGTTTGGGGTCTTCGAACAAAGACCCCCTTCACACGAAGGCATCCTAGGGCTTCGTGCAAAGGGGCCTTAGTACAAAGATGCCTTGGGAAAAGTTTGGCACGAATAAGCCTCACCAGCCTTTTACCCGACCTAGTTTGTGTGAAGTAGGTTAGCTAATTATGTTTTTTTGTATGGTATAAAAGAAAATTTTATTTTTTCATTTTTCACACAATTGCAATCAACTTAATTCACATTTTTTACTATTGCTCTGATTTTTTGAAAGACATTTTTTTGGAGGAGAATTGCTATTGGTGTTTCTATCAAAGACAATTTTTTTAGAGAAGAATTATTAGTAAGGTGATTTTTTCTAAAACATTTTTTTGAAGAGGAGAATTACTATTGCAAAAAATTTAGAAGACAATTTTTTGGAGAGAAGAAATGGGGAACAAGAAGTGAGGACAAAGTAAATTTGCAAGAAAAATGTCACCTAGTACCGAACAAAGAAATCGTGAAGCTGCATTGACATATTATTATAAAGCCAAAGAAGGTATGGACCTAGACCTCTAATTTTGCGTGCCCAAATTTTATGGACGTATACTCTATTTTTCTCTAATTTGATTTATTTTTGTGCATGTAGCTCACAATCAACATGGTCAACGTGAAGGTGAAGAACAAGTAGGAGGGTCAAGCCAAGTTGAAGAAATGCACCTTGAAAAAGGGTTAGGATCACTCCCTACATAAGCTCAAGATATTGATGTTGGAGAAGGGTCAGGATCACGTGCTCCTACTAGTATGGATGAACTTATAGATCTAGCTCAAATTGTAAAGAGAAATATTAATTATAGAAACTTAGATCATTTACTTACAATGGAAGTGGAGAAATTGAGATCATTTTCTAATGTTCAACCTTTAAGTCTTGCTAAGAAGAGGTCAATGAATAAGATAGAAAGAGAAATATTGGCTCAATTTGATAGTTTTGAAACACTTAAACAATCTCAATTGTTTTCAGTTGTACTTATAAGCAAAAACTTGGAAGAGGCATTAAAATTATTGGGTATAGACACAACATCAAAGAAGAGAAAAGTTGTTGACATGCAAACTGATATGATTGAAAATCTTAGGAAAGGCTTGAACCAAGTAGGGAAGCGATCTCAAACTGAAGATAAGACCATTACAAGAAGAGTTATGTTGAAATTCATTGTAGGTAACACTATGCCCCAAAACAAATAAATATCTGCAGTTTCATCTCGTATTGGTTTTAGTAGGAAAACTATATCACGATATGTTAAGAGGAGAATGCTTTAGGATGATAGCACCTTGGAAGACAATTGGGAAATCATGTGTAGAGCTCCTCGTTCTGATAAGATTGATGAGGGAATCAAGAATTTGGTCACATTATTTTGGAATGATAATACTTGTCCTTCATCAAACAATAGAGATGTTATCAAACATAGAATTGCAGCTAATCAATATGAACATCATACAAAACATTGGTTGGACACAACACAACATGAAATGTATGTGTCATTTTGTAGTTCAAATCCTAATGTAAAGATTGAGCAAACATTGTTTGAAAGATTGAAGCAATATTATATAAGGACAAAGTGTTTGAAACTTGTTGTTGTCGTTATCATATTGAATTTGATCTCCACTATCAGGTTTTTTGAAAGTTTGTAGAAGATACTTATGGTTTTGAATATGCTCCTCCTACTAGACGAAGTGAGTTCATCTCATCCATTTTATGTGGCAAAAGAGATGATGTTGTTAGTCAAATAAATTGCATAAAAGGAATATGTGAAACATGTGCTGATTTGGCTCTTTTTCGTTTGAAAAATGAAAACATTGATGCAACAAAGATGGTAAATTACAAGGGTTACAAATATGTAAAGAATGAAACAAAATTTGGGAAAGAATCCAAAAGGTTAGAATATGTTGAAAATGAATTAATTGTTGGAGCATTTATAGACAAATTTAAAAAAATGATTCAACCCTACATTCATCAAGTTTTTTTTGCAAAGTGGCAAGCACAACAATTCCAAACACTGAGATAATTTCCCACTTGAACTATTCTATCAGTTGTTGATTTCACAGAAAATTATTCCTTTGTTCATCAAAAGGCGGTTCAATCATAATATTATTTTTTAGAGCAGATTACTATTATGGTACATGTGTGTCATGCACAATTAGATTTGGATGGTGTTTAGAGAACATTTGAAGCACAGGTCATCAAGAAGGAATGTCATTTTTATATAATTAATGATAAAGAGCATGACATTCATTATCTGGAATACTATTTCAAGATGTTTTTTGTGAATTTGAAAGAAAGACACATAAAATTTGATAAACATAATATTTGTTCAGATGGATGTGCTGCACAATTCAAATCATCCAAACCATTTTATGCACTATGTAGATATCATAGTAGTGAAAACATAACACATGTATGGAGTTTCTTTGAGAGTGGACATGCAAAAGGTGAACATGATGGTGCTAGAGCTTACATCAAACGTGCTTTATGAAAGTATCAAATGAATTATAAGGGAGTTCGTATAAAAAATGCACATGATGTTGTTCAATGGTGCAAGATATATTTCACATCAAACGAGGATGGCACATCATCACGAATGACTCAAGCGGTACCACATAGAGAATTTTGGGAGACAAAAGGTATGCACGTATTTCTAAATTATGCATGTGTGATATATATATTTATTCTTGTTTAAATTTTACATTCTTTATTCAAATTTATAAAATAAAATTCATATTATATATGCATGTCTTCAGGTGTGGATAGAAAAAATTATGCATGGTTGCAAGAGGATAGAAAAGACATGATCTTTGCATTTAGTTATGAGTACAAATTGTCGCAATTGGTCGTTGAACACTAGCGACTACTCATGCTTTTGTTGTCACTACATTGTTGACAACTGTGAGGAATGCATCAATCAAGAATGTGGATATGTAGGTGCCTAGAATCTGGTGCCACTAGTTGTTACCGATACATTTGATAGAGATGAAGATGAAAACTTTGATGATGTTCATTTGATTTCTACTGATTACGATCATATGTCGGGATTGGTCAAAATTGGTAAGTATAATAAAATTGAGTTTCACATTATATGACATTATATTGAACTAAATCAATTTTAGGATCTCACATGTATATAAATTTGTTGTGCAGGAGATGTGTTTGCAGTGATTGTTGAGCCTGGAAATGTAGGAGTTAGTTACTATTTAGTTAAAATTGTTTTATTTAAATTTATATAGTTAAAATTTGTGACTTGCAAGTTCAATTATTTCAGAGGGAACATATTTCAAGCAAATCAAAGTAATTCAACATAGTATTCACTTTGTTGATTACCAACTAGACAATAAGGTGTTTCAATATAACCACCTAGTAGTTGTCACCTCCCTTTATCTCCATCCAATCAAATCTCAACATGGACGTTGAAAGTGGAGACTAGATAGTGAGGATCATGAGAGAATATTATGTGTTCTCCATTAGAGGTCTGAACCACTTGAGTTGGTCTAAAAAGTAAATTATATACATATTTCATATGTTAGGACCTACTTGACATCTCTAGATTAAATTGGCTATACTTTGTTGATATATTGAAACATATGATGGATTATATTTTGTTTATTTATTAATAAGACTTTGATTATATACTTTGACATGGTTCAATGAATATATATGTTTTGATGGTTCAATGGTTTTAATATATAGTTATGTATCTTTTTAACAATGCTTCTATACATATCATTTTACATATATGTTCTTATGTATGTTTTGATAGTTCAATGATTTTTATATGTAGTTATATAAATGCTTTTATGTTTGTTAAAGTGAACGTGTTAAATGGATGATATTAAGTTTAGAAATTACTTATGGTTCATTAATTACATATTAACTTGTTATTTTTTATGATGGTTCAATTAGATTACTTAATAGTTAAAGATCCCCTTAAGACCTCCCCTTAAGACATTAGTTAGGTTACTAATGACATTAGTTAGATTACTTATCACGTGTTAGTTAAAGATCATATCATATTACTTATGGTCCATTAGTTACATATTAGTGTTATTTTTTATGATATTAAAATTAGATTAACTTATTAGTTCAGTATACACACAACATCAAAGAAGAGAAAAGTCGTTGACATGCAAACTGATATGATTGAAAATCTTAGGAAAGGTTTGAACAAGATAGGGAAGCAATCTCGAACTAAAGATAAGACCATTACAAGAAGAGTTATGTTGGCATCTATTGTAGGTAACACTATGCCCCGAAATAAACAAATATCTTCAGTTTCATCTCAGATTAGTTTTAGTACGAAACAATATCACAATATGTTAAGAGGAGAATGTTTTTGGATGATAGCACCTTGGAAGACAATTGGGAAATCATGTGTAGAGCTCCTTGTTATGATAGGATTGATGACGGAATCAAGAATTTGGTCACATTATTTTGGAATGATAATACTCGTCCTTCATCAAACAATAGAGATGTTATCAGACATAGAATTGCAACTAATCAATATGAACATCATACAAAATGTTAGTTGGACACAATGCAACATGAAATGTATGTATCATTTTGTAGTTCAAATCTTAATATAAACATTGGACAAACATTGTTTGAAAGATTGAAGCCATATTATGTCAGGACTAAGTGTTTGAAACTTGTCATTATCATATTGAATTTGATCTCCACTATCAGGTTTTTTGAAAGTTTGTAGAAGACACTTATGGTGAAAGAGATGATGCAGTTGGTCAAATAAATTGCATAAAAGGAACATGTGAAACATGTGCTAATTTGGCTCTTTTTCCTTTGAAAAATGAAAACATTAATGTAACAAAGATGGTAAATTGAAAGAGTTACAAATATGTAAAGAATGAAACAAAATATGGGAAATAATCGAAAAGGTTAGAATGTGTTGAAGAGGAATTAACTGTTGGAACATTTATGGACAAATTTAAAAAAAATGATTCAACCTTACATTCATCATACATTTTTTGCAAAGTGGCAAGCACAACAATTCCAAACACTAAGAGACAATTTCCCACTTGGAACTATTCTATGAGTTGTTGATTTCACAGAAAACTATTCCTTTGTTCATCAAAAGGCAGTTCAATCATAATACTATTTTCAAATCAGATTACTATTATGGTACATGTGTGTTATCGACATGCATAACTAGATTTGGATAGTATTTAGAGCACATTTGAAGCATGGGTCATCAAGAAGGAATATCATTTTTATATAAGTGATGATCAAGAGCATGACATTCATTATCTAGAACATTGTTTCAAGATATTTTTTGCAAATTTGAAAGAAAGACACATAAAAATTGATAAACATAATCTTTGGTCAGATGGATGTGCTACACAATTCAAATCATCTAGACCATTTTATGCACTATGTAGTTATCATAGTAATGAAAATATACCACATGTCTGGAGTTTCTTTGAGAGTGGACATGGAAAAGGTGAACATGATGTTGTTGGAGCTTGCATCAAACGTGCTCTATGAAAGTATCAAATGAATTATAAGGGAGTTCATATAAAATATGCACATGATGTTGTTGAATGGTGCATGACACATTTCATGTCAAATGAGGATGGCACATCATCACAAATGACACAAGCGGTACCACATGTATGCACATGTTTCTAAATTATGCATGTGTGATATATATATTTATTCTTGTTTAAATTTTACATTCTTTATGTTGGAAAAATGGTCAACGCTCCCCTTGGAATTCATGGCATGGCTTAACCGCCTCTTGTGTCTTTTATAAGTCTAGTGGTTGTATCAAGCATTAACATGTTGATCTTTTTGTGCAACAACAACCACTACTTGTAACTGTTAGGAATGGGAACACTGAGAGGGGGGGGTTGAATCAATGTTCCATATATTATTATTTTTTCTGATATCTTGAACTTTAACTTAATTTCTTAAGTACTGAAATGAATATTAATGCAAGCAAGATAAACAACCATGACACATAAGTACACCAAAGATGATTACGGGGAAACCCAATTAGGTAAAAACCTTGGTGGGAATTGACACCCACTAAGAATTGTACTAGTGTTTTATGATCCATGTTAGAAGATCTTACAACCCTATTAGTAGTTGATCTTTACAATGCTTTTAGTATAGTGACCTGGTCAAGGGTCGGACCTTGTTAGGAGTCTTTTATAGTTAACCCTGTTAGGGATGGCTACAACCTTCTAGATCTCAGATACACACTATATATGCAAGGTGAACTGCTGTTGTGACACTGCTTGTGAGATTAGTTCCTTTGTGCGCTTATGATTTAGCCTCTTGTAAAGCACTACAACATTCTAATTGTTCTTCGCATACCTTTTCTCTGCTCTAATCAACTTTCTATTCATCTACCATGCTTAATTACAAAGGGGCATGTCTTATTTATTTGCGCAAACAAAACTATTAACTAGGTCAGCCTTCAACCTATTACATATAATGCTTCCAAGTGAATTGGCTCAAGCGTGTTTACAAAAAATAATATTAACATGTCTAAAACCTAAATACAATAGGTGCATAGCCTTTACAAAACAATATTACAAGCGCTAACCAAAATACCAACAGTCGGCTCCATGCTCTGTTCTGTTCTGCCGCTCACTGTCTGTGACTCTTCAACTAGCTGTATCTTCATCATACGGACTTATCTGATCATGCGCTCTTAGACTTAGCATGACTACATACCAAAAGGCTTATCTTCAAGGGCGCATGCCATAACTCAGTCATACGCACGTGCGTTGATGCTCTGTTTACCTGGTGCTCTGCTAACTGTCTAGTCTTCCATACTTAACCAAATTCTGATGTTCTAACTACTTGCGCTAACTCCATAACATCATATGACTTTTTTTCCATAATGACAACACTAAATCATAGTCATATATATCAGTATATTCAACTTTCCAACAATCTCCCCCTTTGTCATTAATGGCAGCAACGGAATATGGCCAAGTTACTAACTGTATCTTTATACAAAATTTTCTAACATATATACTAACTTATATCTCCCCTTCTGCTATATACTCTACTCCCCTTTATATCATATACATAGCTTCATATTCTCCCTTCTATACTCTACTCCCCCTTTGACATTAATGACAAAGGTGCTCAAAAAAAGGTGTATCAACAAGTACTTACAAGGTGAGTACATCCAACTATGCTATCTTTAAGTTTTGGATCTCTTGTTGCCAAAATGTAGTTAGTGCATTGACTGTTTGGAGATGGGCGCACAAAGCATATGTCAACTTCTCCATCTTCTCCAAATTTGAATTAGGACCTTGATCATATGTCACCATAGTGGTGTCGATCTCCTTGATATTTTGATTTAAGACATCCAATGAGGGTGCAAGACCATTTCTTAGCTGAGTTTGTCTTGCCCTTATCTTAGACATTTCTTTTTCTGCCTCTCTATCTTATCCATTTGTCCTTGGTAAACATTGTTACACATATTTATATCTGTGGAGGGATCTTCCACTGATTTGCATCTATCATAGCTGGATGTTCTTGTAAAGGTTTGCAGTCAGTTTATCTTGGTTCATACAATCTTCTATGATTTTCCTTCCTTTAGCTGCAATCTCTTTCAATGAAGCTTGACCAACCTTCAAAGAGATAAGGTCTAGTGCAAATTTTGTTGTTAGTTCTTTCAACCTTTTCTCAAGATACTTTTCTTCTGCAACCTTGGATGTTGATTCTTCAAGGCTAGAAAAGTTTTCTTTGAAGCATGTCATGATGGTGCTGACATCATCTACCGAGTGTATGCTTGACACTTTCTTGTCTGCAGGCAATAGGCTATTTAGAATGTTGACTGACTCAACAAACAATGGATTCCTCATAACCTATTTTTCTTTTTCCTTTTCCATTGCAAGCACACTAATTTTAATTAAGTCTTCTTCTCCCCAAGAGTCTAGACCGGTAGTGTCAGGAGTCAAACTTGACAACAATGATATTGATTATTTTGGTGTAAGGAGTGAACTTTTATTGACATTCATTACCTTAGTCTTTGTAATCACAGGTTAACCTTTCTTTTATGTATCCTCTTTTCCTTCTTCCTTCCTTTCATCATCTTTTTATTACTCCTTTTCTTCCTCTTGTCATGTCAAGTCCTCAATCTGAATTTCTTCTTGTTTCTTTGGTGAATTATTACCACAAATAATTTATGCTTCCTCAGTGCTTATAAATACCTCTTTGAACTTGTCCAAGTCCTTGTCTGTGGCCGTCATAGATATCTCAACATTGTCTATCATGATGGTGTCTTTCTTGGCTTCAGGCATGGGTGTAGATACCATAGCCTCTGTGGTTGTTGTCATTGTGGGCATTGAGTCTTGTGGACCTATCATAGGTGCATTTATGCTCTCAGCAGCTTTGGCTTGCTCAACAGGTGCTTGAGTTTTGGGCGCAAATGTTGGTTGCATGCATTTTTCTAGGAACACCTTCTCAAAGGCTTTTTTTGTTTCCTTGGAAATCAACTCGTAGTCCTTATTCATAATATGGAGTGTTCACATCTTGGTTCTAAGGTGCGGCTTTACCAAGTCGATTAATAAGACCTTTTCTTCAACTGAGCACACTGGCAGATTGTCATCCAGTGTCTTTTCTATGATTTTGAAGTCTTCTTCAGCAGCTTGTCTTTTCAATGTGTCCATAATATCCCAAATTTTATTTGGAATCAATGTCTTTAGTTCTAGTACAATCATCTTGAATTTGATCATATGTTTGATCAACATATCATGGATCTCATACTTGTTAATCTCATGATATCTATCATAAAACTTAGATATCTGATCAAGTCTACCTTCATCTACCACTCTGGATCTCAACACTTGTAAACTTGGTAGGAATCCTACCTCAGGAGGTGGTTGTACATTTTTGGCTTGACTTCTTGTGGCTCTTGTTGATGGGTGGCTTGTAGTTGTTTGCTTCTTCCTCTTGGACATCTTGCTTGTCTCAGGAGATGCTTCAGTGGACTCTAAGTCAATTGTATCTATGGGTGCAAGAGTGATATCATCTGTCTTCTTCTTTTCTTTGGGATCGTTAGTTTTCTCAATTTTTATTTTCTTCTCCTTAGGATCATCTATTTTCTCTGTTTTGGTTTCAATAGTGGATGCACTCTCAATTTTCATAGCTATCTTGGCTTCTCTATCTTTATCTAGGTTAGCTTGAGTGACACCATGAATCTTCAGTATCTCAGAGGTAATCTTAGAGGCTTTCCTCTTGGTCGCTGCACTGTTCAAGACTGCATCTACTTGCCTAGTCTTTTCCTCATATGTACCCCACCTTGGCTCATTGGGATCCTTCGGCTGATTTGCTGCCAGTTCCTCTTCTTCCAAATTCTCTGCTATGGCTTTACATAATGCATTTTCTCTGACTAATTTTGTAGGCTTAATTTCAATATCATATTCTTGAGTTTTGGCAATCCATGAACCTCTATTATTGCAGCCAACATCTTGCTGCGTTAGAATACTTTTCACAGCAATATCAAGCACAAAAATCAGAGAATGTGAATGCAAAATATAAAAATGGAAATTCTTCAATGCTTTCGCTATAGCATACGCATGTTTCTCTGATTGAGAGTATTTTAATTCATGCTCCTTCAAAGGTATACTCATGAATTCTATTGGCACCTGAATTTCTTCTTTATTTTCTTGCATCAAAATTGCAGAGAGTGTATGCTCTGAGGCGTAGCAGTATATAATGAAATCTTTTTTATAATTCGGATGACTTAAGACTGGTGCATTAGCAATTGCTTCCTTAATTTCATTGAAAGCTTGTTTTCCCTGCTCATTCCATTTAAAAATAGCATTACCTTTCATCATGTCCACAATATATTTGGTAATCTCTGAAAAATCAAGGACAAATCTTCTAAGAAAATTAACTTGGCCAAAGAAAGATTTGACAGCAGTCTTATTTGAAGGCAAGCTTAATCTTTGAATAGCTTTCACACGTTCCGAGTCAATCCTTATTCCTTCCTGTGACACAATATGGCCCAATAGTTTTCCTTCCGTTACACAAAAAACTATTTTTTTTGGATTTAGAGATATACCATGCTCCCTGCATCGCTGCAACACTTTTTCCAAATCAGCTATGTGATCTTTCCTCTTCTTAGAAAACACTGTTAAGTCATCAAGGTAAATCACAATTATTTTGTTCTTCATATCAGCAAATGAAGCATCCATACCTCGCTGAAAAGTAGCACCAGCGTTAACTAAACCAAATGGCATTCTGTGATACGCAAAGGTACCCCAAGGAGTTGTAAAAGTTGTTTTGTGTTGATCTTTCTTTTCCACTTCAATTTGATTGTATCCGGAAAAGCCGTCCAGCATAGACATCATCTCAGCTCCAGCTACTGTTTGTAATAGATGATCCATGTTTGGCAATGCATAATTATCTTTCAAAGAGGCTTGATTTAAATTCCGGAAGTCAACACATATTCTAATCTCACCATTTTTCTTTCTTACCGGCACAATATTTGCAATCCATGTAGAATGATGTATTGGGTAAATAATTCTAGCTTTCAACATTTTGTCAATCTCCCTGTAAATAGCATCTGCTACCTTTGGATTATAACATCTATGTTTTTGCTGAAAAGAGCATCTAGTTTCAGAGGAATCATGTGTTTGAAATTTCCATTCATAAAGCTTTTTAAATCTTCATAGCTCCATGCAAAGACGTCTTGGTATTCTTGAAATAATTTCTTTGCCTTTTCTTTTTCTTCCAGCATACAACACTTACCAATATTTATCATTTTGGGATTCATTTCTGTCCCAATATTTATGTTTTCAAATTCTCCTGTAGTTGGCCCCTTCTCTGCTCTTTTCTTCTTTACATACATATCATGTCGATTAAAGAGCTTTTCTAGAGACACAAAATAAGGTGGAATTGTATTACTTTTTAATTGTATAATCTCTGAATTTTTATGTTTATCTTTCTCTGTAGAATCATTCGGATAATTACTTCCTTCTTCCTCATCAAGACTTTCAACATTCTCCAAAAATAGCTGCAGACCTTTATCATCATTAAAAATTTTCCAGTCTTCTATATTGTCTGGTATTGATGGCCTGTAAATTACTTCAATCTGATATTTCTTATCTTTAAAATCTGGATGAGGAAGCAATAAGGATGTTGATATAGCCAAAGAGTCCGCCTTCATATTCATTTCTCTAGGGACAGAATTTATATAAAATGCATCTAATGTTTCAATTTCATCCCAAACTCTATTCCGGTAATTTTTCAACTTATGATTTTTCACTGAATACTAACGTCTCACTTGTTTTACAACTAGCTCTGCATCACCTTGAGCTTTTAGAATTTTAATTCCTCTTTCCTTAGCTGCTATGATGCCAAGAAGTAATGCCTCATATTCAGCACTGTTATTGGTGTTATTAAATTCTAATTTAAATGCTAGAGGCTCTAATTCACTAGTTGGAGAAATTAAAACAATACCAGCACCAGAACTGGATGATGAGCAGCTACCATCAATGGTTTCCATGTGTGCCCTAATTCTATCTAGTCCTACTGGTTCCTTTTTACAGTAGATATACACGTGCATATCCTCTACATGCATTACACCCATTAGAGTCCTAGAGAATGCTCCTTCCAAATCATCTAAGGTTGAATTAAAGGGATGCTTCTTAAATACATATCTTTTTCTCTCAACAACATCAAAAACAACTGGAGTAGCCATAACTTACTTGGTTTATCACTTTAAATCAGTTTGCACAAGTTTCTGAAACGTCACGACTAAACTAGGGTTTCGTAGCAAACTTCCAACCTTCTTCATTGATAAATCAACTATGATCTCCTAACACAAACTTCTTTGATCTCATGTGCTCTCCAAAGGCTCGAACTTGAATGCAAATGAGTGAATAGAGGATCTTCGGTGACTTAAAAACAACTTTTTTCCATTAATGTTTGCCGTGTAAACACAAAACTTTAACAGAAAATTTCAATCTTCATTTCTGCTATGAATTGGGGAGTGTGTTTTCATATGTAGCATCAACTAGTCTCAAAATAGTTATATCCAAAGGTGCATACTTTGAGAGTGAGTATACTAGCCGCGCAAGGGTCTAGAGCTAATCTAGCTCCCCCTATGACCATGATGGTCATTTTAACCATAAATAGGAAGTGTGTACATTGCGGATGCATCCTCAACTATTTCATCAACATTATCCTTCTTTTCTTCCTTCCAAATCAAGCTCGCATCCTCTGTAGCTTGCAAAAACTTGACTTCTCCTACTTCATCCAATATTGATCCTTCTGACTTTTTAGGGCTTTCCTGTCTTTGCACTTTTATTCTGTAGAACCTAGAGATGTGTCCAACCTTGTTACATGAGTGACAAATGACTGGAGGCCTAATATTCCTTAGTGCATTCATGTGGGTTACCATATTGCATTGTCTGGTTGTGTGACCAATATAATTGCATATCTGACATTTAATGTTTTGAGATTTTCTTACATTTTGTTGTGGATGACTTCTCTGATTTTTCTAATTTTGATTTGATCTACAATTCATAACTCTATGACCAAACTTATTGCATGAATAACAGTAATCATTGAATGGTCTTACCTCTTTACAATCTCTTGCTATGTGTCCATGCTTGTTACAAGCATAACAAGTCTTGTTTACTAGCTTGCACTCATCCTTAGGTGGTTTAGCTTCAGCTTTTGTATGATTTATTGTCTTCTTAGCTTATGTAGATTCTTCTCATGCTTTCTTTCTTGCTCACATGTCATTGATCTAATTTTGTGCTTCATTGAATCCAATACCACTAGTGTCTCCTTTAACCTTCTGTGCATACAACAGTGACTCTATTAGATCCTTGCTTGTGTGCAATTTTTCAATATGATTCTTTTCTTCAGTCAATTCAGATTCCACTTGCTTCTTGATGTTTTCTAATTCTAAGGTTTTCATGTTTGCTTTCCTTAGTTCTTCATCTAACTATTTTTTTCTCTTTGACCTGCTCTTCATAGGCTTCTTGATTATTAAGTAACTTTTCATCCAATTCTTCAATCTGATTTTTCAGAGATGTGTTTTCCTTATTTAGCTTTTTAACCATTTTTCCTAAATCACTTGTGGAACAGTCTTTTAAATCTTTTCTTAGTTTTTTGATGACTACATGAGAATCACTAACCTTTTCTTTCAGTTCTTCAATTTCTTTTTCGGATATGTCAAGGTCTTCAAGAGCTGCTTCAAGATTCTTTTTCAGATGTTTCATTTCTCCCTTATCCATGATCTCCTCAAGTGGTTAAACTTATCTTCAGAGGACCAGAGCTCTGATACCAATTGTTAGGAATGGGAACACTGAGAGGGGGGGTGAATCAGTGTTCCATATATTATTACTTTTTCTGATATCTTGAACTTTAACTTAATTGCTTAAGTACTGAAATGAATATTCATGCAAGAAAGATAAACAACCATGACACATAACACCAAAGATGATTACGGGGAAACCCAATTAGGGTAAAACCCCGGTGGGAATTGACACCCACTAAGAACTGCACTAGTGTTTTATGATCCCTATTAGAAGATCTTGCAACCCTATTAGGAGTTGATCTTTACAATGCTTTTAGTACAATGACCTAGTCAAAGGTCGGACCCTATTAGGAGTCTTTTACAATTAACCCTATCAGGGGTGGGGACATACTTTCCTAGAGCTCACTGCTCAAGTGGGTGAAGGCTACAACCTTCTGGATCTTAGATACACACTATATTTGCAAGGTGAATTTTTGTTGTGACATTGCTTGTCAGATTAGTTCCTTTGTGTGCTTATGCTTTAGCCTCTTCTAAAGCACTACAACATTCTAACTGTTCTTCACATACCTCTGCTCTGCTCTAATCAAATTTCTATTCATCTACCATGCTTAATTACAAAGGTGCATGTCTTATTTATATATGCAAACAAAACTATTAACTAGGTCAGCCTTCAACCTATTACATATAACTCTTCCAAGTGAATTGGCTCAAGCATGTTTACAAACAATAATATCAACATGTCTAAAACCTAAATACAATAGGTGCATAGCCTTTACAAAATAATATTACAAATGCTAACCAAAATACCAACAGTCAACTCCATGCTATGTTCTGTTCTGCCGCTCACTGTCTGTGACTCTTCAACTAGTTGTATCTTCATCATACAGACTTATTTGATCATGCGCTCTTAGACTTAGCATGACTACATACCAAAAGGCTTATCTTCAAGGGCCCATGCCATAACTCAGTCATACGCACGTGCATTGATGCTCTGTTCACCTGGTGCACTGCTAACTGTCTAGTCTTCCATGTACTTAACCAAATTGTGATGTTCTAACTACTTGCACTGACTCCATAACATCATATAACTTTGTTTCCATACTGAAAACACTAAATCATACTCATATATATCAATATAGTCAACTTGCCAACAGTAACAAATGGTATCAGAGCTTGGTCACAAGTTCGAATCCTCTCGGGTAACGCTGAGGGGGAGATTTTTTGCAAAATGGTCAGTGCTCCCCTCTGGATTTGTGACATGGCTTAACCGCCTCCTGTGTCTTCTATAACTCTAGTGGTTGTATTAGGCATTAACAGATCGATCTTTTGGTGCAACAACAACCACTACTTGTAACACTATTCAAATTTATAAAATAAAATTTATATTATATATGCATGTGTTTAGATGTGGATAGAAAAATTATGCATGGTTGCAAGAGGATAGAAAAGACATGATCTTTGCATTTGGTTTTGAGTACAAATTGTCACAATTGGTCATTGAACACTAGGGACTACGCATGCTTTTGTTGTCACTGCATTGTTGACAACTACTATGAGGAATGCATCAATCGGGAATATGGATATGTAGGTGCCTAGAATCTGGTGCTGCTAGTTGTTACCGATACATTTGATAGAGATGAAGATGAAAAATTTGATGACGTTCCTTTGATTTATACTGATTGCGATCATATTTCGAAATTGGTCAAAATTGGTAAGTATTTAATAAATTGAGTTTCACATTATATGGCATTGAGTTGCATATATATATATATATATATATATATATTGAACTAAATAAATTTTAGGATCTCACATGTATATAAATTTTTTGTTCAAGAGATGTCTTTGCGGTGATTGTTGAGCCTGGAAATATAGGAGTTAGTTACTATTTATTGCATTGTATTGCAAAGAGGATGAAGTTAATTGATCCTAAAGAAAGCAATAGAATGTTGTTCCCCATAGGTTTGCATTCTTTACATGTCAATATATTGTTCATTTTGTAAATATAAAATTTCAAAGTTTTAACAATTTTTTAATTTAAATTATTTATTTAAATTTATATTGTTAAAATTTGTGACTTGCAGGTTCAATTGTTTCAGAAGGAACATATTTCAAGAAAATCAAAGTAATTCAACATGGTATTCACTTTTTTGATTACCAACCAGACAATAAGGTGTTTCAAAGCCACCTATTAGTTTTCACCTCCCTTTGTCTCCATCCAGTTAAATCTTAACATGGACATCAAAAGTGGAGACTAGATAGCAAGGATCATGAGAAAATATTACATGTTCTCCATGAGAGGTCTGAACCACTTGAGTTGGTCTAAAAAGTAAATTACATACATATTTCATATGTTAGGACCTACTTGACATCTCTAGATTAAATTGACTATACTTTGTTGGTATATTGAAACATATGATGGATTATATTTTTTTTTTTTATTAATAAGAATTTGATTATATACTTTGACATGGTTCAATGCTTTTATATATGTTTTGATGGTTCAATGGTTTAAATATATAGTTATGTATGCTTTTAATAATGCTTCTATACATATGGTTTTATATGTATGTTCTTATGTATGCTTTGATGGTTCAATGTTTTTTATATGTAGTTATATAAATGTTTTTATGTTTGTTAAAGTGAATGTGCTAAATAGATGATATTAAGTTTAGAAATTACTTATGGTTCATTAATTGCATATTAACTTGTTATTTTTTATGATGGTTCAATTAGATTACTTAATAGTTAAAGATCCCCTTAACACCTCCCCTTAAGACATTAGTTAGGTCACTAATTACATTAGTTAGATTACTTATGACATGTTAGTTCTAGATTATGTTAGTTCTAGATTACTTATATTACTTATGGTCCATTAATTACATATTAGTGTTATTTTTTATGATATTAAAATTAGATTAACTTATTAACTTTAAAGATCCCCTTAAGACCTCCCCTTAAGATATTAGTTAGGTTACTAATGACATTAGTTAGATTAATTATGACATGTTAGTTCTAGATTACTTATATTACTTATGGTCCATTAGTTACATATTTGTGTTATTTTTTATGATATTAAAATTAGATTAACTTATTAGTTAAAGATCCCCTTAAGACATTAGTTAGGTTACTAATGACATTAGTTTGATTACTTATGACATGTTTGTTCTAGATTACTTATATTATTTATGGTCCATTAGTTACATATTAGTGTTATTTTTTATGATATTAAAATTAGATTAACTTATTAACATTAAAGATCCCCTAAAGACCTCCCCTTAAAAAATTAGTTAGGTTACTAATGACATTAGTTAGATTACTTATGACATGTTAGTCCTAGACTTATATTACTTATGGTCCATTTGTTACATATTAGTGTTATTTTTTATGATATTAAAATTAGATTAATTTGTTAACTTTAAAGATCCCCTTACCCTAGTTAGGTTACTAATGACATTAGTTAGATTACTTATGACATGTTAGTTCTAGATTAGTTATATTACTTATGGTCCATTAGTTACATATTAATGTTGTTTTTTATGATATTAAAATTAGATTAACTTATTAACTTTAAAGATATCCTTAAGATCTCCCCTTAAGACATTAGTCAGGTTACTAATGACATTAGTTAGATTAATTATGACATGTTAGTTCTAGATTACGTATATTACTTATGTTCCATTAGTTAATAATTAGTGTTATTTTTTATGATATTAAAATTAGATTGCTTATTAGTTAAAGATCCCCTCAAGACTTCCCCTTAAGACATTAGTTAGGTTACTAATGACATTTATTATATTAAACTTATGACATGTTAGTTTTAAATTATTTATATTACTTATGGTCTATTAGTTACATATTGGTGTTATTTTTTATAATTATCTATCAAATCAAATCAAATCATGTAACTGTCTAACCATAATCAATGATATATCATATAACCATATATTAAAGAAAATCATATGATCGTGTATCAAATCACATCAAATCATATAACTATCTAACCATAATCAAATCAAATAATGTAATTGTCTAACCATAATCAAATCATGTAATCATCTAACCATAATCAAATCAAATCATGTGTAAGTTTTATCTAACCATAATGTATATAAATGTCAACCATAAACACATAAATCATCTATGTATAGGTCCAAAATATATAACGTCAAACATATGTAAAATGTCCAGAACATAAATCAAAGATGCACAACAAATGTCCCAAGGTATCCTAGACTGATCAAGTCACATACGAACAAAGTGACCCTCTTACAACTTGTCAAAAATATATATGTGCATTCATATATTATAATTATATACAAAGTATTTGAAATATATTAATGCGTGAATTTAAACTTGTATATTTAAAACCTACTTGAGCACTAGTAGGTGTCACCTCTATAGAATCTCTCATGTGTACACGCTCTAATCCCATGCTAGAGGTAGTATGTTCATGCAGTTGTGCCTACAAATATTATATATAGAATACATATATATGAGCATTAGTACACACAACTATGTAATCAATTTATTAACTAAAAATAAATAAAAATTAAATTTATACCTTGGTCTCAGGAGCAAGAGGATCATCAACATGCACCATCACATTATCTACATAAGCACCATCATGTGCATCATCTCTAGTACCAATCCTCTCTAATGAGGAGTTTAATGGGGTATGTAGCTGATAAGGGAGTGGTGTAGATTCAAAGTCAAGATGAAGTAGAAGATCCATATATGAAGCTATGTCAGTGTCAGTGGTGGTCTATCTCAATCCTGGTAACTACTCCTCAAAACCATCTAGGCTCTCCATTATGATGAAAACATCACCAAGTCGTATCCCTCCCTGTGTAGCTGCAGAGTACTGTGAACTGTGAGATAAATGAGATGATGGTGTGCTCTGGGGTGGTGGAACTGGAGGGCCCTGAGAGAATCAAATGGTGTCTCTAACAGACTGTATAGGGACCCTCTTCGACTGATCAATATAGGTATATGCATGTAATAGGTCCTCCAATAAATACTATGTCATCTCAAGGTAACTTTGATGTCCGATAAGAGCTCATATATCACATGGTCTAGGGAGATGAACATCTCTATATGTCTCATCAGTAGGGGGTGCACTACTAGATGATGCCTCTAAAGATGCCCCGGGTTGACTCGGTCTAGTCATAATATATTGAGTGAGTGTATCAGATGTAATACTGGTGGTCGTAGCTGCAATGTGTCCAATCCTATCAATTGCTTCCCTCTAGGAAGCAATGACAACTCTGTCAACAATATCGGTCATAGATGGTGCCACTATGGATGCCTTCTGCCCAACCAAGTGTTTGTGTCTTGGTACAACATGATTAGGCCTATGATACTTTATCACAGTCTGTAACTCTTTCGCGCCCCTATTTAAATTAGCCCGAAAGATCTAGGTAGTTCACGTTGAGACCCAAATGGACCTCAGCGTAAACCCGTTGTACAAAGTAGAGTGGAATTTGGTCATTATTGGCATAGCGACCATGTGTAGCAAGGAACTGCATGTATATCATGCGTGAAATCTCTGAAACCACACACCGCATAACTTGATATGCTCTAACCTTGTTCTTCTCTTGATAGCAAGGGAAAACCTCTCCTTTGATAATATCCTTTGAAACATGTGCCTGGACCTCAGCTAAGGATATATTGTCGGAGATCTCAAATCTCAAATCTTAAAAAATAGAATCAACAATCTGTGGGGTATATGCAGTCTGTCTACTCATGCATGCAAAAAAATCCTCTAGACTCTGTAAAATAGTGGTATAAATATCTATATACACGTTGTCCTCAGAGGAAGCGACAGAATCCTTAAGCGACCCATCTCCTAGGTAGCAAAATGAAATATTGCCCCCATATCAGGAACACCGAGCACCTGATGTGGGGCACCCTGTGTTGGGTCATGCTTAGGGGAAGCCTGTGTCGGGTCATCCTGGGGTGCGACATCCTGTGTCAGGTCACCCTGTGCATGATCGTGTGTGTCCATCTAGGGGTAACATACATTGTTAAATGTTAAAATTTAAGTACATTACATGTGCAGGTACAATAATATTAAAATCTAAAATTATACAAATACAATTCTAAATTAAACTATGTTAATGAAACTTAGGTAATGGAGAGAGAGAGAGAGAGAGAGAGAGAGAGAGAGAGAGTCTTAAGTGGGGAGATAAATAGTGTTAAAAAGTGCGGATAGATTTTTAAGGGGGTGGGGGTGTCTTAAGGGGTTTTGTGAGAGTCTTAATTAGTGTCAAATAGTAGCATGAGAAAGAAATAGAGTTTTAATGGAGAGAGAGAGAGAGAGAGAGAGAGAGAGGGTGTGGATAGAGTATTAAGGAGTTTTGTGAGAGAATCCTAATGGGCACGGGGAGAGACAAAGTTTTAAAATTTTCTAACATTTTCTAATAATTTTCTAGTTTTTTCAAAAGTTTTAATTTTTTCTAAATTTTCCTAAAGTTTCAAGTTTTTTTCAATTTTCCTAAGGTTTTAATTTTTTCTAAATTTTCTTAATGTTCTAAATTTTTCTAATAAAAAAAATTTAAAATTGACATTTTAACATTACTAATTAAAAATAATTTAAAAACAAGCAATAAGATTACTAAAAAACTAAATTTTTCTAACATTTTCTAGTTTTTTCTAACATTTACTAACATAATTTTGTAACTTAAATCTAATTTTTTAAATTAAAAATTACTGAAAATGAAATAACTATTTGAAAATTTAAAAAATGAACTAAAATAATTTATAAACATATAATTTACAATAAAAAATAATTTAAAAAAAGGAAAAATGTGTGTACATGGAATATACGACAGTCGAAGGAGGTTAAAAAGAAGGCAAGGAGGATGAAGTCGACGAGGTTGTTAGGGGGTTCACTCCAACTCTGGGGATCCACAAGCTCTCAATAAATAGTAATTGTGAAAATGACACCTCCGCCGAAATTTGTAAGGAATCTGGCATAGGGGGTCTTCGTGCGAAGGGCTCATCATCCCTTCATGTGAAGTACCCCACATTAGGGTCTTCGTGCTAAGGGGACTTACCCCTTCATACGAAGACACTAACTTCGCGTGAAGACCCAAAAAATGCATTTTTAGCGCCCGAACAAAAATCATTCATCCCCAAAAGTGGGACTCACTTTTGTGGGCTCACCCACTTCTTCCAAGCACCAACACCAGATTAGCGACCCAGAGCCAACCATTCCCAAAACAAGAGGGATTTGACAAAAGAGAGAAACCCTAGAAGAGAGAAGGGAAGGAGAAGGAAATGAACACAATAGCGCTCCACCTCTAAAAAATCTCATAACCCCCACCTTCCATCAACCCAACTTCCAAGGCCCACTCACAAGTCAACAACCACGATAACTAGATAGGAGACCGTAGAAGAGAAGAGACTGGAGAAGGGGCAAGCACATCAACACCCATCATCTTAAAACACTCACACCCAAAACCAGTCAACGCCACTTCAAATAAAAACACCATCAAAAACCAACTCCACCCTATGAACAAATGAAAGTTTTCTCCACAACCTCCAATGAGAAATAAGAAAACACACCCAAGTTTTGCTTGATTTCAGCTCTTAGAGAGTATTGTGGGTGTGCTCTCCCAACACAATATATTAAATCCCACTAAGACTATCAATATGATTAATGCAAGATATAAGCTATCAACTATCATAAAAATGGCAATGAATGAGCTCAAGGACTAGTTATAAGAACTAGCCTCAAGCATGCAAAGAGGATGAAGAAAAGAACATGAACAACTATGATCTACTTATGAAAACTATGCTACCATTAATGTAAAGGAGCTACCAAACAAGTTAGATAATATAAATGCAATAAATCTAAGACTATGCTAGCATGATAACTCTAATGCAAAATAATAGATGAATTAATCTTGTCAAGGCTCCTATTTATAGGATTTTGGAGGGATGGGGTGAGGTGGCATCTATGTGGAATCCACATAGGTGTCACCAAGGAGACACATAAGCCATGCAAAGTCCAAGACTTTCTCACACGTGTGAGCAATTTGGGATGTGATGGGTCAATGTGTACCTCAAGTACACATGTGTGAGATGTAAGAGGGTGTTAGAGAAAATGTCCACTTTCATGTTTTTAGAATGTATAAGAGGTGTCATCAAGATTGTAAGAAACCTTGTTGGGTCCTTTTTGGGGTTATTTTGAATTTTGTTTTTTTGGAAATTTGCTCACACATGTGAGAAAATAATTAAGGCTAATGGGTGTAAGAATCCAAGAATTAGCTTAATTAACCTTAGTAATTAAGAAATAGGTCTATTTATTTAGAGTGATGTGTGTAGGGTAGGATCTAGGTTCAAATTTAGGATTAATTTAATTTAAATTTAAATTAACCATGGTTTAGAAGAATAATAGAATGTGAAGGGATTAAATAAATTAAATTTTATTTAACAAGGATTTATGTGGGGAAAGGGGTATTAAATAAAATTTAATACACTTGCAAGAGGGGTATTTAAATTTAAAATTTAAATACTATAGAATAATGAGCTAAATTTAATTAAATAAGCAAGAGGAATATAACAGAAATAATTAAATAATTATAACGTTACAGTTCAATTTTAGGCATCTACATTTTTCTCCTCTTTGATGTGATGTTAATAATGACGTTCCATCAAAGAAAAGAAAAATATAAGATGCCCCAAAGAGAATATAAGGTCCTAGGGTTGAGATAGCGAAAGCGTGCCCCCTTGAGAAAACAATACAAAATATAAAATTTTGTATAATTTTCTTGAAAAGAGGGAGAAGAAGAGAGAAAAGAACAATTGCATAGCCTATGAGGGACACCAGAAAGAAATGGGTACAAAACGGGGGCCGAGAAGAAAACAAGGACCCAACGGACCTATAAATAAGCCACGAGGGCCCTAAGAGAAGTCATTTTCACCTTCTAGAAGAAAAAAATAAGAGGGAAGAGAGAGCAAGATGGTTGATCTACACGACCGTATCTACCAGAGGGCCACTGATGCAGGACCACCAGTGAGTAGCCTAAACAAGCCTTGTCTTGAAAATTTAAAGTTTATTTATTGCACGTTAGGGATCATTAACAGGCCCAAAAAAAGTATCAAGGCAGAAATGACAATCGATAGATCGTCACCTGCATAGACGACAATCAATAGATTATCATCTACGGAGATGATAGTCTCTCAACTGTCATCTATCAAATGACATAGGGGGCTATGAAGGTGACAACTAAGTTGTCATCTCCGCCAGGAGGGTTGACTAAAAGGTTGACCCTCCCCGAGATTGGTGTCCATGTAGACATCATCTACGTGGATTACCGTCTGCGCAAATTTTCATATGCATGGATTGGCGTATGCACGGATTGGTGTCTATACAGGTAAAATGACATTTTCACCGCAGAATCCAAAAGACGCAGAGGGGGAAAGGGAGGAGGGGACAAGATGCCCCAGACTAGACAACAAGGACTGATGAATGAGAAATCTAATGATTTCAAGTGGTGGAGGTGGTGTTTTAGTCCAGGGAGAGCTGGCCTGATACGATGGGACTGTGTGACTTGGAGCATGTTCATTTATGGTCATGATTGAGGGCACACACATCACTACTAACTGCACTGATAGAGAGGTGGCATAGTCCAACCTCAAGCTTCCATCTACCAATGGGAGAGGCCACAGTCACATTATATATATAAGAGGGCATAGAGGCCTATGAAGAGGTTGCATTCAACCAATCTTATGAGAGAATTCCTACATCTTGTCATTGGTTACCATGGAGAGCAGCAATGTCACCCCGACTGTGATTAAGGCAAGTGGCACTATACTTGGCAGGTTTGATTGGGGGCAGGTTAGTCCCAGATTTGGCTGGACATGGATTTATGCTAGGATGGTCGTGAGTGTTGAGTGTGCTGCTAGAGGATGAGGATGAGAGGTATTTTTGTGGATACACCATCCTTGGATAGTTATATTATGACTTGCACATGTGCGCATACCATACATAGCGGACGATGGGACCAGGAGTAGCGCGACCAATTTGGCTACATAACACCAGGGCCAAATATGAGCCATATGCATGCATATATCGACCATCGATTCTCTATGAGTCGATGGATTCTATTGGTCATTGGCATCGACTCTTGGATGAGATGCAAGGGTTTGACTGGACACCCTATGTAGGGTGTGAGGCATAGGGCCACCAAGTGGCCCAATAGTAGGATTATGTCAAGGATGGGTGGGAGGAATTCCTCTACTTGGGCTTTACACATACAAATTGTTGGCCGATAAGCCACACACCATATATGATTTCCATGTATATGCCATCATGGGTATCACGATAGTTCATCCGTATACAGGATCAGGTGTCAGATTCCTTTCCTCATCCACTTGTGACACAGGAGGTGGGGACTCTGTGGGGAGTTGGGGTAGATTTGCGAGGGTGAGGGCATCATGGGTTGGGATAGCAGCAGTACCCTGGTAGCAGGGGAAAGACCAGGTCCGGGATGTAGGAGTTACACCTGTATATGCACAGTGGTGGGCAACACATTGTCCCATTTGTCTGATAGTACCAAGGGCAGTACTGATAGCATAGAAGCCTGACAGAGGAGGGGATGGAGTAGGAGTAGATGGGGATGGGGATGGGGATGGAGGAGGAAGATATGGGGGAGATGGAGGAGGAAGAGATGGGGGAGATGGAGGAGGAGGAGGATTCAAGGGACGGTGGTGGGTGGCAACACCATGGCATCGAGAATTATTATAGGGACCGGTGGGCAGAGCCCCCACCAATGATACCATAGGTACAGGTACAATGGACTCCACTAGCTCCAACATAGGGATAGGGGCTAGGACCTGGCTACATAGCCCAAGATGTTCATGATACCATGGTGGCAGAGAGGGACAACCTCCATATAGAGGTGGACAGATTACAGGGGCTACTAGAACCGCTCGAGCATTAGAGCTACTGAGCCTCTTGGCAAAGGTAGCTAGGGTACATGGGGTAGTAGTGACAACTCAGGCAGCTGAGCTCAGTTTATAGGCTGAGGTGGCTAGGATATAAAGACTGCTAACAAGGGACTGAGCACGAGAAAATAGTGCTCAAAGTGCTCTAGATAGGTTACAGGCTGGAGTAGACAATGGTGAGTTCATAGTCATGGTGACTCAGATGGAGGGGATCGGGGGACAGGACTAGCTGAGAGAAGAGATTCAAAAATTGACCCAAGAGAGGGACTTGTGGCATTGTTGAGCCAAGGAGTATAGGGGCTAGTGAGAGATCACATTGTTGGCAGTGATAGGTCCAGGGATGATGTAGGTTATACAGGATATATTTTTTGTGCATTGATGAGAGACCAGAGCCATCAGAGAGATGGAGTACGACTGCAGATTGTATTATGAGGTTGTTCTTGAGGGACATAGGGCTGCAGTATACAGTGAGAGGACATATTCTCAGATGACAGGGGATGGGGGATCACAGGCCTCAATAGGGATGAGACCCCCTCGGGACAAATGAGGGGATGGGACATGTGGAGTAGGGCCTTCCTCACAACCTACATCTTGATCCAGACCTGCTATTTTTGACACGTGTATAGATGTTTGAGTGATATATGTACAATGATTTTTTGAGATATATATGTATATGCATTGATGTACTTGGAAGGATTTTGTACACTTGATTCTTTTATATATAGACATTATTATGATGGGCCTATGTGATGTTATGTGTTGTGATTGTGTGTTATGATTATGATTACGATTATGATGCTTTAATGTTTTTTATTATGATGATGGACTGACATGTGTGATGCAGGATGTGAGATTTATGCTGATATGTTTATTATGAAGGTTTATATGTATGCAATGGATTATATGCTTAGATGGATGTATAGATATATGTAAATGTGGTGATGATTAAATGGAATAATGAGTAATGGATGTAATAATAATGATTAATGAATGCAATGTATTTAATGTTTAATGAATGTACTAATGGATGTAAATAAATTATGACTTAATGGATGTAATGACTAATGAGTAATGAATATACCAATAAATGAATATTTTTAATGATTTAGTGAATGCAAATGAGTAATGAGTAATGATTAATGAAGGCAAATTAATTAAGGATTAATGATTTAATGCATTAGTAATGATTAATAATTAATGAACTAATAAGGAACTAATGATGAATGAATGCAATGAAATGAAGATTAATGATTAATAATTAATAAACTAATAATGAACTAATGATTAATGAATGCAAATAAAAAGAGTAATGAACTAATGATTTGTGAACTAACTAAAATGAGTGTATCAAAAATAGCTGATAGGAGCAATCTGCGAGTTGTAGGAAGGAGGAATAAATAGAAACCATGCCAAGAGTAATATGCAAATGTGACCAAAATATGCATCCTAACTACATGACCTATGTGGGATTTATATTGTATTTTTGTTGGAGAGCACACCCTAGTTTAATATTGGAACAAGAGATATGTATCATGTTTTATAGAAGTACAGATGACATTGTTTTGTTGCATGGACTAGACTCTTAGACGGACTAGATAACTTTAGGGATATAAGTGTAGGTTTCCTAATCATGATGGAACCTATGACATAAACTTATTGGAGAGGTCTCGACATACCGATGTCCATTTGAAAGGACATAAGGATGCTAACCCGTTGCCCTCAATAAGGTATGCATAATCATGACTAAGAAACTAACAAAAATAGCCATAAAGTATCAGTCAAACAGATCACACCGCAATCGACATATGCATCAATGTTCACCATTCACAATATACCAAGATATGAAAGACCTAGGCAATTATGAGTAGGATTCATTGACATAAAAAGATAAAATAAAAAAAGAAGACCTCCTAACCAAGTGGTCATTCGATCCACAGTTCTTTCCATGAAGCAGGTATGATTTGATGATTTTGATTTGGGCCGACTGAGGAAGGAAGCATCTTGCAGGGTAAAGATTAATTGACTGGGACAAATATTCACTATCAATAGATGTGAAAGGAACAAGAACTCAGAGATTCAATTTTGATGTTGATTTTGATAATCACTTTTGTGATCACTATGTCTGGGAAAATCTCAATGTGATGGGATTAAGCTCAGCTTGCTGGGAATTGCACTTGTACCTTTGTGGGAAATACAGGAAGTGATGACTAGGAACTAGGACCAAGATGAGGATGGACATGTACAGTGGGTGGGGGAAGAAAATGGATCCAAATCTACTACCATGGTGCCTGAAATAGGTTTTCGCAATGATACTTGTCCAGAGTGCTTATTTTCTAGGTTTTCACTGTTGGACAAATTTTTATTTGTTTTTGCAAGGTACCTATTTACCAGGTTTTCACCAAACAATGAACTTTTCAGGAATATTTTTTGATGTTTCTGCTTTTCTGATTTTTAGGATTTTTTTAGGAGTTTTACTAATTTTTAGGGATTTTTTTCCAAATGAACACTACACAGGAACTGAATACTGATCTATGTATAAAAGTGTTTTAGATGTACAATATTTATAAGATCAGGGAGAAGATCTCCCTCAGGTGTGCCAATATGATATGTCCCAGAACTGAATTTAGTAGTAATGACAAATAGACCCATCCAATTGGGTTCAAACTTTCATTTCCTTTCTCGGCTCTAAAGATTCTTCATGTTATGTTGCAGGACCAAATCACCAACGTCAAACTCACGAGGTTTATTCTTATGAAATTGTAAGTGCAGGTGATTTTGATACCTGTGGAGGTAGTTGAGGGCATTGAGGCATCTCTCATTGAGGAGGTGTAGCTCTTGCAAGAGAGCAACCCTATATTCTTCTCCGGACATCAAGTTCTTAAGAGAAATCCTAAGAGAAGGGATCTCAATTTCAATGGGTAAGAAAACCTTGGAACCATAGACAAGGGTGAATGGAGTTGCACTATTGGGAGTATAGATGGAGGTGTGGTAGGCCTAAAGGGTGGGATTGAGTTGCAGGTGCCAATCTCAGCCAGCATCATCAATAGTCTTCTTGAGGATTCTTAGGATAGTTTTATTTGTAGCCCCAGCTTGACCGTTTCCCTACGAGAAGTATTTGGAAGAGAAATGTTGGGTAATGCCAAATTTCTTGTAAAGGTCAAAGACATCCTGATTTTTGAAGGGTGTTCCATTATTGGTATGAAGATCTTTTGAGATTTCATAGTGATAGATAATGTAATTCAAGATGAATTTAGAAATTTTCTTACTGGTTGTGTAGGTGAGGGGGATGACTTTCACCTAGCTTAGTAAAGAATTCGGTAGCGGCTAGGATATACTTATGGCCGCCGCAAAAGTTTGGAAATATCTGGCCCACAAGATCAAATCCCCAGCAGGAAAAGGGCTAAGGTGTAATGGTGGGTTGGAGGGATTGAGTGGGAGCATGTATTAAATTGCCATGATGCTGACAAGGAACACATTTCTTCACATAGTGATAAGCATCCTGCTCCATTATCATCCAGTAGTATCCAGTGCATAGCAACTTCTTTTCTAAAGTGAGGCCACTTGAATGGGACCCACAAATTCCTTAATGCACCTCTTCCAAGGTTGTGTGTGCTTCCTCCAAATTTAGGCATCGAAGAAGAGTTCCATCAAAGTGTTTGTGAAACAAGGTGTCTCCAAGGATTGTGTAACAAGAAGTGCAGCGAATGAAAGTTTTTTGTTGGTTTGGCATAAGGATAAGGGGAATGGTTTTTTCATGGAGATAGGAAAGAATTTCCTAATACCAAGGTTATTCAGGATCAACAATTTCACACACCATCTCAGAATCTGGTTGGTCATAGGCAGGGACCATAATAATCTCAACAAGAAATTCACATTGTGCACTTGTCTCTGGCATGGATATTAGTGAAGAAATGGTAGTCATGGCATTTGATGCTTTATTATTTTCTCTTGGGATCTACTAAAAAGAATATCTTTAAAATGTGGTTTAAGATCTTCCACCATACGACGATAGGGTAACAACTTATCATCTTTTGTTTGATACTCATCATTTACTTGTTTGATAACCAACTGACAGTCACCAAAAACAAGAAAACTCGTAATCCTCTATTTTACAGCTTGACGAGGCCTTGTGACCAAGGCCTCATATTCAACAATGTTGTTTGTGCAAGAAAATGTCAATTTATAAGACTTAGGGATAAAATCCCCTTGAGGTATTACAAATAGAACCCCTTCCCTCGATCCTTTTTGGGTGAAAGATCCATCAAAATAAAGCTTCCACTAAATGCTAGGAGTGACAATCATGATAGTCTCATTAGGAAAATATGTGACAATAGGATGGTCTCCGAGAATAGGAGCTTCTACAAGTTGATCTTATATTTCTTGTCCTTTGATGGATTTTCATTTGGTGTACACGATATCAAATTCACTAAGGATCATGACCCAATGGCTTGTTAGAGTAGCTTTAGCCTGTCAATGCGGCTTTAGATAACAAATACCTAAGTGGGTCAATCTTTTCTATCAACTGCACCCTATGATTAAGCATGTAATGGCATAGCTTCTATGTACAAAAAACTACAGCCAGGAAAGCTCTTTCAATGGCTGTATAGATGAGCTCATAACCCACCAAAGTCCTACTAAGATAGTATATGGCGCACTCTTTTCCATTGTCGTCTAATTGTGCAAGGAGACCACCCGGTGCTACAATAGTGGCAGAAATATAGAGGATCAAAGGCCTTCTGGGAATAGGTGAGATCAATACTGGTGGATTAGCCAAATATATCTTGAGTTGTTTGAAAGCCTTTTGACAGCAATCCCAAATGAATTTGATATCCTTTCTGAGAAAATGAGAGAAAGGATGCACCTTGTCTATGAGTTATGACATAAATCTTCAAATGGATTGAATTATCCCTTGAAATATCCTTAATTGTTTTAGATTTTTGGGAGGTGGCATCTCCAAAATGGCTTTCACCTTCTTAGGATCCACTTCTATTCCTCTGCGAGAAATAATGTAGTCCAAGAGCTTGCCTGATTGCACTCCAAAGACACATTTCTTTGGATTCAATCAAACCTTATACTTCTCCAATCTGTCAAAGATTGTGGTGAGAATATCAATGTGTGATTCCCGCATTTTGGAATTTCCTAAGATATCATCCACATAATCTTTCATGATCATATGAAGGAGGTCAAGAAAGATAGTTGTCATGGCTCGCTTACAGGTGGCGCCTGAATTTTTTAGACCAAAGGGTATGACTTGATAACAAATGGTACCCCAGGGTGTAGTGAATGCAATTTTATGCTCGTCTTCTACTACAATGAGAATCTGATTATATCCTGAAAAGTCATCCATGAGAGACAACATCTCGTGTCCAATAGTCAAATCTACTATAATGTCAATGTTTGGAAGTGGAAAATCATCCTTAGGACAAGAGAGATTAAGATCTCTGAAATCAGTACAAATATGGATACCTCTATAAGGTTTACCTACCAATACAATATTAGAGACCCATTTAGGACAGTCTATGGGTCTGATGAATTATGCTTCTAGCATCTTTTGTAATCCATCTTTTACAGCTAGGAGTGCCACTTGAGGATGCATCTTGCGTAATTTTTTCTTGACAGGTTTGATTTTTGAATCCACTACTAGATGGTGTACAACCAAGTCAGTATTAAGTCCAGGAATATCTTTATAAGTCCATGCAAAATTGATGTGGGCTTTCTTTAGGAATGTAGTCATGGAATCATTTTTTGTCTTAACCAAAGAGGCTGCAATGTAGGTGACCTTTGGATCTGCTTCAGTTCCTAGATTAACTATAATTGTATCTTCTATGAGGATAGAAGATTTTTCTGATGGTAATGACATGAACAAAAAGTCAACTTCCCCCTCCTCTAGCACCTCAGAGAGGTTTTCACTAGAGGAAACGTCCTTTATTTTATCTGTTTCTCCATCCAAAGGTGCCTCTGAAAGGTTTTCACCCAAGGATGTTTTATCATTTTTTTTATTTTCTTTTTCTTCATTTTTGCGACTGAAGGAGTTTACTTGGCTATTGAAGTAGGCTTGCTCATTGTAGTGAATCTGATGTTCATTTTCTTGGAGATTTCTTAGTCCTAAAAGTGCTAGAATTGCCTCATCTGAATCACATATGTCTAAGGCAAGTGGTGAATCTTGTTGGTCCCAATCGATTAGTTTAGGATTGGTAAGGAGGAGTTCAGGTGAGGAAAGGTCAGATTGGGTGATATGGAGGACATGAGTATCAAGATCATCTTCGATGTATTGGAAAGGTACTTCAAACAACTCTTCTTTGGTGTTTGAATCAGATTCAATCAAACAATAGTCTTTGGTGAAGATTTTCTCAATTTCTATGGAACTCAGTCCTCTTCCTCAGGGTAGCCAATTGCTTTTATGAGAGTTTTTCTCCCCATTTCATTTTCTCTGAGGCTAGTGTCGTGATATCCCATTCTTTTAACAATGGGTGTGGCTTTTATATACTTCCCTTTAGAAATGTCTACAGGTTTGTCCTCTTCTTCATCAAACAGCCAGGAAAGAACATTATGCTCCATATGTTCATCTAAAAGATATCCCTAGTGTTCAAATGTGGTTTGTTTACACTTCATAGTTTCTTTACTCTCCTTAGGGAAGAGTTTTGAAGGTTTTCAATAAGACCTGCGAGATAGTGGGATTTGACCCATGCACATGGCATTTTTAAATCTATATTCCCCTGGGCCTTGATCTATGAACCTAACTTTCTTTTCAAGCTCAGTATTCTTTTCTTGGGTAACCTTTTCTTTTCCCTTGGCTTGTTTAGACAATTTTTCTTCACAAGAAGTGTGTTGGATGGGAATCTCTTGTGAAACAGGATGAACATATTAATTTAATGGGCAATAGTTTGATTGTTTTCCTTCCAACCTCTTGCAATATTGAAAGGGTTCATGATCTCCTAGAATGGTTATTTCAGCTGTGGTGTGGAAATTTTAAACACTGGTGAAATGTGGACGGGACACCTGAGATAGCATGTATCCACAGCCTACCCAAAAGGATATTGTAGGGTAGATATAAATCAAGCACTTGATAGACAATTTCAATAAGGGTTGGGCCCACTTGTAAGGGGAGTGCAATGATACCTTTACCTACCCTTTCTCTGTCATTATATGCTTTTATTGTTGTTCTTTTATTTACATCAATTAGGTCCTCAGAAAGACAAATATTGTAGATCATGCTTAATATACATAGATTCAAACTAGATCCATTGTTTATAAGGACTCTTTTAATCTAGGTGTTATGGATGGTGGCTTGGATGTGCAGAGGTTTATTATGATGAGGATCAGGACCTAGGAAATCTTTGTTAGTAAATACCATGTGTTTTTGGGCAGCCAAATGTTTTATCATCACTTGGAATTGAGAGGCATTGATATTTTCTGGGACGCGAGACTCAGTTAAGGCATTCTCAAGGACCTCTTTGTGGATGGGAGATGTGGTGCAAAAGCTCTAGTATGGATATATGTGTTGAGGTCTTCTTTAGTTTGGAAATTAGGTCATAATGCAACGTAGGTCGTGTCAAGGTAGATGGTGCATCGGGTGGATCTACAACAGGTGGATTGGTAGCAGCTTGTACAGTCATGCAGAGATGATGAGTAGTAACATTACAATCTACACTCTTTAAAGTCAATGTATTTACATGAGTTTCAAATTCTTCAATATGGCCACACAGTGAGTTAAAGCCACAGGCATCATTTTCAGCTAATTTTCCACAAGTGCATTCATCTCCTGAGATTTTATTCATTGAATAATCATAAGAAAAGCCCTTGGATGTGGATGCATTTTTTTATTATGTTATGGAAAATGCTTAGAGTACATTTTTAGTTGGGCATTAGAGGTAGAGGCATTTTGTCCTTCCACTTCAATTTTTCTATCATCGATCAAATCTTGCACAAAATGATGAAATTTCATGCATTTTTTAATCTCATGTCCTTTTATGCGATGAATATCATAGTATTCATTATCCTTATACCAGTTGGGTGTAGGTTGATTTTCATTAAAAGCCCTGGTGTTAGGGTAAACCATCATCTCTTGATTGACTAGATGTCGAAAGATCACATCAAGAGAATCTTCCATCTGTATAAATTCTCTTCGTTATTGTTATCAGTTGTTGTTGTTGTTGTTGTTGTTGTTGTTATTGTTACCATTGTATCATGAAAATAAAGAGCCACAATAACCAGATCCTTGATTCTGATTTTGGTTATTTGAATTATTCTAATTGCTTTGATTACTCTGATTGTTCTGATTATTGTTTTGATTGTGATTGTTCTGGTCACTGTTGTTGTTATGATTTCTTTGAGTGTTGTTGTTGGATGTTTGAACATTTTGGACATGTTTTGCATCTATCACTCCATCATTGACAATACCTTTTTTCTTAAACCAGAACTTAGGTTTATCATTAGTGTTGTTAGATAAATTAGGGGTATAGTGTTTAATTGCTCCTTTCATTAAAATTCCATCTTCAATGGACTTCCCCTTTTTAATGAGTGCCTCGAATGAATTTGGGGCAGCCATCTTCATCTAGAATGACATTTCTGTAACTAGATTCTTAGTAAAGATATCAACTAGGTGTGAATCTAGGATTTTCAAAGGCATGCGATTGGCGAGATCTCACCATCTTTGAAGAAAGTTTGCAAAGGTTTCTCCATTTCTTTGTTTCATGTTACACAAATTGCTGAGTGATGCTTGATGTTCCATGTTATAAGAATATTGTGTAACAAAAATTTTAGCAAGATCATGAAAGGTGGAGATGGAACTAGGAGGGAGGTTCAATGGCCACTCTAAGGCCGGTCCTCCAAGACTTCTATTGAAGAGTCTTAGGAGAAGATGAACATTGTGGGAAACCACTTGTGCTGCTACATAAAATTCCTTGATATGTTGAGTAGGGCATGTGTATCCCTTGTATTTATCAAATTTTGGAATTTCAAAGTTGGCGGACAATGGTTGGAGACTGATTGATTTGTCAAAGGGATAAGGACATATCTCTGCAAAAGAGAATTCTTTCTTCCCACCTTTTGCATAGCCATCATCATACCTTTGAGCTCATTGATTTGTTGAACTAGTTCACGAGGATTATTATTAGTGATTGTGTGGACTTGATGTGTTCCTCCTCCTAATGATGCATTATGTCCTCCGAGAGGGGGAGGATTAGTATTATGTCTTTAGGTGGTGTTTTTCATATGTGAAAAATTTTGATTTTTTAGGACCCTACTAACCTCTGATAAAATGGAAGTCGAGCGTTGTCCTAAGGACCTGGGTTGTTGTTCAGGTTAGTGACCTGCATTTAAGCCATCATTACTCACCCCATTCACATTGTTTGAGTTGGGCTTGTTCAGAAGTTGTCAAATTTGTTCAAGTGTGTCATGAGGAGGTTGATTAGTGTTATCAGATGTTGATGGCATGGCTTGTGCTTCTTTTCCTTTGTTGGTTTGAATTAAGATATTTTCGAGCAAAGCCTCAATGAAATTGTCAAGGAGTGTAATACCCCTTTGGATAAGATTCATGAAAATGTTGGAACTGTTGGCTTGGATTAGGTCTTCCACAAAGCTTAAATTGTTAGCATCCTCAAAGAATTATTTAGCTTGTGGATTGGCACTAACACTTTCAGGTATGACTTTGTCAGATACCATGTGTGGTTCCTCTTCATCATTAAAGGCTTCTTGATAGACAGTTTCCTGATCGTTATCCATGGTGAGATATTCTTATCTTAGTTTTGCTTGTGATTGGGTAAGTACCATGCATGCGCAACCTTGGAATGGTTGAATTAAAGAAGGGTGAATGGTTGATGAGATATGAAAAGGGCAGGGTTTGTTGAACTAGGAGAAACTTGGACTAATGATTAAGTCTTGATGATTGATTGGATTGATTAAACTAGATTAATTGATTTGATGGAGGATTAAATTGATTGATGAGATTGGATTAAATATGAACTAAGCCTCAAGGATTGGTTTGATTTAAAGGTTTGGAACAAATGTAAGTGAAACAAGACCTTGTGATTATGCAAACATGGGATTGGATTTGATTTAAAGTCTTCTCTTATTTGGGTGATAAACTGATGATCCCCAAATAAAATAGGATTGGATTAGGACTCCTAGAGAAAGACTCAATTCTCAAAGTAGCCAGGGATTAGTGTTTGCTTTGATTTAAGGTCTATGAGACACTATTGGAATAATTATTGCACCCTATTTCTTGATGAAGGTGTGAAAGGTAGATTGATTTGATTTTGATTTAAAGCCCAAGATTCTGATTAATGTTCCTAATCTTTTGGAATGTGAATGAAGAAAGATGTGTTTAAAGATGAGAAGGAATGAATGACTTGGAAGAGAATGAAGTTTGATGGTACTTAATCATAAGATTCCCATGTGACAAAGGCCATGTTCACTTTGTTCTTGGCAATGAAACTAGCAACCTGATTGTTGTAGATGATTTTATCTGATTTTTCAATAGCCCCTAGAAAGTCTTGGATGGGTTTCAAATAAGATTGATTGGCTTTAGTCTTCTGATCAATGATTTTCTTTTCTCTATAGACTCATGCAACTGGGAGCTTTTCTTTCTTGTGTTTTCCCAAATCGGTCATGTCTCAAGAAAATACTGGTTTTGACAGGGTAAATCAATGTTTCACATCAAATGATTTAAAAGGCCTTTAAGGAATCAATTTTTTAGGTGTTTTAGTCAAATTAGATTTCTCACTATTTTTAGGCAGAGATGACAATTCTCAGATGCAGACAATAATCTATGAAAACACCAATACCAGGTCTGAGACGTCAATCTATGGAGATGATAATACCAAGTCGCAAACGACAATCCAGGATTCAAAACTTTTTTCACAAAATTTGATCAGTCAGATATTTGGATTTGATTTTTTTCAATTTGTTCAATGGCAATAAATGATCTTCATACATACATCAAACATTTGGATTATAGACACGTTCATCAAAAATAATCCTGCAAGGGACAAAGCAACCTTGCATGATTCAAGTGTATGGGTTTGTTTTGTAATGAAAGTAACAAGCACATTCTTTATCCCTAGAAGGAGATTGGATGAGATTGAAAATCTTTTCTCACTGGCTTAGGAACACACCCAACAACTCCTAATAATACGGCCATCACCAAGAATGCAATGACTCTAGTCATGATGTCATATTATCAAAGTGTTAATGTTGAAGGGGGCTCAATATGGTGAGTGTCTTGGGGAGATTACTATTCTCCTTGCATGTATATTATCAAACTTTTGTGGGTGAACCGAGTGGCTTCTAACTAATTTATTTTAGTAAGGGTCTCCATTCAAACATACTCTTTGTGTTCGTGCAAGCACGACTAGGGCATATAGCCCCACAAAACACCTTGACACAAGTAGTCATGTAAACGTGATTTAGACCATGAGACCATACTGAATGTTAGGAAAGAGTCATGTATAATCTCAAATGTCATCTGGTTTTCGAGGCTTTAACCGTAAAAATAAAATTGTATTAATGTGAGTTGGAGTGGTGGGCTAACAACTCATTCTCACGTGGGTCATTCCCTGGAGCTTTTTACCTCACCGACAGGCCCATCTAAAGGATTAAAGGAAAATGCATGGATTGGCCACAAGAAAGAGTCTAGATTTCTAATGTTCCCTCAAGGGGAAAAGAGCATAATCTCCTATCCTCTGTGGTTTTCTCCCAAACACACCAAGCAAACTTTATTCTTTTCTAAGGTCCATATTAAAGCGTGATGCCAAACGGGTCTAGGTTTTTGATTGTCTCAAAAAGACAAGAGCATAATCCCCTACCACTTAGCAAAATACTACAAGTGAACCTTTGTTAAATTCCTAAGAAAAACATTAAGGAAAACACATTGTTTATTTGTATCTCCTAGGCAACCTGTAAAACAAAAAATGTGAGTAGTTTGTTTGTAAGAATCTTTTGTTAATCATCCTACAACACAGAATATTAGTAGTTTGGAATTTTTTTTTAGTCTTCAGATTCAGTATGTTGCAAAAATCAGATAAGTTGGCAAAAAATTCGCAAACGACAGAACCAAGTCACAAATGACAATCTGCGTAGATGACAGTCAATTGTCGAAGATGAAAGTCAAAGTCGCAGATGATAGTGTAAAGATGCAGACAAAAAATTTAACAAATTATACCTAACACTTGGCAGTACGATTTTTGAGTAGCGCAGATGCCAGAGTAATGTCGTAGACACCAAACTACGCAGACAATAAAGAACCTACACAAATGATAATAAGAAACAAAGTTGGCTTTGTAAGACTAAAAAATAATTTTAAGCAATTTTTCTAGCATTTAACTCTGCAAAATTAGTTGTCTGACAGAAACTTGAGAGTTAAAAATGTGAAATATGTTAAAAACACTTTAAATGTTAAAAAAAATTAATGCAGGGCAGAGACGACAATCCCCAGACCTAGACGACAGTTCCAGGTTGCAAACGCCAAAGCGTGATAGTTTTCAAGAGCTACAGAAAATGAAAGAAAGAAAGAAGAAAGAGGAGTTTAGACAGGGACATGGGTCCCACCAGGCGTGCCAAAATGTATGTGAGGAAAACTAACCTGTTACAAGCAAGATAAACCACTCAAACATTAGTGAAATATGTTAGTCAAATATAAAAAAATAACATTTAAGGAAGCTTGCATGAAAAACAAATGAAAGTTTTCTCTAAAACCTTCAATGAGCAATAAGAAAATGCACCCAAGGTTTTCTTGATTTCAGCTCTTAGAGAGTATTATGGGTGTGCTCTCCCAACACAATATATTAAATCCCACTAAGACTATCAATATGATCAATGCAAGATATAAGCCATCAACTACCATAAAAATGGCATTGAATGATCTCAAGGACTAGTTATGAAGAACTAGCCTCAAGCATGCAAAGTGGATGAAGAAAAGAACATGAACAACTATGATCTACTTATGAAAACTATGCTACCATTAATGTAAATGAGCTACCAAACAAGTTAGATAACATAAATGCAATAAATCTAAGACTATGCTAGCTTGATAACTCTAATGCAAAATAATTGATGAATTACTCTTGGCAAGGCTCCTATTTATAGGATTTTGGAGGGTTGGGGTGAGGTGGCATCTATGTGGAATCCACATAGGTGCCACCAAGGAGAAACATAAGCCATGCAAAGTCCAAGACTTGCTCACACATGTGTAAGAAACCTAGGATGTGATGGGTCAATGTGTACTTCAAGTACACATGTGTAAGAAGGTGTAAGAGAAAAGGTCCACCTTCATGTTTTTGGAATATGTAAGAGGTGTCATCAAGATTGTAAGAAATCTTCTTGGGTCCTTTTTTGGGTTATTTTGAATTTTGTTTTTTTGGAAATTTTCTCACACGTGTGTGCAAATAATTGAGGCTAATGGATGTAGGAATCCAAGAATTAGCTTAATTAACCTTAGTTAATTAAGAAATAGGTCTATTTGTTGAGAGTGATGTGTGTAGGGTAGGATCTAGGTTCAGATTTAGGATTAATTTAATTAAAATTTAAATTAATCATGGTTTAGAAGAATAATAGAATGTGAAGGGATTAAATAAATCAAAATTTATTTAACAAGGATTTATGTTGGGAAAGGGGTATTAAATAAAATTTAATACACTTACAAGAGGGGTATTTAAATTTAAAATTTAAATACTATAGAATAATGAGCCAAATTTAATTAAATAAGAAAGAGGAATATAACTGAAATAATTAAATAATTATAATGTTACAGGATGATTTAAGTGTCTACACAATCTTCCCAAAGAGCCAGTACCAATCAAGCACTTGGCTAGAGCTTCAAGCCCCATCATAGTCGAGTCTCCAAGACAAGAGAGACCAACTAGAAAGTAGAAGATATCAAAATGAGCCCCCATTGCAGCAACAGCCGCAAGAACTGAACCAAAACCATACAGGGGCTCACCTGAAGACCCAAAATACCACCTCAGAAACCCTCCAAAAGAGGCCCAAAATAACGATATGCAAAAGATGACTCCAAAAGGGTAGAGAGGGAAAGATCCCAACACCAAGATGTATTTTCCCATAGCCCCAACACCAAAATAAAAACCTCTGAAAAAAAAAGACTGCAATGACCAGAAAATGGAGCTCAACATGGAGCACAAAGAACCCCAAAATCCAAAATAGATAGAATAGTCCACAAAGAATTGTCCTAAGAAATTGTAGTGGGGAAAATCCCCAAGGCACATCTTGCACTCCAAACCCACCACATCGTAACCACTAGGCATTCACTATCACCCCACACCAAAGCATCTGAATGACACTGGAAAGACAGAGAAACATAACTAGAGCCCTTGGACCAGCACATCCAAAACATACCCATCAACCATAGTTAGGATTGCCAATGCAACCCACCAGTGCCACCACCCGTCAAAGCCATTAGATGCCTCCACAGAAGCGTTTGCGGCCACGATAAATCCATCTGCATTGCCCTCATATTTATCGTCAATTGATTCTATTACAGAGGGGGCCCTACAAGAAGCAAAACCCCTAGCTTTTGAATCTCCTCGACTCCTGCCTGTCCCCCTCATAGTTCTCACTTACAATCAACAATGTTAAACATGCCAACCATCACAACATGATAGTATTGACCAAAAGAAGACCAACATGGTAATAAAGACAAAGTTTACAAAATCATAAGATCATGATTATCTAATCTTTGATGAAGAATCCTTGCAAAACACATTTGTTTGCATCATTACACTTAAAATGAGTGACTAAAAAATAAAGTGCTAATATCATATATTTATTAACAATATCAACACCTACAATTGAAAATATGATTCAACATATCAAATATATCTAATAATATATGACATGAGATTAAAATAGTATAATTAAAATAAAATAGTTATCAACTCAATCCCAACTACTCCATAAGCCAACTACTAGATTAATACAAATAAACAGTCAAATTTAATAATAAATAACTATATTATAATTTTAAAAAACCATTGAACTAACCAATTTGTTCGTTGTTTTTAGTTAGTAATCGTTTCTCATTACTTTTTTTTTCTCTCTCATTTTGTGCCGGGACACAAACCATAGTCCAATACTCCGTATGGTCCAAATTTAATCCTTTTTAATATATTTCATGATGTCCTATACAAAAAAATGCAATTATTAAAAATGGCTCCATAGTTCTTTTGCACTTTTGAACTTTAGAAAAATAATAAAAGTTAAAAAATGATTATAAAATGCTTAATCTTTAATGACAAAATTCATGAGTCTCCCAATTTGTTTATAAAATTGGTCCATGATATTAAAATATATGTCAAGTCCTTTCACATGTTGAGTGTTTTGTTTTATATTAATACTAGAGATATTTTTGTGGTTGAGTGTTCTGTTTTATATTAATAAAATCATCTTTAATATATGATCCCCAATGAGAAACTCAAATAATTGAATAGAGCACTAAAAATGTAATTGTCATATTGTATAGAGCATTAAATCTATGGAATACAATCAATGGAACAACACTCAAGATAAGTGGGTAGTTGCCACTCAATTCTAAACAATAATTTAATAATTTATATGTTCAATAGTCTAACCAATATTTGACTTGTCAAAACAAGGGGCATGATCATTTTTTTCTAATTACCTTAAAGTGAGTCGAATCTTTTTAGCACTTGTATGTAAATGCTTCCGTAATTGAGAAAACACTTAGAAAAGAGCCTCATTAGAAAGCTTGAGGATTACAAAATAGTAATACTATAAAATAATTACGTGTCTTTAAAACATCATCAAAAAAACATTTGAAGTCACCTTAAAGTGTGTTTAATCACCATTAAAGCCAAGGGAACCAATCAAATACATTTGAAATGCTTCTATGTAGGAGGAAAGGTAGTTTAGGTAGGTGTTGAGTGCTTAGCTGAATGGTAAATAATATTTTATATGATTGTTTTCATATTGGTGACCAAATTTAAGATCAACATTTCTTAATGAAGATATAGTTTTTATGGTGATTCTATATATAGATGTTGAAATAGGATAAGTTAAGAAAGAAAAGTCCATAATAAGATTTGAAAAAATAATTAGATTAGAGCTCAAGTCTTTGTATATAATAGTGCAATTTCTAAATTGGGGTGATGTTGTTTTGGGATTAGGAAAAATCTTATTGTGAATGTGGAAAAGTGGAAACCTCTAAAAAAAATCTAAAAATAGTTATTTGAAATATATAAAAAAATACAATCAAATTGGTAATTTGTAGAGGTTATGAACTTGCTTTTGTAAGCATTTGATGTTAGTGTCCATTTATATAACATTGGTATTAAAATCTCTCAACAATTGTGATCAACTTCTAAGAAGAAATTCTGAGATCTTTTATTTAAATTGTATATGAGGGACAAAATGTGATAGTTGCTTATTACAAGATAAATGGTTTGTAAAATTAAAAAGCATGGAATCTAGGGTTTGTATAACCAACTTGGTCAAACTTTGGCTCTCCGTGTTAAATTTGTATGGAAAATGTATAATCAAAGTGGTGTAAATTTATTTAAAAGAAATGCTTATATTTTGAGGAACTAAGTAGGATCTCATGATTACTAATTGATGCAACCAAATTCACAACATCCAATTCACCATTAGTATTCAAAAACTAAATTATAAATAAAAATCAAACTCAAGAAATAAGATCAATGTCTTTCTTCCTTATCCTACTCTCCATCCTACTTACAACTAAAAAAAGAAACCGTGTATCTTGTAATAAACCCCTCCCCCTCATTTTCTTTTCAGTATTTGTTGCCACTCTTTTAGGTCACTTTCATGTGCACGTCAAGGTTATTTCAATGATATTTGAGGTTATCGATGTATGACATAACACTGTGATTTTATATATTATGATCCATTGGATAGCTGTGTGATATCATGTGTTGATGGCTAGATGGTTATGGTTATTTCATGTTGATTACATTCTTATGATTTGATTTTATTTATATTTATGATTATTGACATATTGACCCATATCTGTATTCACATGGATTATATGTATGTTTACTTTTCTATTTTTGTATTAAAGAGGATTAAAGGTTAATTAGGATTAATTGTGAGATTAAATAATTATATCTTATATATTAAAATATTAAATATAAGATTTTTTAATCAATGAGAATTAATTAAATACCTATGTTATTAAAAAACTTAATTAAAAAGTCAAGAATATTAATTCAATGGTATAATAATTATTAAATAATTTAATTATTAAATCAAAAATAATAATTGAGAAATTTAAATTATTATTAAATAAAAATTAATATCTAAATACAAAAAGGAGTTAAGTGAATGTTGAGTTGCATATTATTATTAATTAAAATTAACCATGCACTTTTAGAATGCATAAAGTTTGATAAAAACAAGGTTGGACTCATATTAAGAGTTTAGTTGAGAAAATCTAGTAAAGTTAATATTTGATTTAAGTATTGCATTGTTTTTCACAGTTGGATTCTATTTTTGTTATTTGGAGTTGCATTCTTTCAACTCTGGTTTCTGGGTTTCTATATTAGAGAGTTTGGAGGCCATTTGGAGAAGTTTTTTTTCAATCAAGTTTTGAAGGATTCTCTCTTGGAAAATTTTTGGAGGATTAAAGTTTTGGTGTTTTTGAAAGCTTTGGGTTTTTAGAATTTCTATTGGTTTTTATTAAGCTTTGTGCATTGAGGTAGGGTTTTGAATCCTTTTGCAATTTCCTTTTTGAAAGATTGTATTCTTCATATATTCCAAATTGGTTGATGATTTTAGTGTGTTTGTATTTTGGTTTTATTTGTTTGGGGAAATTGAAAGTAAAATCCTATTAGGATTATTTTGTGGAAAAATTTTATTATATTGAATCTGTTAAAACCCTAGAGTTCATTTGAGAACATTAGGTAAACAAATGATTTATCCGATTAAGAGATTTTTGGAAACTTGGTAGGAAAATTTCAGAGATATTTAAAGATAATTAGATCTCAAAACGTATTAAACTATAATTGTAAAATTTATATTTGAATATCTTCCTTTGTAAAAGAAAAACCTAATATTATTGCGGTTGTGGGTATGTGTGTAAGTTCAAAGGAAAACTTTTTTTTAAAATGAAATTGCGAAAATTTAATATTCTGAAAAAAATACAGTTGAGAAAAGAATTCATCGACAAAATAAAAAATTAAAAAATATATAAAAATTAATATGGGGTGGGGGGCCATTACCTCCCCCCACACCCGCGACACCTTGTGGTACCACAATGGTCATGACTTGTGGCACCTATGGGTATCGCAAGGGGGGCTCGTAGGAAACCTCGAGGCATTGACCCACACCTGCCCTCCTCGTTTTATATGTTTAATTTCTTTTTAAGAATAATAATAAAATTTATTTTATTTAAATTTTAATATTATTAATTTTTAATATATTAATATATCTATATTAATTAATAATATTTTATATTATTAATTAGTATATGTATGTTAAGTAATAAATATTATATATATTATTTCATGTTTTACAATATAGTTTATTTATATTAATTGGACAAATAATTCATATTATTAATTAAGGATATTTATAATATGAAGATATACATATATATTTATCATTTAATTAATAAGGGGGAATTGATCTTTTGGTTAAAAGATTTAATATACTTGGAATTATATATATTATGGTTAGTTAAATATTTTAATGGGAAATTTAAATTAAACCAATCATTGCTTTAATTAAGTATGATTAATCTAATCTTTTGAGATTGAGATTTATACTATTGTATGGCATTGGTGTTTTGTGTATTGGGGAAAGTAAGTCAATTATTAGGTATTGTATGCCAGAGGCTTCAGGGTTGTATCTATTGATGTTTATTTGTTTTATTTACTTGTAATATGATGTTGATTGTGGTCTCGATCTTCTCTTTACCCGACTTTTTAAAATTTAAGCTTGTGTTTATTGTGGAAACTTTAAGAGTGCATATGTGGTATTATTTTTTTTAGAACCAGTACTTGCTCCTTATGGTTTTGTGGGACTAGATTTATGATCATGATGTTTTAATATGGTTTTATGAAGTTAGGGTAGGTTATCTAGGTGTATAGATGGGAGTGTCTTGCAATAAGTGGTGAGGTCCACAAGTGGCTGCCAAGATTAGTTATTGTAAGTAACTTAATTAAGTGATAACATGGTACATTAAAAGGGGTTTTAAAATAAACTAATGACTTGTGTATCTCACTCATGCTTGAACAGTAGTACAGGCTAGGATGGAGGATGAGATGATGTTTTTCGTCCAGTGTGGCGTGTGTTTTGGCATACTTAGTAGCCTTGTCTATATGAGTGATTTACTGATACTGTAAATGGTCACTTGAGTGTCAGGGTCTAGAGAGGCTTCCTGGATGAAACTCAAGGGTTGGACGTATGTGATGGAACTTTCCTGTATGCATCTTAGGTTTCCTACATGTGTTGGTTTCCTATGGATTAGTTTGTATCACCTTTGTAGTATGAGTAGTACATCTTGAGATAGAGAACTTTCAAGATCCCTTGCTTAGGATTTACATTGTGGTTGATTTTGTGATTGATATCTGAGTGGGGTCTGATGTTATCTCCTCACCAAGGTGAGAGTGGATCTCTGGGTTCCACGTGGTCAAGTGGTAGTGATTCTATTACCATTTGATATTTTTTTCATTCTTGTACCAACGTCAAATGATTTGTGTAGCAATTATAACTTCTTCTTTCATCTTTGGAGTTTGCTCTTATCTTTCATATATTCTACATGTACTTTGTACTTGGTTTATTATTACATACCATGCAACTTGTGCTATGGATGTTGGTTCACTATGTACTTCATATGTTTCAACTATATCAATATGTTCACATTTATATGATGATGAACTTGTTATTCATTTTCATATATGAGATTTTTTTTATTTGTAGTTATTCTTAATAATTAATTAGCAAATGTAATCCTATGTCATGGAACCCTTGGAATTTGTAATCAGTGATTTAGCTACATTTATGAGCATGTATTGTCTTATGTTATATTGCTTCCGCATTGTTATTCATTATTATTTTATAAACTATTAAGAAACAAATTATTCTATAAACTTAGTATCATGTTTTAGGTTAATTTATCTTGGGTTCTCTAGCAGGGCATTACATATCTCCTAGAGTTCACTCTAAAATTTATCTTAATACAAACTTTATATTTTTTTAAATTATGATTTTTTCATATTAATTTGCTATTTATAATTAACAACTTTCTACATCCAAAAAGCTCCTTGATACGAACTTCATATTTTCTATTCATTAACTTTTTAATATGAACTTAGAACTTTTTAGTTATCAAATTTCTAATCTAATTACATACAAATTGAGAACATCTCAAAAAATTACTAAAATCTTGAAAAAATCACTAAAATTTCATGCATCATTATCATTTGGTTGCAAAGAAAGCAACTCCTTCAAGTTGTCATCCTCTAATTACTCCCACTTATTTTGATTTAGTTTTCTCAAGTCTTACTCTACAATCCCAAGATATTTCTATTGATAGTAATCCATTACTCTACAAACAAAAGAAAATTTAAAAAAAAAGTGTTTTCCTTAAGTGTGTGGTTAAAGAGGAATGGGAAGATAAATGTTCTCTTTAGGGAGATTAGGATTCCTATCTTCTTTAGGTAGAGAAGAAGAAGGTTCATCCAGATCTTCATGTCTACTTAATGTTATTCTTGGATATAAATCATCAAGGAAATGCTACCATCAAGATTATGACAAATGATTTGAAAAAAAAAATGGAATTTTTAAGATCATCCAAAGAAGTGCATAAACTAGCTCCCTTAAGACTATCCATTAAGGGGGACTGAGGAGGAGATGACCTAGGTCTCATTAGGATGGGATTGTTAAGAGGTTGATCTCTATCCTCATGATTAATAGGCACAATAGGAAAGTGATTAAGGTGGTTTATGCTAATGTCATTTTTAGGTTCATCAAAGAAGACCCTTATGTAATCAATATATTCCATGCATTTTACTAAAATTTGAATGAGGAAACTACCTGAAATATTGATAAAAGTCTTGAAACATGCTTAATAAGCAAGGAAGATATTTGAAATTCTTATAATGTCATATGCAAGAACACCATAAAGGAATATAAACATCATTAAATGTAAGAAAGTATAATTCACTTCATGTGATTGATAAAGAGAAGTAAGAAGAAGCGTAATAAGATGAGATTTACACACCAATCTAACTTAGTAAACTCCACGAAAGCTACCCAAATCAAATCTAAGGATGCAATGTATGAGATATAAACACCAAATTAAAAGTGGAAATGTCACACAAAGGATATCTAACACCAAAATCAAAATGGAGATGTTATGATTCAGGTTCACCAAAATGTACAATAAGAAAAAGGGGGAGCAAGAAATGTAAGGGGATTTCTCATCTTGTCCTTAATTGCACAATCAGAAAAAAGATGCCCATATAGGCTCAAAAAAGGACATCAGTGCTAAATGATTCAATGATCCTTCGCTATAATGTAATCGGGGTAAGTTGGATTCAAGGGAAATTGATAGGGTGATGTAAGATAGAAGGCCAAATAAAAGAATATAATAAGATATGGAAAATAAAGACTTATAGAAACGTGTAATGACTTGTAGAAACCTATAATGACTTGAAACAGATCTAGAAGATAGTACTAACTTGCAATTTCAATCTAAATCTTATTTTAGGGTATATAATGCCTAGGGAATTATGTTCCTAGGTATAGATAGCTTGGGGCACTATATACCTAGTGATTTTGTCTAAAACTTTCATGGATAGTCTCTCAGGTCCTACACTTCTTGGATTAAGTCTCGTATATTCGTCACCTATTCCTACACAAAAAATGGGGAAGAAGGTTGTATAGAGGGTTGCCTTGGTCAGATGTATGTTTGGAATCAACCTCGAAATGAAATAAAGTAAATGAAAGTGTGTTATCATATAGAAAAGGCTAGGTTTCAAAAATGAAGTATGTCATCCCTTGGCAATGAAAATGCTTCTTTGAATGCGGTCAAACATGTTGATGCAATAGCTTTGAATTAACACAAAAACCCAAAAGGAAATCATGAAAGATAAAACCTTGTGTGATGGATGTTGTACTTTTCCATAATGCTTGAGAGAGAGAGAGAGAGAGAGACTTGGATGAATGTAGATGTGTGTAGATATCCTTGATAGAAAAATCCTTTACTTATCCTTCAATGAGGGAAATAAGCTTGATCCATAAATAAGATTGTTTTGAAAGCACCTTCGAATTCTTGAGAATGCTAGATCTTGAATGCTTGCCTTCAAATCTTAAACTTGATTGCTTGATAATGAACCTAGATCTTGGATGCCAAAATGAGGAGAGATAGAGTGCTTATATACCTCTCACAACATTTTGGGGGTTAAAACTTGAAAGGGTCGACCAAAAATCCAAATACCCCACTAAATTACCAAGATAGACACTCGATCTAAATCTTAGCTCAAAACTCGAGGTATAGAATGCCTAGGGTGTTCTATATCTGAGTATAGAATGCCTAGGGAATTATGTACCCATCAACCAGGCTTCAAATTCAAAACATGGACCCTAGATAACTACGGCATGCCAAATTATGAAGAAAAACTAATTTTGGGTTTAGAACAGAATAAGAAGGCCACAAATGGTGACATAGGCCCTATTTGATTAAATAAATTATTGGATTGGAGAAATAATATATGAGAACACCTATAAATAAGGGCTTACCTCGATTTTAAATGAAATTGAAATAACATAGGACCCATATTCAAATTTAAGTTTTCATTAAGTGCCTTATGAAGTCCTATTATGCACGTTAAGATGGAAATAAACTAAAGTGGGTGTTAAATAACCATGAAATTGTACACACCAATAAGATGCTTACAATTTACGTTGGTACAATATCATAATAAAATTTCCACTTCACTATGGTTGGTCATTTCTTCATAGTCAATAATCTAATGCTTATATAAAAATCCAAAAAAATCATAAATTATCCCCAAAAAATATAATATGTCCTAGAAAATTAATTTTTTTTCAAAAATCGGGGTTCACCACTTAGTGTGTTGGTGGTAGCATTGTTGTTGTCCCCACCTAGTTTCAAACCCCTGTTGAGTCATTTTGATCGTGGGCTTTTGCCTTTGCTAATCTAATGTGCTCACGGGTTTTGGCCTCAACTTTGTAATAAGAGGATGATGTCCCCCATTTTTGACCTCACTGGTTCATGAATATAGGTCAAAGAATTTCATGTGGATTTAGAGGGTGTGTAGTGTCAACATCATCAGTCATCTTTAAATTTTTATTAGGCACTTATAAAATAAAAAACCAAAAAAAAAATCAAATAAATGGTCTTGAAGACGCAAACATTTTAAACAAATTAAACACAATCAAAACATTGAACTTAACAAATCACGAGCCAACAGACAATTTGTCAAGCTAGTCTACAACCTATCTAATCAATTGCCTAATTAATATTGGCAAAATTTACCAGCTATCCAATGTCTTCATCAAATACTATCATGATCTATAATGTGTCTTAGATAGGATTAATCCTTCCTAAAACCAGAAATTGATCATTATCAAACTATCAAGGCTTAAACTCTGGCAAGAGATGGTCATTAAATTATTTGGTCTAGTGAGTTTTATCTTTTACTCAATTTTATCTTTTGTGACATGCTTTATATTCTTCTTGAGGTTGTCTTTTGACTGGAGCGATGATCGGGCATAGTCACTTGATTGTTTGTGGATTGTTCTTTACTAACATGATGACTCATCTTAGGACATGATTATATAAGATCATCAAGAACGTATGATTCTAGTGTGAATAAGAGCATTCTTTATTGTTTGATGTGTTTTCTATCCTTGCAAATGGCATGAGTTATTTTAGTTTTATTATGCCTTAATGCTTGCATTTGCTTTCCATAATAAGCTCAATGATGATAAAGCACAAGTTTCCATCATTTCCTTCTATCCACTCATCACCTTCTCATTATTTCTATCTCCTTTCCATGACCACTTTTATGGCTATAGATTTTATCATTTCTTTATTCCCAAATCTTTCCTTTCAAGAGCACTAGTGTATTCTCCTAATTGACATGTCCTCTTGATGGGGCATCATCTTTTAATATCCTTCTTGTTACTGGGGCATCATGCTTATAGTCTTTATCCTCTTCTTCTTTGAAACAACGGGATAAACTGCATTCTCTTAAAGAGGGGGAAAATGTAGACACTTAAAATTGCCCTCGCTTCATTAAGTAAATATTTTATTTATTTAATTATTTTACCATAATTCTTCTATCAATTAAATAAATATTTATTATTTATTTAATTAATTACTTAGCCTCTTCCTCTATTATTTAAATAAATATTTTATTTAATTAATTCATTAACTTTTTGTATCTCATAATTAAATATTTTTTATTTAATTAATTATCTGATTTCTACCTCTTTTAGACTATTAATTAAATGAATGATTTTATTTGTTTAATTAATTCATTATATTTCTTCTCTAACATCTCCCAACATGTATAAATCCAATGCTTCTTGTGATATATACTCAAAATTCAACTAACTCTTACCTACCACTTAATTTCATCCCTCAATATGAATCAACTTGTTAATCTTATTAATCCTTACCTAGCCTTTTATCTTAGTCATTCATATGTTAACCTCTCAATCTCAATCTTTGATTTTCTTAAGGACTTTTATAAAAGACTCTCTCTCTCACACACACACACACGTGCACATGCACATGCGTGCATACAAACATTTGAATCTATCACAATCATACTATCTTGCACACTTGAGATCTTGCTATCATATATTCATTGTCATCATTTGCATCAACGTCAATCAACCACACTCCACTCCTTTATTGTAATCTTGTGCATATGCCAAATAGGTGAGAGAAAATATCATTCAATACAATATCCTTAAAGGATAGGAGAACAATGGAGTCAAGCATTTCATGTGTGTATTTGGTATAGCTTTATTTATCTTACATTTTGCATTCATGAAGATGTTCTCTATTGATATGTTGTTGAATTAATTTGTAGATCTAGACTAATGGTTGGGTTAAATAGATTTGCAAATAGCTTTTCAATATTTTCAACATCATCAAGCATCAGTAGTTTCAATTCCAAAAACTAGGATCTTGAGAGTTGTATCCATGTTGTAAGGATTTATTCTAGTTTGGTTAAATAACTACTACCATTTTCTTTTTTGATTCAAGGTTTTAAGCTTTATTTCATTTACTATTGTTTTGGGGCTTATTCTCTCTATCCTTGTCTCTTTCTAATATGATGTAAAAGTAGTCTTCCCTTAATATTTCACTCCACAAGATTGTTTTCTCATTGCTTTCTCTAGTTTTCTCTTGTTCTTCGCTTCTCTTTTCTTTTTTGTATGTTATTTATCCCAATTCTCCTACTTTTATATTTGGCTAGGGATGGATCCTAGTCTATGGGTTTTTCCATTTCAAAACTCCTTGAATCCTTGATTTGTTAAAGGCATATTTCTTAGTTGTGCCTCTTCATTGGTTCTTTGGTTCCTTTCATATTTTCTTAATCTCCTTACACTTCTCATCAGTTAGAAATGGGTTCTTTCCATAGTTTGTAGAATCTCCTTAAATAGGTCATCTCATCGAACTGTGATATTGGTGAAATACTTCTTAGGTCATTATGATAGGTTAGGAGTCATATTGATTTGATTAAGTAAAAATAGGTTTTGAAAGGACCTGAAACCTTGTACAATAACTCAATAGATATAGCAATATAATACTCAGATACAATAGTGGAGACCACCAAAAAAATAAAGGGAGTAACCACCAAAAAACCCCCACCAATAGACAACAATCCTCAACAAGGGACCTTACGATTTAAATTTAGCGCCACCCTTGTAGGACCGAAGATTCATATCCAAAGGAGGAATGAAAGGCTTCGGTTTCTTTCCTTTCACAGTTGTCCAACCATCCTCCAATTTGGCAGCATCATTGAACCAAACCCCTAAAGAAATAGAAGAATGGTTGACCAGAGAAGAATCAGCCCCAAACAACAAACTCTCCCTAGGGGAAACATGTTTGGGTGAACCCACATTTGTAACAGACTGGACAACAAAGTCATCAGTCTGGACAACAACAACAGTCATAGCAATATCAATCTGGATAGCAATAGCAGGCTGGACAGCACAGACAACAGTCTGGACACCAGCCAAAGCCACATCAGAACCTGCAGGGACAGCCAGAGCTAGCGATGCCAGAACATCACCCATCGTAGCACCATCTCCCTTAGAAGCAAGAACCTCCTGAGAAGAACCCACATCCTGCTCACTAACCGTAGCAGAAGATTTATTCATAGTATAATGCTCGGCAGAGACACCTGACCACTAGGAAGGTGATCGTTTTGATTTTACCTTCTCAGAAACACATCGAGCAGCCACGTGGCCAGTCAAATGACATTTCCTACAACGGAAGGGAGTACCTTCATAATCTAGAATCTGTATCCAAGAACCCCGAGGGTAGGCCAAGAAAATTTTCTCAGGGAGACCCTTAGAGACATCCATCTCAATAAGGATTCGAGCAAAAGTCGAATGAAGAACATCAGAGGTTGGCGAATCCGCAATCTAGAAATCCCCAAGAGCATTCCTCACAGTTTCCAAAATAGAATCCAACCAAAGATGCATGGGAAGATTCGGAAGTCTAACCCAAATAGGAATCTTGTTAAAAGATTTAGAAAGTGGGTTGAAATCCTTATGCCAAGGTTTGGCCATCAGAGGGAATCGGTTATCCCAGGAGAAGCTATACTCACACAAGATAGACTCCCTATCTTCAGCATTACCAAATCTTACAATAAAAAAACCCCTAGCAGCTGGGTAAATCTGAATATCTTTGGTTAAAATCGGCTCCCAATGGATGGAAATCCAAGCATGAAGAGCAGAAAGTGAAGGCCAAAAGCCCCTAAATCTAAATATAGCAACATGCGAAGAGAAATCCTCTGCAGTTTCAAAAAAATTATCTACTACATCAAACTCTAACTGCACCCAAATAGGATTACTCACATTCACAGGGGAAGCCACCTAGGTCCTCCTAATCCCTAGAGAGTGAGAAGGAATGGTCCCATAGGAGCCATATTGTTACTACTTGGCCCTAACAAAAATATTTATTTTCTTGTGGAAGTAAGTTGTGTTGAATGAAGCTTAGCTATGATTGAATGAATTCTAGGCTTAGAGGTGGCAGAGAGGATTGTGATTAAAGTTCAGATTTAACAAATTTGAAGCTTTTGGAATTGTGATTGAAGTATGCATTTACTCTGAAATTTGCACATTCTTTTTCGTGTTGACGAACTCAATGTTTCTCCTTAAGTGTTTTCTGGTGAAAAGCACACATGATGTTGTTTTTCTATACTTGATAAGAATGTGTTGAAAATCTTTCTAGAAGGTAGCTACACCTTGTAATTTGCAGAGAGTTGGTTTTTAGCAACTCATTTCTTAGTGTTAAAGATTTCTCTCTTTTCATTCTTTAAGGAGGTTTGAAATTGATTTTAAGTAAAGGGAAAAAATTGTATGCTAACAATCCCCAAACAAAATAGGACTGGATTAGGACTACTAGATAAAGACTCAGTTCTCAAAGTAGCTAGGGATTAATGTTTTCTTTGATTTAAGGTCTATGAAACACTATCCAAATAATTCTTTCATCCTATTTCTTGATGAAGGTGTGAAAGATGGATTGATTTGATTTTGATTTAAAGCCCAAGATTCTGATTAATGCTCCTAATGTTTTGGAATGTGAATGAAGAAAGATGTGTTTAAAAATGAGAAGGAATGAATGACTTGGAAGAGAATGAAGGTCGATGGTATTTAATAATAAGATTCCCATGTGACAAAGGCCATGTTCACATTGTTCTTGGCAACGAAATTAGCAACCCGATTGTTGTAGATGATTTTATCTAATTTTTCAATAGCCCAAGCTAGAAAGTCTTAGATGGATTTCAAATATGATTTATTGGATTTAGTCTTCTAATCAACAATTTTATTTTCTCTATAAACTCGTGCAACTAGGAGATTTTATTTCTTATGTTTTCCCAAATCATTCATGTCTCGAGAAAATACTGGTTTTGACAAGGTAAATCAATGTTTCGCATAAAATGAATTGAAAGGCCTTTGAGGAATCAATTTCCAGGTGTTTTAGTCAAATTAGATTGCTCACTATTTTTAGGGAGAGATGAAAATTCTCAAACACAAATGACAATCTATGGAAATGCCAATACCAGGTCTGAGACGTCAATCTGCGAAGATGACAATACCAAGTCACAGACGACAATCCAGGATTCATAACTTTTTTCACAGAATTTGATCGGTCGGATATTTGAATTTGATTTTTGTCAATTTTTTCAATGGAAAGAGCTGATCTTCATATATACATCAAAAAATTTTATTACAGACATGTTTGTCCAAAATAATCCCAAGGGACAAAGCAACCTTGGAGGATTCAAGTGTACGGGTTTGTTTTGCAATGAAAGTAACAAGCACACTCTTTATCCCTAGAAGGAGATTGGATTAGATTGAAAATCTTTTCTCATTGACTTAGGAACACACCCAACAACTCCTCATAATATGGCCATCACCAAGCCCGCAATGACTCCAGTCATGATGTCATATGATCAAAGTGTTAACATTGAAGGGGGCTTGATATGGTGAGTGTCTTGGGGAGATTACTATTCTCCTTGCATGTAGATTATCAACCTTTTGGGGGTGAACCGAGTGGCTTCTAACTAATGTCTTTTAGTAAGGTTCTCCATTCGAACACACTCTTTGTGTTTGCGCAAGCACGACTAGGGCATATAGCCCCACAAAACACCTTGACACAAGTAGTCACATAAACGTGATTCAGATAGTGAGACCCTACTAAATGTTAGGCGAGAGTCGTGTATAAGCTCAAATGTTGTCTGACTTCTGAGGCTTTAACCCCAAAAATAAAATTTTATTAACGTGAGTTGGAGTGGTGGGCTAACACATCATTCTCACGTGGGTCATTCCTGGGAGCTTTTTACCTCATTGACAGGCCCATCTAAAGGATTAAAGGAAAATGCATGGATTGGCCACAAGAAAGAGTTTGTATTTATGATTTTCTCTCAAGGGGAAAAGAGCATAATCTCCTATCATCTAAGGTTTTCTCCCAAACACACCAAGAACACTTTATTCTTTTCTAAGGTCCCTATTAAAGTGTGAAGCCAAATGGGTCTAGGTTTTTTATTGTCTCAAAGAGACAAGAGAATAATCACCTACCACTTAGAAAAATACTACAAGTGTACCTTTGTTAAATGCCTAAGAAAAACATTAAGGAAAACACATTGTTTATTCATATCTCCTAGGCAACTTGTAAAATAAAAAAATGTGAGTAGTTTATTTGTAAGAATCTTTTGCTAATCGTCCTGCAATACAAAATATTAGTAGTTTGGAATTTGTTTTTAGTCTTCAAATTCAATATGTTGCAAAAATCAGATAAGTTGTCAAAAAATGCGCAGATGACACAACCAGGTTGCAGACGACAATCTGTGCAAACAACAGTCAACTGTTGAAGATGACAGTCAAAGTCACAGACGACAATGTAAAGACACAAATGAAAAATTTTACAAATTATACCTAACACTTGGCAGTACGATTTTTGAGCAGTGCAGATGCTAGAGTAATGTCGCAGACGCCAAACTACACAGACGACAAAGAACCTGCAGAGATGACAATAAGAAACAAAGTAAGCTTTGTAAGACTAAAAAATAATTTTTAGCAATTTTTCCAACATGTAACTCTGCAAAATTAGTTGTATGATAGAAATTTGAGAGTTAAAAATGTGAAACATGCTAAAAAACACTTTAAATGTTAAAAAAAGTTAATGCAGGGCAGAGACGACAGTCCCTAGGCCCAGACGACAATTCCAGGTCACAGACGCCAAAGCGTGACAGTTTCTGAGAGCTGCAGAAAATGAAAGAAAGAAAGAAGAGAAGTTTGGACAGGGACATGGGTTCCACTAAGTGTGCCAAAATGTATGTGAGGAAAACTAACATGTTACAAGAAAGCTAAAACACTCAAACATTAGTGAAATATGTTAGTCAAATATAAAAACTTAACATTTAAGGAAGCTTGCATGAAAAACAGAAGAAAGTTTTCTCCACAACCTCCGATGAGCAATAAGCAAACGCACCCAAGGTTTGCTTGATTTCAACTCTTAAAGAGTATTGTGGGTGTGCTCTCCCAACACAATATATTAAATCCCACTAAGACTATCAATATGATCAATGCAAGATATAAGCCATCAACTACCATAAAAATGGCATTGAATGAGCTCAAGGACTAGTTATGAAGAACTAGCCTCAAGCATGCAAAGTGGATGAAGAAAAGAACATGAACAACTATGATCTACTTATGAAAACTATGCTACCATTAATGTGAATGAGATACCAAACAAGTTAGATAACATAAATGCAATAAATCTAAGACTATGCTAGCATGATAACTCTAATGCAAAATAATGGATGAATTACTCTAGGCAAGGTTCCTATTTATAGGATTTTGGAGGGCTGGGGTGAGGTGGCATCTATGTGGAATCCACATAGGTGCCAGCAAGGAGACACATAAGCCATGAAAAGTCCAAGACTTTCTCACACATGTGTGAGCAACTTGGGATGTGATGGGTCAATGTGTACTTCAAGTACACATGTGTAAGAAGGTGTAAGAGGTGTAAGAGAAAAGGTCCACTTTCATGTTTTTAGAATGTGTAAGAGGTGTCATCAAGATTGTAAGAAACCTTGTTGGGTCATTTTTTGGGTTATTTTGAAAAGACAAATTTTAGAAATTTGCTCAGACATGTGTGAGCAAAAAATTAAGGCTAATAGGTGTAGGAATCTAAGAATTAGCTTAATTAACCTTAGTTAATTAAGAAATAGGTCTATTTGTTGAGAGTGATGTGTGTAGGGTAGGATCTAGGTTTAGATTTAGGATTAATTTAATTAAAATTAAAATTAAGCATGGTTTAGAAGAATAATAGAATGTGAAGGGATTAAATAAATTAAAATGTATTTAACAAGGATTTATGTGGGGAAAAAGGTATTAAATAAAATTTAATACACTTGCAAGAGGGGTATTTAAATTTAAAATTTAAATACTATAGAATAATGAGCCAAATTTAATTAAATAAGAAAGAGGAATATAACTGAAATAATTAAATAATTATAACGTTACGGGATGATTTTAAGTGTCTACACAATCTTCCCAAAGAGCCAGTACCAATCAAGCACTTGGCTAGAGCTTCAAGTCGAGTCTCCAAGATAAGAGAGACCAACTAGAAAGTATAAGATATCAAAATGAGCCCACGTTGTAGCAACAACCACAAGAACTGAACCAAAATCATACAGGGGCTCACCAAAATACCACCTTAGAAACCCTCCAAAAGAGGCCCAAAAACACGATATGCAAAAAATGACTCCAAAAGGGTAGAGAGGGAAAGATCCCAACATCAAGATATATTTTCCCATAGGCCCAACACCAAAAGAAAAACCCCTGAAAAAAAAAATTGCAATTACCAGAAAATGGGGCTCAACGTGGAGCACGAAGAACCCCAAAATCCAAAATGGACAGAATAGTCCACAAAGAATCGTCCTAAGAAATTGTAGTGGGGAAAATCCCCAAGGCACATCTTGCACTCCAAACCCACCACATCGTAACCACCAAGCATGCACTATTATCCCACACCAAAGCATCTGAACGACACTGGAAAGACAGAGAAACATAACTAGAGCCCTTGAACCAACACATCCAAAACATACCCGTCAGCCATAGTCAAGACTGCCAATGCAACCCACCAGCGCCACCACTAGTCAAAGCCATCAGATGCCTCCACAGAAGCATTTGCGGCCATGATGAATCCATTTCCCTTTCCCTCGTACTCATCGCCATCTGATTCTATTACAGAGGGGGCCCTGCAAGAAGCAAAACCCCTAGCTTTTGAATCTCCTCTACTCCTACCTCTCCCCCTCATAGTTCTCACTTAAAATCAACAACGTTAAACATACCAACCATCACAATACGATAGTATTGACCAAAAGAAGACCAACATGGTAATAAAGATAAATTTTACAAAATCATAAGATCATGATTATCTAATCTTTGATGAGGAATCCTTGCAAAATACATTTGTTTGCATCATTACACTTAAAATGAGTGACTAAAAATTGAAGTGCTAATATCATATATTTATTAACAATATCAACACCTACAATTGAAAATATGATTCAACATATTAAATACATCTAATAATATATGACATGAGATTAAAATAGTATAATTAAAATAAAATAGTTATCAACTCAATCCCAACCACTCCATAAGCCAACTACTAGATTAATACAAATAAACATTCAAATTTAATAATAAATAACTATATTATAATTTTAAAAAATCATTGAACTAACCAATTTGCTCGTTGTTTTTAGTTAGGAATCATTTCCCATTACTCTTTTTTTCCCGACTCATTTTGTGCCCGGACACAAACCATAGTCCAATACTCCGTATGGTCCAAATTTAAGCCTTTTTAAAATATTTCATGATGTCCTATTAAAAAAAATGCAATTATTAAAAATGGCTCCATAGTTCTTTTGCACTTTTGAACTTTATAAAAATAATAAAAGTTCAAAAATGATTATAAAATGCTTAATCTTTAACAAACAAAATTCATGAGTCTCCCAATTTGTTTATAAAATTGGTCCATGATATTAAAATATATGTCAAGTCCTTTCACATGTTGAGTGTTTTGTTTTATATTAATACTAGAGATATTTTTGTGGTTGAGTGTTCTGTTTTATATTAATAAAATCATCTTTAATATATGATCCCCAATGAGAAACTCAAATAATTGAATAGAGCACTAAAAGTGTAATTGTCATATTGTATAGAGCATTAAATCTATGGAATACAATCAATGGAACAACACTCAAGATAAGTGGGTAGTTGCCACTCAATTCTAAACAATAATTTAATAATTTATATGTTCAATAGTCTAACCAATATTTGACTTGTCAAAACAAGGGGCATGATCATTTTTTTCTAATTACCTTAAAGTGAGTCGAATCTTTTTAGCACTTGTATGTAAATGCTTCCATAATTGAGAAAACACTTTAAAAATAGCCATATTAGAAAGCTTGAGAATTACAAAACAGTAATACTATAAAATAATTACGTGTCTTTAAAACATCATCAAAAAAACATTTGAAGTCACCTTAAAGTATGTTTAATCACCAATAAAGCCAAGATCACCAGTCAAATACATTTGAAATGCTTCTATGTAGGAGGAAAGGTAGTTTAGGTAGGTGTTGAGTGCTTAGTTGATTGGGAAATAATATTTTATATGATTGTTTTCATATTGGTGACCAAATTTGAGATCAACATACATATATCTTTTAGAAATTTGATGATTAATTTTTTAACTAAGATATAATTTTTATGGTGATTCTATATATATAGATGTTTAAATAGGATAAGTTAAGAAAGAATAGTCTTTAATAAGATTTGAAAACTAATTAGATCAGAGTTCAAGTCTTTATATACTAGCACTTGCACCAAAGGAGGGTGCAAAGGAGGGTACAAGAGTTACGCTTGTAGGAAAATACATTTAAATTAATATGTTTGTATGAAATGAGTTTTTCACCTATTCAGTGAATTTTGTTTATGTTTTAATGGAACACTCTGATGGGCGAACTCAAACTTTGAAAGATGAGAACAAGATCTGATCTATTGGAGAAAATGGAAAACGCAATTCAAAATGTAAAGAGAGATTTGAAAAACTAATTAGATCAGAGTTCAAGTCTTTACATATAATAGTGCAATTCCTAAATTGGGGTGATATTATTTTGGGATTAGGAAAAATCTTATTGTGAATGTGGAAAAGTAGAAACTTCAAAAAAATGAAAAAAAATTAGTTGAAATATTAAAAAAATACAACCAAATTGGTAATTTGAAGAGGTTAGTAGCTTTCTTTTGCAAGCATTTGATGTTAGTGTCCATTTATATAACATTGGTATTAAAATATCTCAACAATTGTGATCAACTTATAAGAAGAAATTCAGAGATCTTTTATTTAAATTGCATATGAGGGACAAAATATGATAGTTGCTTATTACAAGATAAATGGTTTGTAAAGTTAAAAAGCATGGAATTTGGAGTTTGTATAACCAACTTGGTCAAACTTTAGATCTTTGTGTTAAATTTGTATGGAAAATGTATAATTAAAGTGGTGTAAAATTATTTAAAAGAAATGTTTATATTTTGAGGAACTAAGTAGGATCTCATGATTACTAATTGATGCAACCAAATTCACAACATCCAATTCACCATTTGCATTCAAAAACTAAATTATATATAAAAATCAAACTCAAGAAATAAGATCAATTTCTTTCTTCCTTATCCTACTCTCCAACCTACTTACAACTAAAAAAAGAAACCTTGTATCTTGTAATAAACCCCCGCCCCCCAGTTTTCTTTTCAGTATGTGTTGCCACTCTTTTAGACCACTTTTAAGTGCGTGTTGGTTATTTCAGTGATATTTGAGGTTATTGATGTATGACATAACATTGTGATTTTATATATTATGATCTATTGGATAGTTGTGTGATATCATGTGTTGATGGTTAGATGATTATGGTTATTTCATGTTGATTATCTTCTTATGATGATGTTATTTATATTTATGATTTCTGACATATTGACCCATATCTGTATTCGCATGGATTCTATGTATGTTTACTTTTCTATTTTTTGTATTAAAGAGGATTAAGGGTTAATTAGGATTAATTATGAGATTAAATAATTATATCTTATATATTAAAATATTAAATACAAGATTGTTCAATCAATGAGAATTAATTAAATACCTATGTTATTAAAGAAACTTAATTAAAAAGTCAAAAATATTAATTCAATGGTATAATGATTATTAAATAATTTAATTTTTAAGTCAAAAATAATAATTGAGAAATTTAAATTATTATTAAATAAAAATTAATATTTAAATGCAAAAAGGAGTTAAGTGATTTGTAACGTTGACTTGCATATTATTACTACCATGCACTTTTAGAATGCATAAAGTTTGATAAAAACAAAGCTGGACTCAGATTAAGAGTTTAGTTGAGAAAATTTAGTAAAGTTAATATTTGAGTTAAGTGTTGCATTATTTTTCACAATTGGATTCTACTTTTGTTATTTAGAGTTGCATTCTTTCAACTCTAGTTTCTGGGTTTCTATATTAAAGAGCTTGGAGGACATTTGGAGAAAAAAAAATTCAATCAAGTTTTGAAGGATTCTCTCTTGGAAAAAATTTTGGAGGATTAAAGTTTTGGTGTTTTCGAAAGATTTGGGTTTTTAGAATTTGAAATTGGTTTTTGATTTAGCTTTGTGCATTGAGGTAGGGTTTTGAATCCTTTTGCAATTTCCTTTTTGAAAGATTGTATTCTTCATGTATTCCAAATTGGTTGATGATTTTACTGTGTTTGTATTTTGGTTTGCTTTATTTGGGGAAATTGAAAGTAAAATCCTATTAGGATTATTTTGTGTGGAAAATTCTTATTATATTGAACTATTAAAACCCTAGATTTCATTTGAGAACATTAGGTAAACGAATGATTTATCCGATTGAGGGTTTTTTGGAAACTTGGTAGGAAAATTTTAGATATATTTACAGATAATTAGATCTTAGAACGTATTAGACTATAATTGCAAAATTTGTATTTGAAAATCTTCCTTTGTAAAGGAAAATCCTAATATTATTGTGGGTGTGGGTGTGGGAGTGTGTGTGTGTGTGTGTGTAAGTTCAAAGGAAAACTTTTTTTAAAAAAATGAAATTGGAAAAATTTAATATTCTAAAAAAAATATAGTTAAGAAAAGAATTCACCAACAAATAATAATAATAATAATAATAATAATAATAATAAAATATATATATATATATAATAAAAATATATATATAAATTAATATGGGGGTGGGGGGCCATAACCTCCCCCCACACCGGCGACACCTTGCAGTACCATAGTGGTCATGGCTTGCGGCACCTGTGGGTATTGCAAGGGAGGCTTGCAGGAAACCGCGGAGCAATGACCCACACCCGCCCTCCCCGTTTTATGTCTTATTTCTTTTTGAGAATAATAATAAAATATATTTTATTTAAATCTTAATATTGTTATTTTTTAATATATTAATATATGTATATTAATTATTAATATTTTATATTATTAATTAATATATGTATACTAATTATTAATATTTTATATTATTAATTAATATATGTCTACTAATTATTAATATTTTATATTATTAATTAATATATGTATATTAATTATTAATATTTTATATTATTAATTGATATATGTACATTAAGTATTAAATATTATATATATTATTTCATGTTTTACAATATAGTTTATTTATATTAATTGGACAAATAATTCATATTATTAATTAAGGATATTTATAATATGAAGATATACTTATATATTTATCATTTAATTAATAAAGGGGAATTGATCTTTTGGTTAAAAGATTTAATATACTTGGAATTATATATATTATGGTTAGTTAAATATTTTAATGGGAAATTTTAATTAAACCAATCATTTCTTTAATTAAGTATGATTAATCTAATCTTTTGAGATTGAGATTTATATTGTTGTATGGCATTAATGTTTTGTGTATTGGGGAAAGTAAGTAAGTTATTAGGGATTGTATGCCAGAGGTTTCGGAGTTGTATCTATTGATGTTTGTGTTTTATTTACTTGTACTATGATGTTGATTATGGTCTTGATCTTCTCTTTACCCAACGTTTTTAAATGTAAGCTCATGTTTATTTTGGAAACTTTAAGAGTGTATATGTGGTATTATTTTTTTGAGAACCAGTACTTGTTCCTTATGGTTTTATGGGATTGGATTTATGACCATGATGTTTTTATATGATTTTATGAGCTTAGGGTAGGTTATCTAGGTGTATAGATGGGAGTGGCTTGCAATAAGTGTAGAGGTCCACAAGTGGATGCCAAGATCAATTATTGTAAGTGTATACACCTAAAAATGGTCACCTAGACTATTAGCCCCTTTTGCTAAATCACTAATTGCTTATTCTTGATCAAATCCTAGTTCTATCATTTATTCGATTATTTTCTATGGGCTAACCATCTTATCCTAAGTCTTTATTATTTAAAAAGAATATTTCCTCCCCTTTTAACAAATAAAAATCTCCCACTTTTCCTCTTATCCTAAGTTGCACAAATAAAGCATTATTCTTATTTTATAAAAAGGGAAAAAGCACTTTTTGTCTCATATGGACACAAAAGTCAACTCCTATTTTCTCATTGGAGGATATTTGTGCACAAGGATTGATCCCTCTTCAAGCTCCACCGTTGATTAAATCTTTTGCCTCTTAATCTCCATGGTCCATTTCTCCTCATTTCCTATAAAAGAAGAGCTCTCTTCTTCATTCTAGATCCCCAAATTTTTATGCTAACTTTATGCTGCAGGTTTTCTAGGTACACTTTGGAGCTTTTGAAGATTTGGAGCATTCTTAGCATCTACATCTCATTCTTGCATTCTACATCTCATTCTTGCATTCTTAGCTTAGCTTCATATTTATGGTTTCTTAGATTAGCTTCATTTCTATGCTCTAGATTAGCTCACATAGATTAATTAGCTTGGGTTGTAACACTTGCATATTTCCTTTCATAGCTTAGCTTGCATTTCCATTTCTAGCATAGCATTGCATTGCATTTTCATTCTTGATTCTTGAGGATATTGACATTCTTGCCCTTGTCTTCATTGAATCTCCCATTGCATGGTTTACTAGCAAGGTTATAGGCTAAATAGCTCTAGCTGAGAGCATTCTTAAAAACCCTTGCACTTCATGCCTAAGGAGCTATGGATCGATTTGTGAGGGCTCATTCTTGAGTTTCCTTATATGTAATGATCCATAGAAGTGCGCCATTTTAGTGTGTACAGTAAGTAACTTAATTAAGTGATAATATGATACATTAAATGGGGTTTTAAAATAAACTAATAAGACTTGTGTACCTTGTTCATGCTTGAACACTAGTATAGGCTAGGATGGAGGATGAGATGATGCTTGTCATCTAGTGTGGCGTGTGTTCTGGCATAGTTAGTAGCCTTGTTTGTATGAGAGATTTACTGATACCGTATATGGTCACTTGAGTGTCAGGGTCCAGAGAGGCTTCTAGGATGAAACTCAAGGGTTGGACATATGTGATGACACTTTCCTATATTCATCTTAGGTTTCCTACATGTGTTGGTTGCCTATGGATTAGTGTGTATCACCTTTGCAGTATGAGTAGTACTTCTTGAGATAGAGAATTTTCAGGATCTCTTGCTTAGGATTTACATTGTGGTTGATTTTGTGATTTATATTTGAGTGGGGTCTGATGTTATCTCCTTGACAAGGTGGGAGTGGACCTTTGGTTTCCATGTGGTCATGTGGTAGTGATTCTATTACGATTTGATATTTTGACGTTCTTGTACCAATGTCGGATGATTCATCTAGCAATTATACCTTCTTTCATCTTTGGAGTTTTCTCTTATCTTTCATATATTGTACACATACTTTGTACTTGGTTTATTATTGCATACCTTGCGACTTGTGCAATGGATGTTGGTTTACTACGTACTTCATATGTTTCAACTGTATCGATATGTTCACATTTATATGATGTTGTACTTGTTATTCATTTGCATATATGAGATTTTTTATTTGTAGTTATTCTTAATAATTAATTAACAAATGTAATCCCATGTCATGGAACCCTTGGAATTTGTAATCAATGATTCAGCTACATTTATGAGCATGTATTGTCTTATGTTATATTGCTTCCCCATTGTTATTCATTATTTTTTTGTAAACTATTAAGAAAAAAATTATTCTATAAACT